>OX463843.1:2862909-3048112 GCA_949825065.1 Odontocerum albicorne
TATTGAGACGAAAATATGCAAAAGATATTTTTCTCACAAAACCGTTTTTTTTTAGTTGATTTAGATAAATTAATACTGCTGATCAAGAATAAGTAAGTTAGAAGATGAAACCAGACGAAAAATATTTGGCTTATTTTGACTAAACTTGATAGTTCTTCATATTGAGACGAAAATATGCAAAAGATATTTATCTCACAAAACCGTTTTTTTTTAGTTGATTTAGATACATTAATACTGCTGATCAAGAATAAGTAAGTTAGAAGATGAAACCAGACAAAAAATATTTGGCTTATTTTGACTAAACTTGATAGTTCTTCATATTGAGACGAAAATATGCAAAAGATATTTATCTCACAAAACCGTTTTTTTTAGTTGATTTAGATAAATTAATACTGCTGATCAAGAATAAGTAAGTTAGAAGATGAAACCAGACAAAAAATATTTGGCTTATTTTGACTAAACTTGATAGTTCTTCATATTGAGACGAAAATATGCAAAAGATATTTATCTCACAAAACCCTTTTTTTATAGTTGATATAGATAAATTAATATTGCTGATCAAGAAAAAGTAAGTAACAAGATGAAATCAGACAAAAAATATTTGGCTTATTTTGACTAAACTTGATAGTTCTTCATATTGAGACGAAAATATGCAAAAGATATTTATCTCACAAAACCGTTTTTTTTTAGTTGATTTCGATAAATTAATACTGCTGATCAAGAATAAGTAAGTTAGAAGATGAAACCAGACAAAAAATATTTGGCTTATTTTGACTAAACTTGATAGTTCTTCATATTGAGACGAAAATATGCAAAAGATATTTATCTCACAAAACCCTTTTTTTATAGTTGATATAGATAAATAAATATTGCTGATCAAGAAAAAGTAAGTAACAAGATGAAATCAGACAAAAAATATTTGGCTTATTTTGACTAAACTTGATAGTTCTTCATATTGAGACGAAAATATGCAAAAGATATTTATCTCACAAAACCGTTTTTTTTAGTTGATTTAGATAAATTAATACTGCTGATCAAGAATAAGTAAGTAAGAAGATGAAACCAGACAAAAAATATTTGGCTTATTTTGACTAAACTTGATAGTTCTTCATATTGAGACGAAAATATGCAAAAGATATTTATCTCACAAAACCGTTTTTTTTTAGTTGATTTAGATAAATTAATACTGCTGATCAAGAATAAGTAAGTTAGAAGATGAAACCAGACAAAAAATATTTGGCTTATTTTGACTAAACTTGATAGTTCTTCATATTGAGACGAAAATATGCAAAAGATATTTATCTCACAAAACCCTTTTTTTATAGTTGATTTAGATAAATTAATACTGCTGATCAAGAATAAGTAAGTTAGGAGATGAAACCAGACAAAAAATATTTGGCTTATTTTGACTAAACTTGATAGTTCTTCATATTGAGACGAAAATATGCAAAAGATATTTATCTCACAAAACCGTTTTTTTTTAGTTGATTTAGATAAATTAATACTGCTGATCAAGAATAAGTAAGTTAGAAGATGAAACCAGACAAAAAATATTTGGCTTATTTTGACTAAACTTGATAGTTCTTCATATTGAGACGAAAATATGCAAAAGATATTTATCTCACAAAACCGTTTTTTTTTAGTTGATTTAGATAAATTAATACTGCTGATCAAGAATAAGTAAGTTAGAAGATGAAACCAGACAAAAAATATTTGGCTTATTTTGACTAAACTTGATAGTTCTTCATATTGAGACGAAAATATGCAAAAGATATTTATCTCACAAAACCGTTTTTTTTTAGTTGATTTAGATAAATTAATACTGCTGATCAAGAATAAGTAAGTTAGAAGATGAAACCAGACAAAAAATATTTGGCTTATTTTGACTAAACTTGATAGTTCTTCATATTGAGACGAAAATATGCAAAAGATATTTATCTCACAAAACCGTTTTTTTTTAGTTGATTTAGATAAATTAATACTGCTGATCAAGAATAAGTAAGTTAGAAGATGAAACCAGACAAAAAATATTTGGCTTATTTTGACTAAACTTGATAGTTCTTCATATTGAGACGAAAATATGCAAAAGATATTTATCTCACAAAACCGTTTTTTTTTAGTTGATTTAGATAAATTAATACTGCTGATCAAGAATAAGTAAGTTAGAAGATGAAACCAGACAAAAAATATTTGGCTTATTTTGACTAAACTTGATAGTTCTTCATATTGAGACGAAAATATGCAAAAGATATTTATCTCACAAAACCGTTTTTTTTTAGTTGATTTAGATAAATTAATACTGCTGATCAAGAATAAGTAAGTAAGAAGACGAAATCAGACAAAAAAAATTGGCTTATATTGACTAAACTTGATAGTTCTTCATTTTAAGACGAAAATATGCAAAAGACATTTATCTCACAAAACCCTTTTTTTATAGTTGATATAGATAAATTAATATTGCTGATCAAGAAAAAGTAAGTAACAAGATGAAATCAGACAAAAAATATTTGGCTTATTTTGACTAAACTTGATAGTTCTTCATATTGAGACGAAAATATGCAAAAGATATTTATCTCACAAAACCGTTTTTTTTTAGTTGATTTCGATAAATTAATACTGCTGATCAAGAATAAGTAAGTTAGAAGATGAAACCAGACAAAAAATATTTGGCTTATTTTGACTAAACTTGATAGTTCTTCATATTGAGACGAAAATATGCAAAAGATATTTATCTCACAAAACCGTTTTTTTTTAGTTGATTTAGATAAATTAATACTGCTGATCAAGAATAAGTAAGTTAGAAGATGAAACCAGACAAAAAATATTTGGCTTATTTTGACTAAACTTGATAGTTCTTCATATTGAGACGAAAATATGCAAAAGATATTTATCTCACAAAACCGTTTTTTTTAGTTGATTTAGATACATTAATACTGCTGATCAAGAATAAGTAAGTTAGAAGATGAAACCAGACAAAAAATATTTGGCTTATTTTGACTAAACTTGATAGTTCTTCATATTGAGACGAAAATATGCAAAAGATATTTATCTCACAAAACCGTTTTTTTTTAGTTGATTTAGATAAATTAATACTGCTGATCAAGAATAAGTAAGTTAGAAGATGAAACCAGACAAAAAATATTTGGCTTATTTTGACTAAACTTGATAGTTCTTCATATTGAGACGAAAATATGCAAAAGATATTTATCTCACAAAACCCTTTTTTTATAGTTGATATAGATAAATTAATATTGCTGATCAAGAAAAAGTAAGTAACAAGATGAAATCAGACAAAAAATATTTGGCTTATTTTGACTAAACTTGATAGTTCTTCATATTGAGACGAAAATATGCAAAATATATTTATCTCACAAAACCGTTTTTTTTTAGTTGATTTAGATAAATTAATACTGCTGATCAAGAATAAGTAAGTTAGAAGATGAAACCAGACAAAAAATATTTGGCTTATTTTGACTAAACTTGATAGTTCTTCATATTGAGACGAAAATATGCAAAAGATATTTATCTCACAAAACCGTTTTTTTTAGTTGATTTAGATAAATTAATACTGCTGATCAAGAATAAGTCAGTTAGAAGATGAAACCAGACAAAAAATATTTGGCTTATTTTGACTAAACTTGATAGTTCTTCATATTGAGACGAAAATATGCAAAAGATATTTATCTCACAAAAACGTTTTTTTTTAGTTGATTTAGATAAATTAATACTGCTGATCAAGAATAAGTAAGTTAGAAGATGAAACCAGACAAAAAATATTTGGCTTATTTTGACTAAACTTGATAGTTCTTCATATTGAGACGAAAATATGCAAAAGATATTTATCTCACAAAACCGTTTTTTTTTAGTTGATTTAGATAAATTAATACTGCTGATCAAGAATAAGTAAGTTAGAAGATGAAACCAGGCAAAAAATATTTGGCTTATTTTGACTAAACTTGATAGTTCTTCATATTGAGACGAAAATATGCAAAAGATATTTATCTCACAAAACCGTTTTTTTTTAGTTGATTTAGATAAATTAATACTGCTGATCAAGAATAAGTAAGTTAGAAGATGAAACCAGACGAAAAATATTTGGCTTATTTTGACTAAACTTGATAGTTCTTCATATTGAGACGAAAATATGCAAAAGATATTTATCTCACAAAACCCTTTTTTTATAGTTGATATAGATAAATTAATATTGCTGATCAAGAAAAAGTAAGTAACAAGATGAAATCAGACAAAAAATATTTGGCTTATTTTGACTAAACTTGATAGTTCTTCATATTGAGACGAAAATATGCAAAAGATATTTATCTCACAAAACCGTTTTTTTTTAGTTGATTTCGATAAATTAATACTGCTGATCAAGAATAAGTAAGTTAGAAGATGAAACCAGACAAAAAATATTTGGCTTATTTTGACTAAACTTGATAGTTCTTCATATTGAGACGAAAATATGCAAAAGATATTTATCTCACAAAACCCTTTTTTTATAGTTGATATAGATAAATAAATATTGCTGATCAAGAAAAAGTAAGTAACAAGATGAAATCAGACAAAAAATATTTGGCTTATTTTGACTAAACTTGATAGTTCTTCATATTGAGACGAAAATATGCAAAAGATATTTATCTCACAAAACCGTTTTTTTTTAGTTGATTTAGATAAATTAATACTGCTGATCAAGAATAAGTAAGTTAGAAGATGAAACCAGACAAAAAATATTTGGCTTATTTTGACTAAACTTGATAGTTCTTCATATTGAGACGAAAATATGCAAAAGATATTTATCTCACAAAACCGTTTTTTTTTAGTTGATTTAGATAAATTAATACTGCTGATCAAGAATAAGTAAGTTAGAAGATGAAACCAGACAAAAAATATTTGGCTTATTTTGACTAAACTTGATAGTTCTTCATATTGAGACGAAAATATGCAAAAGATATTTATCTCACAAAACCCTTTTTTTATAGTTGATTTAGATAAATTAATACTGCTGATCAAGAATAAGTAAGTTAGGAGATGAAACCAGACAAAAAATATTTGGCTTATTTTGACTAAACTTGATAGTTCTTCATATTGAGACGAAAATATGCAAAAGATATTTATCTCACAAAACCGTTTTTTTTTAGTTGATTTAGATAAATTAATACTGCTGATCAAGAATAAGTAAGTTAGAAGATGAAACCAGACAAAAAATATTTGGCTTATTTTGACTAAACTTGATAGTTCTTCATATTGAGACGAAAATATGCAAAAGATATTTATCTCACAAAACCCTTTTTTTATAGTTGATATAGATAAATTAATATTGCTGATCAAGAAAAAGTAAGTAACAAGATCAAATCAGACAAAAAATATTTGGCTTATTTTGACTAAACTTGATAGTTCTTCATATTGAGACGAAAATATGCAAAAGATATTTATCTCACAAAACCGTTTTTTTTTTAGTTGATTTAGATAAATTAATACTGCTGATCAAGAAAAAGTTAGTTAGAAGATGAAACCAGACAAAAAATATTTGGCTTATTTTGACTAAACTTGATAGTTCTTCATATTGAGACGAAAATATGCAAAACATATTTATCTCACAAAACCGTTTTTTTTTAGTTGAATTAGATAAATTAATACTGCTGATCAAGAATAAGTCAGTTAGAAGATGAAACCAGACAAAAAATATTTGGCTTATTTTGACTAAACTTGATAGTTCTTCATATTGAGACGAAAATATGCAAAAGATATTTATCTCACAAAACCGTTTTTTTTTAGTTGATTTAGATAAATTTATACTGCTGATCAAGAATAAGTAAGTTAGAAGATGAAACCAGACAAAAAATATTTGGCTTATTTTGACTAAACTTGATAGTTCTTCATATTGAGACGAAAATATGCAAAAGATATTTATCTCACAAAACCGTTTTTTTTTAGTTGATTTAGATAAATTAATACTGCTGATCAAGAATAAGTCAGTTAGAAGATGAAACCAGACAAAAAATATTTGGCTTATTTTGACTAAACTTGATAGTTCTTCATATTGAGACGAAAATATGCAAAAGATATTTATCTCACAAAACCCTTTTTTTATAGTTGATATAGATAAATTAATATTGCTGATCAAGAAAAAGTAAGTAACAAGATGAAATCAGACAAAAAATATTTGGCTTATTTTGACTAAACTTGATAGTTCTTCATATTGAGACGAAAATATGCAAAAGATATTTATCTCACAAAACCGTTTTTTTTTAGTTGATTTAGATAAATTAATACTGCTGATCAAGAATAAGTAAGTTAGAAGATGAAACCAGACAAAAAATATTTGGCTTATTTTGACTAAACTTGATAGTTCTTCATATTGAGACGAAAATATGCAAAAGATATTTATCTCACAAAACCGTTTTTTTTTAGTTGATTTAGATAAATTAATACTGCTGATCAAGAATAAGTCAGTTAGAAGATGAAACCAGACAAAAAATATTTGGCTTATTTTGACTAAACTTGATAGTTCTTCATATTGAGACGAAAATATGCAAAAGATATTTATCTCACAAAAACGTTTTTTTTTAGTTGATTTTGATAAATTAATACTGCTGATCAAGAATAAGTAAGTTAGAAGATGAAACCAGACAAAAAATATTTGGCTTATTTTGACTAAACTTGATAGTTCTTCATATTGAGACGAAAATATGCAAAAGATATTTATCTCACAAAACCGTTTTTTTTAGTTGATTTAGATAAATTAATACTGCTGATCAAGAATAAGTAAGTTAGAAGATGAAACCAGACAAAAAATATTTGGCTTATTTTGACTAAACTTGATAGTTCTTCATATTGAGACGAAAATATGCAAAAGATATTTATCTCACAAAACCGTTTTTTTTTAGTTGATTTAGATAAATTAATACTGCTGATCAAGAATAAGTAAGTTAGAAGATGAAACCAGACAAAAAATATTTGGCTTATTTTGACTAAACTTGATAGTTCTTCATATTGAGACGAAAATATGCAAAAGATATTTATCTCACAAAACCGTTTTTTTTTAGTTGATTTAGATAAATTAATACTGCTGATCAAGAATAAGTAAGTTAGAAGATGAAACCAGACAAAAAATATTTGGCTTATTTTGACTAAACTTGATAGTTCTTCATATTGAGACGAAAATATGCAAAAGATATTTATCTCACAAAACCGTTTTTTTTTAGTTGATTTAGATAAATTAATACTGCTGATCAAGAATAAGTAAGTAAGAAGACGAAATCAGACAAAAAAAATTGGCTTATATTGACTAAACTTGATAGTTCTTCATTTTAAGACGAAAATATGCAAAAGACATTTATCTCACAAAACCCTTTTTTTATAGTTGATATAGATAAATTAATATTGCTGATCAAGAAAAAGTAAGTAACAAGATGAAATCAGACAAAAAATATTTGGCTTATTTTGACTAAACTTGATAGTTCTTCATATTGAGACGAAAATATGCAAAAGATATTTATCTCACAAAACCGTTTTTTTTTAGTTGATTTCGATAAATTAATACTGCTGATCAAGAATAAGTAAGTTAGAAGATGAAACCAGACAAAAAATATTTGGCTTATTTTGACTAAACTTGATAGTTCTTCATATTGAGACGAAAATATGCAAAAGATATTTATCTCACAAAACCGTTTTTTTTTAGTTGATTTAGATAAATTAATACTGCTGATCAAGAATAAGTAAGTTAGAAGATGAAACCAGACAAAAAATATTTGGCTTATTTTGACTAAACTTGATAGTTCTTCATATTGAGACGAAAATATGCAAAAGATATTTATCTCACAAAACCGTTTTTTTTAGTTGATTTAGATACATTAATACTGCTGATCAAGAATAAGTAAGTTAGAAGATGAAACCAGACAAAAAATATTTGGCTTATTTTGACTAAACTTGATAGTTCTTCATATTGAGACGAAAATATGCAAAAGATATTTATCTCACAAAACCGTTTTTTTTTAGTTGATTTAGATAAATTAATACTGCTGATCAAGAATAAGTAAGTTAGAAGATGAAACCAGACAAAAAATATTTGGCTTATTTTGACTAAACTTGATAGTTCTTCATATTGAGACGAAAATATGCAAAAGATATTTATCTCACAAAACCCTTTTTTTATAGTTGATATAGATAAATTAATATTGCTGATCAAGAAAAAGTAAGTAACAAGATGAAATCAGACAAAAAATATTTGGCTTATTTTGACTAAACTTGATAGTTCTTCATATTGAGACGAAAATATGCAAAATATATTTATCTCACAAAACCGTTTTTTTTAGTTGATTTAGATAAATTAATACTGCTGATCAAGAATAAGTAAGTTAGAAGATGAAACCAGACAAAAAATATTTGGCTTATTTTGACTAAACTTGATAGTTCTTCATATTGAGACGAAAATATGCAAAAGATATTTATCTCACAAAACCGTTTTTTTTAGTTGATTTAGATAAATTAATACTGCTGATCAAGAATAAGTCAGTTAGAAGATGAAACCAGACAAAAAATATTTGGCTTATTTTGACTAAACTTGATAGTTCTTCATATTGAGACGAAAATATGCAAAAGATATTTATCTCACAAAAACGTTTTTTTTTAGTTGATTTAGATAAATTAATACTGCTGATCAAGAATAAGTAAGTTAGAAGATGAAACCAGACAAAAAATATTTGGCTTATTTTGACTAAACTTGATAGTTCTTCATATTGAGACGAAAATATGCAAAAGATATTTATCTCACAAAACCGTTTTTTTTTAGTTGATTTAGATAAATTAATACTGCTGATCAAGAATAAGTAAGTTAGAAGATGAAACCAGGCAAAAAATATTTGGCTTATTTTGACTAAACTTGATAGTTCTTCATATTGAGACGAAAATATGCAAAAGATATTTATCTCACAAAACCGTTTTTTTTTAGTTGATTTAGATAAATTAATACTGCTGATCAAGAATAAGTAAGTTAGAAGATGAAACCAGACGAAAAATATTTGGCTTATTTTGACTAAACTTGATAGTTCTTCATATTGAGACGAAAATATGCAAAAGATATTTATCTCACAAAACCGTTTTTTTTTAGTTGATTTAGATACATTAATACTGCTGATCAAGAATAAGTAAGTTAGAAGATGAAACCAGACAAAAAATATTTGGCTTATTTTGACTAAACTTGATAGTTCTTCATATTGAGACGAAAATATGCAAAAGATATTTATCTCACAAAACCGTTTTTTTTAGTTGATTTAGATAAATTAATACTGCTGATCAAGAATAAGTAAGTTAGAAGATGAAACCAGACAAAAAATATTTGGCTTATTTTGACTAAACTTGATAGTTCTTCATATTGAGACGAAAATATGCAAAAGATATTTATCTCACAAAACCCTTTTTTTATAGTTGATATAGATAAATTAATATTGCTGATCAAGAAAAAGTAAGTAACAAGATGAAATCAGACAAAAAATATTTGGCTTATTTTGACTAAACTTGATAGTTCTTCATATTGAGACGAAAATATGCAAAAGATATTTATCTCACAAAACCGTTTTTTTTTAGTTGATTTAGATAAATTAATACTGCTGATCAAGAATAAGTAAGTTAGAAGATGAAACCAGACAAAAAATATTTGGCTTATTTTGACTAAACTTGATAGTTCTTCATATTGAGACGAAAATATGCAAAAGATATTTATCTCACAAAACCCTTTTTTATAGTTGATATAGATAAATAAATATTGCTGATCAAGAAAAAGTAAGTAACAAGATGAAATCAGACAAAAAATATTTGGCTTATTTTGACTAAACTTGATAGTTCTTCATATTGAGACGAAAATATGCAAAAGATATTTATCTCACAAAACCGTTTTTTTTTAGTTGATTTAGATAAATTAATACTGCTGATCAAGAATAAGTAAGTTAGAAGATGAAACCAGACAAAAAATATTTGGCTTATTTTGACTAAACTTGATAGTTCTTCATATTGAGACGAAAATATGCAAAAGATATTTATCTCACAAAACCGTTTTTTTTTAGTTGATTTAGATAAATTAATACTGCTGATCAAGAATAAGTAAGTTAGAAGATGAAACCAGACAAAAAATATTTGGCTTATTTTGACTAAACTTGATAGTTCTTCATATTGAGACGAAAATATGCAAAAGATATTTATCTCACAAAACCCTTTTTTTATAGTTGATTTAGATAAATTAATACTGCTGATCAAGAATAAGTAAGTTAGGAGATGAAACCAGACAAAAAATATTTGGCTTATTTTGACTAAACTTGATAGTTCTTCATATTGAGACGAAAATATGCAAAAGATATTTATCTCACAAAACCCTTTTTTTATAGTTGATATAGATAAATTAATATTGCTGATCAAGAAAAAGTAAGTAACAAGATCAAATCAGACAAAAAATATTTGGCTTATTTTGACTAAACTTGATAGTTCTTCATATTGAGACGAAAATATGCAAAAGATATTTATCTCACAAAACCGTTTTTTTTTAGTTGATTTAGATAAATTAATACTGCTGATCAAGAAAAAGTTAGTTAGAAGATGAAACCAGACAAAAAATATTTGGCTTATTTTGACTAAACTTGATAGTTCTTCATATTGAGACGAAAATATGCAAAACATATTTATCTCACAAAACCGTTTTTTTTAAGTTGAATTAGATAAATTAACCCTTATAACTCCAGAGGCGACATATAGTCGCCATGGTAATTATTTTAATAACTCCAGAGGCGACTATATGTCGCCATTTTTTAAGGTTGTATTGTTTACATAAACAAACATCTCGGGACACCCAGGAGCAGGTATAAACATGTTACATTAGTTTCACAACAACTGTTCTACTGTTTAGACGTGTTTCGGTTGAAAAATAATCAGTACGCACCCTTTTACACCGTTGAGATTACACAAGTTTTTTTTTACCCTCTAAAATAATGGAAAAATCGCAACTGAGTGAAAGTGAAGACGAATTTATTTTAAATGTATATAGTGATGAAAGTTGTGATAGTAACATCAATATTCAGACCTCTAGTGATGAATCAGAGTACATTGGTCATAAAAAACGCAGAGTTGGTCCTCTTCTATCATCAGATAGTTCTTCAAGTACTACAAGCGCTCAAGACTCACAAGACGATGAATGGATTGATATATCCAATACGGTGGATTCTCCTGACATTATAAATTTTGACATCGGAGCTCAGAATGTCGGACCAAATGTTCCTTTAACAATCAAAGAACCAAGTCAATTTTTCAAATTATTTTTCACGGAAGAAATTGTAACGGAGATAATACGGGAAACAAATGCATATGCAAAAGTCAAACTTCAATCAAAAGTTCTAACTGCAAATTCTATTTGGCAAAATTGGCGTGATGTACAAAAAGATGAATTTTGGGCATTCATTGGGGTCATTTTAAATATGGGAACAATGCCACTTGCCAATATGCAAGAATATTGGTCTACTAGAGATAATTCCAGAGTCCCATTCTTTGCAAATATTTTCACGAGATCTCGATTTCATCAAATATTCTGGATGTTACACTTGAATACACAAGAAACTGGCCATAGTGATTTAAGAACACGGATTTAGAAAGTCAGTAATTTTTTAGAATATATAAATAAAAAATTTGCTGACTATTTCATACCCAACAAAAATATCTGTGTTGACGAATCAGTAGTGAAATTCAAAGGAAGAATATGCTTCATCACTTACAATCCAAATAAGCCTACTAAATGGGGAATACGCATTTACGTTTTGGCGGATTCTGAAACATCATATGTGTACAGTATTCTTCCCTATTACGGTAGTATTACTACAGAGAATTTACCAAGCCCAGATTTGCCTGTGAGTTCGAGAATACCCATCTACTTGTTCAGAAAAATTTTGGAGAAGGTACCCCATGCACAAGGATACCACTTGTTTACAGACAGGTACTACACAAGTCTTCCACTTGCTGAAGCACTATTGAAGATGAAATGTCATTTAACTGGGACGATACAGACCAACAGAAAAGGCATTCCGATCACCATAAAAAAACCAAAGTTTGGCAATAAAAAAGTTTTGGCTGTAAGAAAAAGAAAAACAATGCTTTTGGCATGGAAGGATAAAAGAATAATTACAATGCTGAGTACTGGTGATTCTGCTGGCATGTCGTCTGTTTCCAGAACAGGGAAGGGAGGTGTTCAATTAGTTACAGAAAAACCAAATGTAGTACGAAACTACACCAAATCTATGGGTGGAGTAGACCGTGCCGACCAGTATGCTTCCACATATTGTTTTCTCAGGAAGTCATTAAAATGGTGGAGAAAACTTTTTTTCTGGGGAATGGAAATTTGCTCAATCAATGCATACATCCTCTACAAGAATATAAAATTGAAAAATAATGAAAAACCACTAACTCATTTGAAATTTGTCAAGAATTTAGTTGATCAGTTGGTAGGAGACTTTCGGGAGCTGCGAAGTAGGCCATCAACTTCTACTTTTGATGTACGACTAGATGGTAAACTTCATGTTTTGCAGAAGGGAAAGAAGAAGGACTGTGGTCTGCTCAAATAGAGGCAAAATGGGCAAACGACATGAAACATATGAGTTTTGCGACACCTGTCCTGGAAAACCTAGGATGCATTTAGGGGATTGTTTCCTCAGATATCATACTTTGAAAGATTATAAAACTAAAAAATAATGTTGAATTGTTATTTTTTTTATCAAAATAAACTCATTTAAACATTTATCTAATAGTTTGAATAAAAAAATTGCATGAAACCTTATTAATTTTTTTTAAATAAATTATTTCTAAAACCTATCATTTTATAGTAAAATTTCAAAAAAATACCCTGGAGTTGTTGGTATGTCATACAAAAAAAAATCTGGAGTTCAAAGAGTTAATACTGCTGATCAAGAATAAGTCAGTTAGAAGATGAAACCAGACAAAAAATATTTGGCTTATTTTGACTAAACTTGATAGTTCTTCATATTGAGACGAAAATATGCAAAAGATATTTATCTCACAAAACCGTTTTTTTTTAGTTGATTTAGATAAATTAATACTGCTGATCAAGAATAAGTCAGTTAGAAGATGAAACCAGACAAAAAATATTTGGCTTATTTTGACTAAACTTGATAGTTCTTCATATTGAGACGAAAATATGCAAAATATATTTATCTCACAAAACCCTTTTTTTATAGTTGATATAGATAAATTAATATTGCTGATCAAGAAAAAGTAAGTAACAAGATGAAATCAGACAAAAAATATTTGGCTTATTTTGACTAAACTTGATAGTTCTTCATATTGAGACGAAAATATGCAAAAGATATTTATCTCACAAAACCGTTTTTTTTTAGTTGATTTAGATAAATTAATACTGCTGATCAAGAATAAGTAAGTTAGAAGATGAAACCAGACAAAAAATATTTGGCTTATTTTGACTAAACTTGATAGTTCTTCATATTGAGACGAAAATATGCAAAAGATATTTATCTCACAAAACCGTTTTTTTTTAGTTGATTTAGATAAATTAATACTGCTGATCAAGAATAAGTCAGTTAGAAGATGAAACCAGACAAAAAATATTTGGCTTATTTTGACTAAACTTGATAGTTCTTCATATTGAGACGAAAATATGCAAAAGATATTTATCTCACAAAAACGTTTTTTTTTAGTTGATTTTGATAAATTAATACTGCTGATCAAGAATAAGTAAGTTAGAAGATGAAACCAGACAAAAAATATTTGGCTTATTTTGACTAAACTTGATAGTTCTTCATATTGAGACGAAAATATGCAAAAGATATTTATCTCACAAAACCGTTTTTTTTTAGTTGATTTAGATAAATTAATACTGCTGATCAAGAATAAGTAAGTTAGAAGATGAAACCAGACAAAAAATATTTGGCTTATTTTGACTAAACTTGATAGTTCTTCATATTGAGACGAAAATATGCAAAAGATATTTATCTCACAAAACCGTTTTTTTTTAGTTGATTTAGATAAATTAATACTGCTGATCAAGAATAAGTAAGTTAGAAGATGAAACCAGACAAAAAATATTTGGCTTATTTTGACTAAACTTGATAGTTCTTCATATTGAGACGAAAATATGCAAAAGATATTTATCTCACAAAACCGTTTTTTTTTAGTTGATTTAGATAAATTAATACTGCTGATCAAGAATAAGTAAGTTAGAAGATGAAACCAGACAAAAAATATTTGGCTTATTTTGACTAAACTTGATAGTTCTTCATATTGAGACGAAAATATGCAAAAGATATTTATCTCACAAAACCGTTTTTTTTTAGTTGATTTAGATACATTAATACTGCTGATCAAGAATAAGTAAGTTAGAAGATGAAACCAGACAAAAAATATTTGGCTTATTTTGACTAAACTTGATAGTTCTTCATATTGAGACGAAAATATGCAAAAGATATTTATCTCACAAAACCGTTTTTTTTTAGTTGATTTAGATAAATTAATACTGCTGATCAAGAATAAGTAAGTTAGAAGATGAAACCAGACAAAAAATATTTGGCTTATTTTGACTAAACTTGATAGTTCTTCATATTGAGACGAAAATATGCAAAAGATATTTATCTCACAAAACCCTTTTTTTATAGTTGATATAGATAAATAAATATTGCTGATCAAGAAAAAGTAAGTAACAAGATGAAATCAGACAAAAAATATTTGGCTTATTTTGACTAAACTTGATAGTTCTTCATATTGAGACGAAAATATGCAAAAGATATTTATCTCACAAAACCGTTTTTTTTTAGTTGATTTAGATAAATTAATACTGCTGATCAAGAATAAGTAAGTTAGAAGATGAAACCAGACAAAAAATATTTGGCTTATTTTGACTAAACTTGATAGTTCTTCATATTGAGACGAAAATATGCAAAAGATATTTATCTCACAAAACCGTTTTTTTTTTAGTTGATTTAGATAAATTAATACTGCTGATCAAGAATAAGTAAGTTAGAAGATGAAACCAGACAAAAAATATTTGGCTTATTTTGACTAAACTTGATAGTTCTTCATATTGAGACGAAAATATGCAAAAGATATTTATCTCACAAAACCCTTTTTTTATAGTTGATTTAGATAAATTAATACTGCTGATCAAGAATAAGTAAGTTAGAAGATGAAACCAGACAAAAAATATTTGGCTTATTTTGACTAAACTTGATAGTTCTTCATATTGAGACGAAAATATGCAAAAGATATTTATCTCACAAAACCGTTTTTTTTTAGTTGATTTAGATAAATTAATACTGCTGATCAAGAATAAGTAAGTTAGAAGATGAAACCAGACAAAAAATATTTGGCTTATTTTGACTAAACTTGATAGTTCTTCATATTGAGACGAAAATATGCAAAAGGTATTTATCTCACAAAACCCTTTTTTTATAGTTGATATAGATAAATTAATATTGCTGATCAAGAAAAAGTAAGTAACAAAATCAAATCAGACAAAAAATATTTGGCTTATTTTGACTAAACTTGATAGTTCTTCATATTGAGACGAAAATATGCAAAAGATATTTATCTCACAAAACCGTTTTTTTTTAGTTGATTTAGATAAATTAATACTGCTGATCAAGAATAAGTTAGTTAGAAGATGAAACCAGACAAAAAATATTTGGCTTATTTTGACTAAACTTGATAGTTCTTCATATTGAGACGAAAATATGCAAAAGATATTTATCTCACAAAACCGTTTTTTTTTAGTTGAATTAGATAAATTAATACTGCTGATCAAGAATAAGTCAGTTAGAAGATGAAACCAGACAAAAAATATTTGGCTTATTTTGACTAAACTTGATAGTTCTTCATATTGAGACGAAAATATTCCAAAGATATTTATCTCACAAAACCGTTTTTTTTTAGTTGATTTAGATAAATTAATACTGCTGATCAAGAATAAGTCAGTTAGAAGATGAAACCAGACAAAAAATATTTGGCTTATTTTGACTAAACTTGATAGTTCTTCATATTGAGACGAAAATATGCAAAAGATATTTATCTCACAAAACCCTTTTTTTATAGTTGATATAGATAAATTAATATTGCTGATCAAGAAAAAGTAAGTAACAAGATGAAATCAGACAAAAAATATTTGGCTTATTTTGACTAAACTTGATAGTTCTTCATATTGAGACGAAAATATGCAAAAGATATTTATCTCACAAAACCGTTTTTTTTAGTTGATTTAGATAAATTAATACTGCTGATCAAGAATAAGTAAGTTAGAAGATGAAACCAGACAAAAAATATTTGGCTTATTTTGACTAAACTTGATAGTTCTTCATATTGAGACGAAAATATGCAAAAGATATTTATCTCACAAAACCGTTTTTTTTTAGTTGATTTAGATAAATTAATACTGCTGATCAAGAATAAGTCAGTTAGAAGATGAAACCAGACAAAAAATATTTGGCTTATTTTGACTAAACTTGATAGTTCTTCATATTGAGACGAAAATATGCAAAAGATATTTATCTCACAAAAACGTTTTTTTTTAGTTGATTTAGATAAATTAATACTGCTGATCAAGAATAAGTAAGTTAGAAGATGAAACCAGACAAAAAATATTTGGCTTATTTTGACTAAACTTGATAGTTCTTCATATTGAGACGAAAATATGCAAAAGATATTTATCTCACAAAACCGTTTTTTTTTAGTTGATTTAGATAAATTAATACTGCTGATCAAGAATAAGTAAGTTAGAAGATGAAACCAGACAAAAAATATTTGGCTTATTTTGACTAAACTTGATAGTTCTTCATATTGAGACGAAAATATGCAAAAGATATTTATCTCACAAAACCGTTTTTTTTAGTTGATTTAGATACATTAATACTGCTGATCAAGAATAAGTAAGTAAGAAGATGAAACCAGACAAAAAATATTTGGCTTATTTTGACTAAACTTGATAGTTCTTCATATTGAGACGAAAATATGCAAAAGATATTTATCTCACAAAACCGTTTTTTTTTAGTTGATTTAGATAAATTAATACTGCTGATCAAGAATAAGTAAGTTAGAAGATGAAACCAGACAAAAAATATTTGGCTTATTTTGACTAAACTTGATAGTTCTTCATATTGAGACGAAAATATGCAAAAGATATTTATCTCACAAAACCGTTTTTTTTTAGTTGATTTAGATACATTAATACTGCTGATCAAGAATAAGTAAGTTAGAAGATGAAACCAGACAAAAAATATTTGGCTTATTTTGACTAAACTTGATAGTTCTTCATATTGAGACGAAAATATGCAAAAGATATTTATCTCACAAAACCGTTTTTTTTTAGTTGATTTAGATAAATTAATACTGCTGATCAAGAATAAGTAAGTTAGAAGATGAAACCAGACAAAAAATATTTGGCTTATTTTGACTAAACTTGATAGTTCTTCATATTGAGACGAAAATATGCAAAAGATATTTATCTCACAAAACCGTTTTTTTTTAGTTGATTTAGATAAATTAATACTGCTGATCAAGAATAAGTAAGTTAGAAGATGAAACCAGACAAAAAATATTTGGCTTATTTTGACTAAACTTGATAGTTCTTCATATTGAGACGAAAATATGCAAAAGATATTTATCTCACAAAACCCTTTTTTTATAGTTGATTTAGGTAAATTAATACTGCTGATCAAGAATAAGTAAGTTAGAAGATGAAACCAGACAAAAAATATTTGGCTTATTTTGACTAAACTTGATAGTTCTTCATATTGAGACGAAAATATGCAAAAGATATTTATCTCACAAAACCGTTTTTTTTTAGTTGATTTAGATAAATTAATACTGCTGATCAAGAATAAGTAAGTTAGAAGATGAAACCAGACAAAAAATATTTGGCTTATTTTGACTAAACTTGATAGTTCTTCATATTGAGACGAAAATATGCAAAAGATATTTATCTCACAAAACCCTTTTTTTATAGTTGATATAGATAAATTAATATTGCTGATCAAGAAAAAGTAAGTAACAAGATGAAATCAGACAAAAAATATTTGGCTTATTTTGACTAAACTTGATAGTTCTTCATATTGAGACGAAAATATGCAAAAGATATTTATCTCACAAAACCGTTTTTTTTTAGTTGATTTAGATAAATTAATACTGCTGATCAAGAATAAGTTAGTTAGAAGATGAAACCAGACAAAAAATATTTGGCTTATTTTGACTAAACTTGATAGTTCTTCATATTGAGACGAAAATATGCAAAAGATATTTATCTCACAAAACCGTTTTTTTTTAGTTGATTTAGATAAATTAATACTGCTGATCAAGAATAAGTAAGTTAGAAGATGAAACCAGACAAAAAATATTTGGCTTATTTTGACTAAACTTGATAGTTCTTCATATTGAGACGAAAATATGCAAAAGATATTTATCTCACAAAACCGTTTTTTTTTAGTTGATTTAGATAAATTAATACTGCTGATCAAGAATAAGTAAGTTAGAAGATGAAACCAGACAAAAAATATTTGGCTTATTTTGACTAAACTTGATAGTTCTTCATATTGAGACGAAAATATGCAAAAGATATTTATCTCACAAAACAGTTTTTTTTTAGTTGATTTAGATAAATTAATACTGCTGATCAAGAATAAGTAAGTAAGAAGACGAAATCAGACAAAAAAAATTGGCTTATATTGACTAAACTTGATAGTTCTTCATTTTAAGACGAAAATATGCAAAAGACATTTATCTCACAAAACCCTTTTTTTATAGTTGATATAGATAAATTAATATTGCTGATCAAGAAAAAGTAAGTAACAAGATGAAATCAGACAAAAAATATTTGGCTTATTTTGACTAAACTTGATAGTTCTTCATATTGAGACGAAAATATGCAAAAGATATTTATCTCACAAAACCGTTTTTTTTAGTCGATTTAGATAAATTAATACTGCTGATCAAGAATAAGTAAGTTAGAAGATGAAACCAGACAAAAAATATTTGGCTTATTTTGACTAAACTTGATAGTTCTTCATATTGAGACGAAAATATGCAAAAGATATTTATCTCACAAAACCGTTTTTTTTTAGTTGATTTAGATACATTAATACTGCTGATCAAGAATAAGTAAGTTAGAAGATGAAACCAGACAAAAAATATTTGGCTTATTTTGACTAAACTTGATAGTTCTTCATATTGAGACGAAAATATGCAAAAGATATTTATCTCACAAAACCGTTTTTTTTTAGTTGATTTAGATACATTAATACTGCTGATCAAGAATAAGTAAGTTAGAAGATGAAACCAGACAAAAAATATTTGGCTTATTTTGACTAAACTTGATAGTTCTTCATATTGAGACGAAAATATGCAAAAGATATTTATCTCACAAAACCCTTTTTTTATAGTTGATATAGATAAATTATTATTGCTGATCAAGAAAAAGTAAGTAACAAGATGAAATCAGACAAAAAATATTTGGCTTATTTTGACTAAACTTGATAGTTCTTCATATTGAGACGAAAATATGCAAAAGATATTTATCTCACAAAACCGTTTTTTTTAGTTGATTTAGATAAATTAATACTGCTGATCAAGAATAAGTAAGTTAGAAGATAAAACCAGACAAAAAATATTTGGCTTATTTTGACTAAACTTGATAGTTCTTCATATTGAGACGAAAATATGCAAAAGATATTTATCTCACAAAACCGTTTTTTTTTTAGTTGATTTAGATACATTAATACTGCTGATCAAGAATAAGTAAGTTAGAAGATGAAACCAGACAAAAAATATTTGGCTTATTTTGACTAAAATTGATAGTTCTTCATATTGAGACGAAAATATGCAAAAGATATTTATCTCACAAAACCCTTTTTTTATAGTTGATAAAGATAAATTAATATTGCTGATCAAGAAAAAGTAAGTAACAAGATGAAATCAGACAAAAAATATTTGGCTTATTTTGACTAAACTTGATAGTTCTTCATATTGAGACGAAAATATGCAAAAGATATTTATCTCACAAAACCGTTTTTTTTTAGTTGATTTAGATAAATTAATACTGCTGATCAAGAATAAGTAAGTTAGAAGATGAAACCAGACAAAAAATATTTGGCTTATTTTGACTAAACTTGATAGTTCTTCATATTGAGACGAAAATATGCAAAAGATATTTATCTCACAAAACCGTTTTTTTTTAGTTGATTTAGATAAATTAATACTGCTGATCAAGAATAAGTAAGTTAGAAGATGAAACCAGACAAAAAATATTTGGCTTATTTTGACTAAACTTGATAGTTCTTCATATTGAGACGAAAATATGCAAAAGATATTTATCTCACAAAACCGTTTTTTTTTAGTTGATTTAGATAAATTAATACTGCTGATCAAGAATAAGTAAGTAAGAAGACGAAATCAGACAAAAAAAATTGGCTTATATTGACTAAACTTGATAGTTCTTCATTTTAAGACGAAAATATGCAAAAGACATTTATCTCACAAAACCCTTTTTTTATAGTTGATATAGATAAATTAATATTGCTGATCAAGAAAAAGTAAGTAACAAGATGAAATCAGACAAAAAATATTTGGCTTATTTTGACTAAACTTGATAGTTCTTCATATTGAGACGAAAATATGCAAAAGATATTTATCTCACAAAACCGTTTTTTTTTAGTTGATTTCGATAAATTAATACTGCTGATCAAGAATAAGTAAGTTAGAAGATGAAACCAGACAAAAAATATTTGGCTTATTTTGACTAAACTTGATAGTTCTTCATATTGAGACGAAAATATGCAAAAGATATTTATCTCACAAAACCGTTTTTTTTTAGTTGATTTAGATAAATTAATACTGCTGATCAAGAATAAGTAAGTTAGAAGATGCAACCAGACAAAAAATATTTGGCTTATTTTGACTAAACTTGATAGTTCCTCATATTGAGACGAAAATATGCAAAAGATATTTATGTCACAAAACCGTTTTTTTTAGTTGATTAAGATAAATTAATACTGCTGATCAAGAATAAGTAAGTTAGAAGATGAAACCAGACAAAAAATATTTGGCTTATTTTGACTAAACTTGATAGTTCTTCATATTGAGACGAAAATATGCAAAAGATATTTATCTCACAAAACCGTTTTTTTTTAGTTGATTTAGATAAATTAAAACTGCTGATCAAGAATAAGTAAGTTAGAAGATGAAACCAGACAAAAAATATTTGGCTTATTTTGACTAAACTTGATAGTTCTTCATATTGAGACGAAAATATGCAAAAGATATTTATCTCACAAAACCGTTTTTTTTTAGTTGATTTAGATAAATTAATACTGCTGATCAAGAATAAGTAAGTTAGAAGATGAAACCAGACAAAAAATATTTGGCTTATTTTGACTAAACTTGATAGTTCTTCATATTGAGACGAAAATATGCAAAAGATATTTATCTCACAAAACCCTTTTTTTATAGTTGATTTAGGTAAATTAATACTGCTGATCAAGAATAAGTAAGTTAGAAGATGAAACCAGACAAAAAATATTTGGCTTATTTTGACTAAACTTGATAGTTCTTCATATTGAGACGAAAATATGCAAAAGATATTTATCTCACAAAACCGTTTTTTTTTAGTTGATTTAGATACATTAATACTGCTGATCAAGAATAAGTAAGTTAGAAGATGAAACCAGACAAAAAATATTTGGCTTATTTTGACTAAACTTGATAGTTCTTCATATTGAGACGAAAATATGCAAAAGATATTTATCTCACAAAACCGTTTTTTTTTAGTTGATTTAGATAAATTAATACTGCTGATCAAGAATAAGTAAGTTAGAAGATGAAACCAGACAAAAAATATTTGGCTTATTTTGACTAAACTTGATAGTTCTTCATATTGAGACGAAAATATGCAAAAGATATTTATCTCACAAAACCCTTTTTTTATAGTTGATATAGATAAATTAATATTGCTGATCAAGAAAAAGTAAGTAACAAGATGAAATCAGACAAAAAATATTTGGCTTATTTTGACTAAACTTGATAGTTCTTCATATTGAGACGAAAATATGCAAAAGTTGTTTATCTCACAAAACCGTTTTTTTTTTAGTTGATTTAGATAAATTAATACTGCTGATCAAGAATAAGTAAGTTAGAAGATGAAACCAGACAAAAAATATTTGGCTTATTTTGACTAAACTTGATAGTTCTTCATATTGAGACGAAAATATGCAAAAGATATTTATCTCACAAAACCGTTTTTTTTTAGTTGATTTAGATAAATTAATACTGCTGATCAAGAATAAGTAAGTTAGAAGATAAAACCAGACAAAAAATATTTGGCTTATTTTGACTAAACTTGATAGTTCTTCATATTGAGACGAAAATATGCAAAAGATATTTATCTCACAAAACCGTTTTTTTTTTAGTTGATTTAGATACATTAATACTGCTGATCAAGAATAAGTAAGTTAGAAGATGAAACCAGACAAAAAATATTTGGCTTATTTTGACTAAAATTGATAGTTCTTCATATTGAGACGAAAATATGCAAAAGATATTTATCTCACAAAACCCTTTTTTTATAGTTGATATAGATAAATTAATATTGCTGATCAAGAAAAAGTAAGTAACAAGATGAAATCAGACAAAAAATATTTGGCTTATTTTGACTAAACTTGATAGTTCTTCATATTGAGACGAAAATATGCAAAAGATATTTATCTCACAAAACCGTTTTTTTTTAGTTGATTTAGATAAATTAATACTGCTGATCAAGAATAAGTAAGTTAGAAGATGAAACCAGACAAAAAATATTTGGCTTATTTTGACTAAACTTGATAGTTCTTCATATTGAGACGAAAATATGCAAAAGATATTTATCTCACAAAACCGTTTTTTTTAGTTGATTTAGATAAATTAATACTGCTGATCAAGAATAAGTAAGTTAGAAGATGAAACCAGACAAAAAATATTTGGCTTATTTTGACTAAACTTGATAGTTCTTCATATTGAGACGAAAATATGCAAAAGATATTTATCTCACAAAACCGTTTTTTTTTAGTTGATTTAGATAAATTAATACTGCTGATCAAGAATAAGTAAGTAAGAAGACGAAATCAGACAAAAAAAATTGGCTTATATTGACTAAACTTGATAGTTCTTCATTTTAAGACGAAAATATGCAAAAGACATTTATCTCACAAAACCCTTTTTTTATAGTTGATATAGATAAATTAATATTGCTGATCAAGAAAAAGTAAGTAACAAGATGAAATCAGACAAAAAATATTTGGCTTATTTTGACTAAACTTGATAGTTCTTCATATTGAGACGAAAATATGCAAAAGATATTTATCTCACAAAACCGTTTTTTTTTAGTTGATTTCGATAAATTAATACTGCTGATCAAGAATAAGTAAGTTAGAAGATGAAACCAGACAAAAAATATTTGGCTTATTTTGACTAAACTTGATAGTTCTTCATATTGAGACGAAAATATGCAAAAGATATTTATCTCACAAAACCGTTTTTTTTTAGTTGATTTAGATAAATTAATACTGCTGATCAAGAATAAGTAAGTTAGAAGATGCAACCAGACAAAAAATATTTGGCTTATTTTGACTAAACTTGATAGTTCCTCATATTGAGACGAAAATATGCAAAAGATATTTATGTCACAAAACCGTTTTTTTTAGTTGATTTAGATAAATTAATACTGCTGATCAAGAATAAGTAAGTAAGAAGATGAAACCAGACAAAAAATATTTGGCTTATTTTGACTAAACTTGATAGTTCTTCATATTGAGACGAAAATATGCAAAAGATATTTATCTCACAAAACCGTTTTTTTTTAGTTGATTTAGATAAATTAAAACTGCTGATCAAGAATAAGTAAGTTAGAAGATGAAACCAGACAAAAAATATTTGGCTTATTTTGACTAAACTTGATAGTTCTTCATATTGAGACGAAAATATGCAAAAGATATTTATCTCACAAAACCGTTTTTTTTTAGTTGATTTAGATAAATTAATACTGCTGATCAAGAATAAGTAAGTTAGAAGATGAAACCAGACAAAAAATATTTGGCTTATTTTGACTAAACTTGATAGTTCTTCATATTGAGACGAAAATATGCAAAAGATATTTATCTCACAAAACCCTTTTTTTATAGTTGATTTAGGTAAATTAATACTGCTGATCAAGAATAAGTAAGTTAGAAGATGAAACCAGACAAAAAATATTTGGCTTATTTTGACTAAACTTGATAGTTCTTCATATTGAGACGAAAATATGCAAAAGATATTTATCTCACAAAACCGTTTTTTTTTAGTTGATTTAGATAAATTAATACTGCTGATCAAGAATAAGTAAGTTAGAAGATGAAACCAGACAAAAAATATTTGGCTTATTTTGACTAAACTTGATAGTTCTTCATATTGAGGCGAAAATATGCAAAAGATATTTATCTCACAAAACCGTTTTTTTTTAGTTGATTTAGATAAATTAATACTGCTGATCAAGAATAAGTAAGTTAGAAGATAAAACCAGACAAAAAATATTTGGCTTATTTTGACTAAACTTGATAGTTCTTCATATTGAGACGAAAATATGCAAAAGATATTTATCTCACAAAACCGTTTTTTTTTTAGTTGATTTAGATACATTAATACTGCTGATCAAGAATAAGTAAGTTAGAAGATGAAACCAGACAAAAAATATTTGGCTTATTTTGACTAAAATTGATAGTTCTTCATATTGAGACGAAAATATGCAAAAGATATTTATCTCACAAAACCCTTTTTTTATAGTTGATATAGATAAATTAATATTGCTGATCAAGAAAAAGTAAGTAACAAGATGAAATCAGACAAAAAATATTTGGCTTATTTTGACTAAACTTGATAGTTCTTCATATTGAGACGAAAATATGCAAAAGATATTTATCTCACAAAACCGTTTTTTTTTAGTTGATTTAGATAAATTAATACTGCTGATCAAGAATAAGTAAGTTAGAAGATGAAACCAGACAAAAAATATTTGGCTTATTTTGACTAAACTTGATAGTTCTTCATATTGAGACGAAAATATGCAAAAGATATTTATCTCACAAAACCGTTTTTTTTAGTTGATTTAGATAAATTAATACTGCTGATCAAGAATAAGTAAGTTAGAAGATGAAACCAGACAAAAAATATTTGGCTTATTTTGACTAAACTTGATAGTTCTTCATATTGAGACGAAAATATGCAAAAGATATTTATCTCACAAAACCGTTTTTTTTTAGTTGATTTAGATAAATTAATACTGCTGATCAAGAATAAGTAAGTAAGAAGACGAAATCAGACAAAAAAAATTGGCTTATATTGACTAAACTTGATAGTTCTTCATTTTAAGACGAAAATATGCAAAAGACATTTATCTCACAAAACCCTTTTTTTATAGTTGATATAGATAAATTAATACTGCTGATCAAGAATAAGTAAGTTAGAAGATGAAACCAGACAAAAAATATTTGGCTTATTTTGACTAAACTTGATAGTTCTTCATATTGAGACGAAAATATGCAAAAGATATTTATCTCACAAAACCGTTTTTTTTTAGTTGATTTAGATAAATTTATACTGCTGATCAAGAATAAGTAAGTTAGAAGATGAAACCAGACAAAAAATATTTGGCTTATTTTGACTAAACTTGATAGTTCTTCATATTGAGACGAAAATATGCAAAAGATATTTATCTCACAAAACCGTTTTTTTTTAGTTGATTTAGATAAATTAATACTGCTGATCAAGAATAAGTCAGTTAGAAGATGAAACCAGACAAAAAATATTTGGCTTATTTTGACTAAACTTGATAGTTCTTCATATTGAGACGAAAATATGCAAAAGATATTTATCTCACAAAACCCTTTTTTTATAGTTGATATAGATAAATTATTATTGCTGATCAAGAAAAAGTAAGTAACAAGATGAAATCAGACAAAAAATATTTGGCTTATTTTGACTAAACTTGATAGTTCTTCATATTGAGACGAAAATATGCAAAAGATATTTATCTCACAAAACCGTTTTTTTTTAGTTGATTTAGATAAATTAATACTGCTGATCAAGAATAAGTAAGTTAGAAGATAAAACCAGACAAAAAATATTTGGCTTATTTTGACTAAACTTGATAGTTCTTCATATTGAGACGAAAATATGCAAAAGATATTTATCTCACAAAACCGTTTTTTTTTTAGTTGATTTAGATACATTAATACTGCTGATCAAGAATAAGTAAGTTAGAAGATGAAACCAGACAAAAAATATTTGGCTTATTTTGACTAAAATTGATAGTTCTTCATATTGAGACGAAAATATGCAAAAGATATTTATCTCACAAAACCCTTTTTTTATAGTTGATAAAGATAAATTAATATTGCTGATCAAGAAAAAGTAAGTAACAAGATGAAATCAGACAAAAAATATTTGGCTTATTTTGACTAAACTTGATAGTTCTTCATATTGAGACGAAAATATGCAAAAGATATTTATCTCACAAAACCGTTTTTTTTTAGTTGATTTAGATAAATTAATACTGCTGATCAAGAATAAGTAAGTTAGAAGATGAAACCAGACAAAAAATATTTGGCTTATTTTGACTAAACTTGATAGTTCTTCATATTGAGACGAAAATATGCAAAAGATATTTATCTCACAAAACCGTTTTTTTTTAGTTGATTTAGATAAATTAATACTGCTGATCAAGAATAAGTAAGTTAGAAGATGAAACCAGACAAAAAATATTTGGCTTATTTTGACTAAACTTGATAGTTCTTCATATTGAGACGAAAATATGCAAAAGATATTTATCTCACAAAACCGTTTTTTTTTAGTTGATTTAGATAAATTAATACTGCTGATCAAGAATAAGTAAGTAAGAAGACGAAATCAGACAAAAAAAATTGGCTTATATTGACTAAACTTGATAGTTCTTCATTTTAAGACGAAAATATGCAAAAGACATTTATCTCACAAAACCCTTTTTTTATAGTTGATATAGATAAATTAATATTGCTGATCAAGAAAAAGTAAGTAACAAGATGAAATCAGACAAAAAATATTTGGCTTATTTTGACTAAACTTGATAGTTCTTCATATTGAGACGAAAATATGCAAAAGATATTTATCTCACAAAACCGTTTTTTTTTAGTTGATTTCGATAAATTAATACTGCTGATCAAGAATAAGTAAGTTAGAAGATGAAACCAGACAAAAAATATTTGGCTTATTTTGACTAAACTTGATAGTTCTTCATATTGAGACGAAAATATGCAAAAGATATTTATCTCACAAAACCGTTTTTTTTTAGTTGATTTAGATAAATTAATACTGCTGATCAAGAATAAGTAAGTTAGAAGATGCAACCAGACAAAAAATATTTGGCTTATTTTGACTAAACTTGATAGTTCCTCATATTGAGACGAAAATATGCAAAAGATATTTATGTCACAAAACCGTTTTTTTTAGTTGATTAAGATAAATTAATACTGCTGATCAAGAATAAGTAAGTTAGAAGATGAAACCAGACAAAAAATATTTGGCTTATTTTGACTAAACTTGATAGTTCTTCATATTGAGACGAAAATATGCAAAAGATATTTATCTCACAAAACCGTTTTTTTTTAGTTGATTTAGATAAATTAAAACTGCTGATCAAGAATAAGTAAGTTAGAAGATGAAACCAGACAAAAAATATTTGGCTTATTTTGACTAAACTTGATAGTTCTTCATATTGAGACGAAAATATGCAAAAGATATTTATCTCACAAAACCGTTTTTTTTTAGTTGATTTAGATAAATTAATACTGCTGATCAAGAATAAGTAAGTTAGAAGATGAAACCAGACAAAAAATATTTGGCTTATTTTGACTAAACTTGATAGTTCTTCATATTGAGACGAAAATATGCAAAAGATATTTATCTCACAAAACCCTTTTTTTATAGTTGATTTAGGTAAATTAATACTGCTGATCAAGAATAAGTAAGTTAGAAGATGAAACCAGACAAAAAATATTTGGCTTATTTTGACTAAACTTGATAGTTCTTCATATTGAGACGAAAATATGCAAAAGATATTTATCTCACAAAACCGTTTTTTTTTAGTTGATTTAGATACATTAATACTGCTGATCAAGAATAAGTAAGTTAGAAGATGAAACCAGACAAAAAATATTTGGCTTATTTTGACTAAACTTGATAGTTCTTCATATTGAGACGAAAATATGCAAAAGATATTTATCTCACAAAACCGTTTTTTTTTAGTTGATTTAGATAAATTAATACTGCTGATCAAGAATAAGTAAGTTAGAAGATGAAACCAGACAAAAAATATTTGGCTTATTTTGACTAAACTTGATAGTTCTTCATATTGAGACGAAAATATGCAAAAGATATTTATCTCACAAAACCCTTTTTTTATAGTTGATATAGATAAATTAATATTGCTGATCAAGAAAAAGTAAGTAACAAGATGAAATCAGACAAAAAATATTTGGCTTATTTTGACTAAACTTGATAGTTCTTCATATTGAGACGAAAATATGCAAAAGTTGTTTATCTCACAAAACCGTTTTTTTTTTAGTTGATTTAGATAAATTAATACTGCTGATCAAGAATAAGTAAGTTAGAAGATGAAACCAGACAAAAAATATTTGGCTTATTTTGACTAAACTTGATAGTTCTTCATATTGAGACGAAAATATGCAAAAGATATTTATCTCACAAAACCGTTTTTTTTTAGTTGATTTAGATAAATTAATACTGCTGATCAAGAATAAGTAAGTTAGAAGATAAAACCAGACAAAAAATATTTGGCTTATTTTGACTAAACTTGATAGTTCTTCATATTGAGACGAAAATATGCAAAAGATATTTATCTCACAAAACCGTTTTTTTTTTAGTTGATTTAGATACATTAATACTGCTGATCAAGAATAAGTAAGTTAGAAGATGAAACCAGACAAAAAATATTTGGCTTATTTTGACTAAAATTGATAGTTCTTCATATTGAGACGAAAATATGCAAAAGATATTTATCTCACAAAACCCTTTTTTTATAGTTGATATAGATAAATTAATATTGCTGATCAAGAAAAAGTAAGTAACAAGATGAAATCAGACAAAAAATATTTGGCTTATTTTGACTAAACTTGATAGTTCTTCATATTGAGACGAAAATATGCAAAAGATATTTATCTCACAAAACCGTTTTTTTTTAGTTGATTTAGATAAATTAATACTGCTGATCAAGAATAAGTAAGTTAGAAGATGAAACCAGACAAAAAATATTTGGCTTATTTTGACTAAACTTGATAGTTCTTCATATTGAGACGAAAATATGCAAAAGATATTTATCTCACAAAACCGTTTTTTTTAGTTGATTTAGATAAATTAATACTGCTGATCAAGAATAAGTAAGTTAGAAGATGAAACCAGACAAAAAATATTTGGCTTATTTTGACTAAACTTGATAGTTCTTCATATTGAGACGAAAATATGCAAAAGATATTTATCTCACAAAACCGTTTTTTTTTAGTTGATTTAGATAAATTAATACTGCTGATCAAGAATAAGTAAGTAAGAAGACGAAATCAGACAAAAAAAATTGGCTTATATTGACTAAACTTGATAGTTCTTCATTTTAAGACGAAAATATGCAAAAGACATTTATCTCACAAAACCCTTTTTTTATAGTTGATATAGATAAATTAATATTGCTGATCAAGAAAAAGTAAGTAACAAGATGAAATCAGACAAAAAATATTTGGCTTATTTTGACTAAACTTGATAGTTCTTCATATTGAGACGAAAATATGCAAAAGATATTTATCTCACAAAACCGTTTTTTTTTAGTTGATTTCGATAAATTAATACTGCTGATCAAGAATAAGTAAGTTAGAAGATGAAACCAGACAAAAAATATTTGGCTTATTTTGACTAAACTTGATAGTTCTTCATATTGAGACGAAAATATGCAAAAGATATTTATCTCACAAAACCGTTTTTTTTTAGTTGATTTAGATAAATTAATACTGCTGATCAAGAATAAGTAAGTTAGAAGATGCAACCAGACAAAAAATATTTGGCTTATTTTGACTAAACTTGATAGTTCCTCATATTGAGACGAAAATATGCAAAAGATATTTATGTCACAAAACCGTTTTTTTTAGTTGATTTAGATAAATTAATACTGCTGATCAAGAATAAGTAAGTAAGAAGATGAAACCAGACAAAAAATATTTGGCTTATTTTGACTAAACTTGATAGTTCTTCATATTGAGACGAAAATATGCAAAAGATATTTATCTCACAAAACCGTTTTTTTTTAGTTGATTTAGATAAATTAAAACTGCTGATCAAGAATAAGTAAGTTAGAAGATGAAACCAGACAAAAAATATTTGGCTTATTTTGACTAAACTTGATAGTTCTTCATATTGAGACGAAAATATGCAAAAGATATTTATCTCACAAAACCGTTTTTTTTTAGTTGATTTAGATAAATTAATACTGCTGATCAAGAATAAGTAAGTTAGAAGATGAAACCAGACAAAAAATATTTGGCTTATTTTGACTAAACTTGATAGTTCTTCATATTGAGACGAAAATATGCAAAAGATATTTATCTCACAAAACCCTTTTTTTATAGTTGATTTAGGTAAATTAATACTGCTGATCAAGAATAAGTAAGTTAGAAGATGAAACCAGACAAAAAATATTTGGCTTATTTTGACTAAACTTGATAGTTCTTCATATTGAGACGAAAATATGCAAAAGATATTTATCTCACAAAACCGTTTTTTTTTAGTTGATTTAGATAAATTAATACTGCTGATCAAGAATAAGTAAGTTAGAAGATGAAACCAGACAAAAAATATTTGGCTTATTTTGACTAAACTTGATAGTTCTTCATATTGAGGCGAAAATATGCAAAAGATATTTATCTCACAAAACCGTTTTTTTTTAGTTGATTTAGATAAATTAATACTGCTGATCAAGAATAAGTAAGTTAGAAGATAAAACCAGACAAAAAATATTTGGCTTATTTTGACTAAACTTGATAGTTCTTCATATTGAGACGAAAATATGCAAAAGATATTTATCTCACAAAACCGTTTTTTTTTTAGTTGATTTAGATACATTAATACTGCTGATCAAGAATAAGTAAGTTAGAAGATGAAACCAGACAAAAAATATTTGGCTTATTTTGACTAAAATTGATAGTTCTTCATATTGAGACGAAAATATGCAAAAGATATTTATCTCACAAAACCCTTTTTTATAGTTGATATAGATAAATTAATATTGCTGATCAAGAAAAAGTAAGTAACAAGATGAAATCAGACAAAAAATATTTGGCTTATTTTGACTAAACTTGATAGTTCTTCATATTGAGACGAAAATATGCAAAAGATATTTATCTCACAAAACCGTTTTTTTTTAGTTGATTTAGATAAATTAATACTGCTGATCAAGAATAAGTAAGTTAGAAGATGAAACCAGACAAAAAATATTTGGCTTATTTTGACTAAACTTGATAGTTCTTCATATTGAGACGAAAATATGCAAAAGATATTTATCTCACAAAACCGTTTTTTTTAGTTGATTTAGATAAATTAATACTGCTGATCAAGAATAAGTAAGTTAGAAGATGAAACCAGACAAAAAATATTTGGCTTATTTTGACTAAACTTGATAGTTCTTCATATTGAGACGAAAATATGCAAAAGATATTTATCTCACAAAACCGTTTTTTTTTAGTTGATTTAGATAAATTAATACTGCTGATCAAGAATAAGTAAGTAAGAAGACGAAATCAGACAAAAAAAATTGGCTTATATTGACTAAACTTGATAGTTCTTCATTTTAAGACGAAAATATGCAAAAGACATTTATCTCACAAAACCCTTTTTTTATAGTTGATATAGATAAATTAATACTGCTGATCAAGAATAAGTAAGTTAGAAGATGAAACCAGACAAAAAATATTTGGCTTATTTTGACTAAACTTGATAGTTCTTCATATTGAGACGAAAATATGCAAAAGATATTTATCTCACAAAACCGTTTTTTTTTAGTTGATTTAGATAAATTTATACTGCTGATCAAGAATAAGTAAGTTAGAAGATGAAACCAGACAAAAAATATTTGGCTTATTTTGACTAAACTTGATAGTTCTTCATATTGAGACGAAAATATGCAAAAGATATTTATCTCACAAAACCGTTTTTTTTTAGTTGATTTAGATAAATTAATACTGCTGATCAAGAATAAGTCAGTTAGAAGATGAAACCAGACAAAAAATATTTGGCTTATTTTGACTAAACTTGATAGTTCTTCATATTGAGACGAAAATATGCAAAAGATATTTATCTCACAAAACCCTTTTTTTATAGTTGATATAGATAAATTAATATTGCTGATCAAGAAAAAGTAAGTAACAAGATGAAATCAGACAAAAAATATTTGGCTTATTTTGACTAAACTTGATAGTTCTTCATATTGAGACGAAAATATGCAAAAGATATTTATCTCACAAAACCGTTTTTTTTTAGTTGATTTAGATAAATTAATACTGCTGATCAAGAATAAGTAAGTTAGAAGATGAAACCAGACAAAAAATATTTGGCTTATTTTGACTAAACTTGATAGTTCTTCATATTGAGACGAAAATATGCAAAAGATATTTATCTCACAAAACCGTTTTTTTTTAGTTGAATTAGATAAATTAATACTGCTGATCAAGAATAAGTCAGTTAGAAGATGAAACCAGACAAAAAATATTTGGCTTATTTTGACTAAACTTGATAGTTCTTCATATTGAGACGAAAATATGCAAAAGATATTTATCTCACAAAACCGTTTTTTTTTAGTTGATTTAGATAAATTAATACTGCTGATCAAGAATAAGTAAGTTAGAAGATGAAACCAGACAAAAAATATTTGGCTTATTTTGACTAAACTTGATAGTTCTTCATATTGAGACGAAAATATGCAAAAGATATTTATCTCACAAAACCGTTTTTTTTTAGTTGATTTAGATACATTAATACTGCTGATCAAGAATAAGTAAGTTAGAAGATGAAACCAGACAAAAAATATTTGGCTTATTTTGACTAAACTTGATAGTTCTTCATATTGAGACGAAAATATGCAAAAGATATTTATCTCACAAAACCGTTTTTTTTTAGTTGATTTAGATAAATTAATACTGCTGATCAAGAATAAGTAAGTTAGAAGATGAAACCAGACAAAAAATATTTGGCTTATTTTGACTAAACTTGATAGTTCTTCATATTGAGACGAAAATATGCAAAAGATATTTATCTCACAAAACCGTTTTTTTTTAGTTGATTTAGATAAATTAATACGGCTGATCAAGAATAAGTAAGTTAGAAGATGAAACCAGACAAAAAATATTTGGCTTATTTTGACTAAACTTGATAGTTCTTCATATTGAGACGAAAATATGCAAAAGATATTTATCTCACAAAACCGTGTTTTTTTAGTTGATTTAGATAAATTAATACTGCTGATCAAGAATAAGTAAGTTAGAAGATGAAACCAGACAAAAAATATTTGGCTTATTTTGACTAAACTTGATAGTTCTTCATATTGAGACGAAAATATGCAAAAGATATTTATCTCACAAAACCGTTTTTTTTTAGTTGATTTAGATAAATTAATACTGCTGATCAAGAATAAGTCAGTTAGAAGATGAAACCAGACAAAAAATATTTGGCTTATTTTGACTAAACTTGATAGTTCTTCATATTGAGACGAAAATATGCAAAAGATATTTATCTCACAAAACCGTTTTTTTTTAGTTGATTTAGATAAATTAATACTGCTGATCAAGAATAAGTAAGTTAGAAGATGAAACCAGACAAAAAATATTTGGCTTATTTTGACTAAACTTGATAGTTCTTCATATTGAGACGAAAATATGCAAAAGATATTTATCTCACAAAACCGTTTTTTTTTAGTTGATTTAGATAAATTAATACTGCTGATCAAGAATAAGTAAGTTAGAAGATGAAACCAGACAAAAAATATTTGGCTTATTTTGACTAAACTTGATAGTTCTTCATATTGAGACGAAAATATGCAAAAGATATTTATCTCACAAAACCGTTTTTTTTAGTTGATTTAGATACATTAATACTGCTGATCAAGAATAAGTAAGTAAGAAGATGAAACCAGACAAAAAATATTTGGCTTATTTTGACTAAACTTGATAGTTCTTCATATTGAGACGAAAATATGCAAAAGATATTTATCTCACAAAACCGTTTTTTTTTAGTTGATTTAGATAAATTAATACTGCTGATCAAGAATAAGTAAGTTAGAAGATGAAACCAGACAAAAAATATTTGGCTTATTTTGACTAAACTTGATAGTTCTTCATATTGAGACGAAAATATGCAAAAGATATTTATCTCACAAAACCGTTTTTTTTTAGTTGATTTAGATACATTAATACTGCTGATCAAGAATAAGTAAGTTAGAAGATGAAACCAGACAAAAAATATTTGGCTTATTTTGACTAAACTTGATAGTTCTTCATATTGAGACGAAAATATGCAAAAGATATTTATCTCACAAAACCGTTTTTTTTTAGTTGATTTAGATAAATTAATACTGCTGATCAAGAATAAGTAAGTTAGAAGATGAAACCAGACAAAAAATATTTGGCTTATTTTGACTAAACTTGATAGTTCTTCATATTGAGACGAAAATATGCAAAAGATATTTATCTCACAAAACCCTTTTTTTATAGTTGATATAGATAAATAAATATTGCTGATCAAGAAAAAGTAAGTAACAAGATGAAATCAGACAAAAAATATTTGGCTTATTTTGACTAAACTTGATAGTTCTTCATATTGAGACGAAAATATGCAAAAGATATTTATCTCACAAAACCGTTTTTTTTAGTTGATTTAGATAAATTAATACTGCTGATCAAGAATAAGTAAGTTAGAAGATGAAACCAGACAAAAAATATTTGGCTTATTTTGACTAAACTTGATAGTTCTTCATATTGAGACGAAAATATGCAAAAGATATTTATCTCACAAAACCGTTTTTTTTTAGTTGAATTAGATAAATTAATACTGCTGATCAAGAATAAGTCAGTTAGAAGATGAAACCAGACAAAAAATATTTGGCTTATTTTGACTAAACTTGATAGTTCTTCATATTGAGACGAAAATATGCAAAAGATATTTATCTCACAAAACCGTTTTTTTTTAGTTGATTTAGATAAATTAACACTGCTGATCAAGAATAAGTAAGTTAGAAGATGAAACCAGACAAAAAATATTTGGCTTATTTTGACTAAACTTGATAGTTCTTCATATTGAGACGAAAATATGCAAAAGATATTTATCTCACAAAACCGTTTTTTTTTAGTTGATTTAGATACATTAATACTGCTGATCAAGAATAAGTAAGTTAGAAGATGAAACCAGACAAAAAATATTTGGCTTATTTTGACTAAACTTGATAGTTCTTCATATTGAGACGAAAATATGCAAAAGATATTTATCTCACAAAACCGTTTTTTTTTTAGTTGATTTAGATAAATTAATACTGCTGATCAAGAATAAGTAAGTTAGAAGATGAAACCAGACAAAAAATATTTGGCTTATTTTGACTAAACTTGATAGTTCTTCATATTGAGACGAAAATATGCAAAAGATATTTATCTCACAAAACCCTTTTTTTATAGTTGATATAGATAAATAAATATTGCTGATCAAGAAAAAGTAAGTAACAAGATGAAATCAGACAAAAAATATTTGGCTTATTTTGACTAAACTTGATAGTTCTTCATATTGAGACGAAAATATGCAAAAGATATTTATCTCACAAAACCGTTTTTTTTTAGTTGATTTAGATAAATTAATACTGCTGATCAAGAATAAGTAAGTTAGAAGATGAAACCAGACAAAAAATATTTGGCTTATTTTGACTAAACTTGATAGTTCTTCATATTGAGACGAAAATATGCAAAAGATATTTATCTCACAAAACCGTTTTTTTTTAGTTGATTTAGATAAATTAATACTGCTGATCAAGAATAAGTTAGTTAGAAGATGAAACCAGACAAAAAATATTTGGCTTATTTTGACTAAACTTGATAGTTCTTCATATTGAGACGAAAATATGCAAAAGATATTTATCTCACAAAACCCTTTTTTTATAGTTGATTAAGATAAATTAATACTGCTGATCAAGAATAAGTAAGTTAGAAGATGAAACCAGACAAAAAATATTTGGCTTATTTTGACTAAACTTGATAGTTCTTCATATTGAGACGAAAATATGCAAAAGATATTTATCTCACAAAACCGTTTTTTTTTAGTTGATTTAGATAAATTAATACTGCTGATCAAGAATAAGTAAGTTAGAAGATGAAACCAGACAAAAAATATTTGGCTTATTTTGACTAAACTTGATAGTTCTTCATATTGAGACGAAAATATGCAAAAGATATTTATCTCACAAAACCCTTTTTTTATAGTTGATATAGATAAATTAATATTGCTGATCAAGAAAAAGTAAGTAACAAGATCAAATCAGACAAAAAATATTTGGCTTATTTTGACTAAACTTGATAGTTCTTCATATTGAGACGAAAATATGCAAAAGATATTTATCTCACAAAACCGTTTTTTTTTAGTTGATTTAGATAAATTAATACTGCTGATCAAGAATAAGTAAGTTAGAAGATGAAACCAGACAAAAAATATTTGGCTTATTTTGACTAAACTTGATAGTTCTTCATATTGAGACGAAAATATGCAAAAGATATTTATCTCACAAAACCGTTTTTTTTTAGTTGATTTAGATAAATTAATACTGCTGATCAAGAATAAGTCAGTTAGAAGATGAAACCAGACAAAAAATATTTGGCTTATTTTGACTAAACTTGATAGTTCTTCATATTGAGACGAAAATATGCAAAAGATATTTATCTCACAAAAACGTTTTTTTTTAGTTGATTTAGATAAATTAATACTGCTGATCAAGAATAAGTAAGTTAGAAGATGAAACCAGACAAAAAATATTTGGCTTATTTTGACTAAACTTGATAGTTCTTCATATTGAGACGAAAATATGCAAAAGATATTTATCTCACAAAACCGTTTTTTTTTAGTTGATTTAGATAAATTAATACTGCTGATCAAGAATAAGTAAGTTAGAAGATGAAACCAGGCAAAAAATATTTGGCTTATTTTGACTAAACTTGATAGTTCTTCATATTGAGACGAAAATATGCAAAAGATATTTATCTCACAAAACCGTTTTTTTTTAGTTGATTTAGATAAATTAATACTGCTGATCAAGAATAAGTAAGTTAGAAGATGAAACCAGACAAAAAATATTTGGCTTATTTTGACTAAACTTGATAGTTCTTCATATTGAGACGAAAATATGCAAAAGATATTTATCTCACAAAACCGTTTTTTTTTAGTAGATTTAGATAAATTAATACTGCTGATCAAGAATAAGTAAGTTAGAAGATGAAACCAGACAAAAAATATTTGGCTTATTTTGACTAAACTTGATAGTTCTTCATATTGAGACGAAAATATGCAAAAGATATTTATCTCACAAAACCCTTTTTTTATAGTTGATATAGATAAATTAACATTGCAAGATGAAATCAGACAAAAAATATTTGGCTTATTTTGACTAAACTTGATAGTTCTTCATATTGAGACGAAAATATGCAAAAGATATTTTTCTCACAAAACCGTTTTTTTTTAGTTGATTTAGATAAATTAATACTGCTGATCAAGAATAAGTAAGTTAGAAGATGAAACCAGACGAAAAATATTTGGCTTATTTTGACTAAACTTGATAGTTCTTCATATTGAGACGAAAATATGCAAAAGATATTTATCTCACAAAACCGTTTTTTTTTAGTTGATTTAGATACATTAATACTGCTGATCAAGAATAAGTAAGTTAGAAGATGAAACCAGACAAAAAATATTTGGCTTATTTTGACTAAACTTGATAGTTCTTCATATTGAGACGAAAATATGCAAAAGATATTTATCTCACAAAACCGTTTTTTTTAGTTGATTTAGATAAATTAATACTGCTGATCAAGAATAAGTAAGTTAGAAGATGAAACCAGACAAAAAATATTTGGCTTATTTTGACTAAACTTGATAGTTCTTCATATTGAGACGAAAATATGCAAAAGATATTTATCTCACAAAACCCTTTTTTTATAGTTGATATAGATAAATTAATATTGCTGATCAAGAAAAAGTAAGTAACAAGATGAAATCAGACAAAAAATATTTGGCTTATTTTGACTAAACTTGATAGTTCTTCATATTGAGACGAAAATATGCAAAAGATATTTATCTCACAAAACCGTTTTTTTTTAGTTGATTTCGATAAATTAATACTGCTGATCAAGAATAAGTAAGTTAGAAGATGAAACCAGACAAAAAATATTTGGCTTATTTTGACTAAACTTGATAGTTCTTCATATTGAGACGAAAATATGCAAAAGATATTTATCTCACAAAACCCTTTTTTTATAGTTGATATAGATAAATAAATATTGCTGATCAAGAAAAAGTAAGTAACAAGATGAAATCAGACAAAAAATATTTGGCTTATTTTGACTAAACTTGATAGTTCTTCATATTGAGACGAAAATATGCAAAAGATATTTATCTCACAAAACCGTTTTTTTTAGTTGATTTAGATAAATTAATACTGCTGATCAAGAATAAGTAAGTAAGAAGATGAAACCAGACAAAAAATATTTGGCTTATTTTGACTAAACTTGATAGTTCTTCATATTGAGACGAAAATATGCAAAAGATATTTATCTCACAAAACCGTTTTTTTTTAGTTGATTTAGATAAATTAATACTGCTGATCAAGAATAAGTAAGTTAGAAGATGAAACCAGACAAAAAATATTTGGCTTATTTTGACTAAACTTGATAGTTCTTCATATTGAGACGAAAATATGCAAAAGATATTTATCTCACAAAACCCTTTTTTTATAGTTGATTTAGATAAATTAATACTGCTGATCAAGAATAAGTAAGTTAGGAGATGAAACCAGACAAAAAATATTTGGCTTATTTTGACTAAACTTGATAGTTCTTCATATTGAGACGAAAATATGCAAAAGATATTTATCTCACAAAACCGTTTTTTTTTAGTTGATTTAGATAAATTAATACTGCTGATCAAGAATAAGTAAGTTAGAAGATGAAACCAGACAAAAAATATTTGGCTTATTTTGACTAAACTTGATAGTTCTTCATATTGAGACGAAAATATGCAAAAGATATTTATCTCACAAAACCGTTTTTTTTTAGTTGATTTAGATAAATTAATACTGCTGATCAAGAATAAGTAAGTTAGAAGATGAAACCAGACAAAAAATATTTGGCTTATTTTGACTAAACTTGATAGTTCTTCATATTGAGACGAAAATATGCAAAAGATATTTATCTCACAAAACCGTTTTTTTTTAGTTGATTTAGATAAATTAATACTGCTGATCAAGAATAAGTAAGTTAGAAGATGAAACCAGACAAAAAATATTTGGCTTATTTTGACTAAACTTGATAGTTCTTCATATTGAGACGAAAATATGCAAAAGATATTTATCTCACAAAACCGTTTTTTTTTAGTTGATTTAGATAAATTAATACTGCTGATCAAGAATAAGTAAGTTAGAAGATGAAACCAGACAAAAAATATTTGGCTTATTTTGACTAAACTTGATAGTTCTTCATATTGAGACGAAAATATGCAAAAGATATTTATCTCACAAAACCGTTTTTTTTTAGTTGATTTAGATAAATTAATACTGCTGATCAAGAATAAGTAAGTTAGAAGATGAAACCAGACAAAAAATATTTGGCTTATTTTGACTAAACTTGATAGTTCTTCATATTGAGACGAAAATATGCAAAAGATATTTATCTCACAAAACCGTTTTTTTTTAGTTGATTTAGATAAATTAATACTGCTGATCAAGAATAAGTAAGTAAGAAGACGAAATCAGACAAAAAAAATTGGCTTATATTGACTAAACTTGATAGTTCTTCATTTTAAGACGAAAATATGCAAAAGACATTTATCTCACAAAACCCTTTTTTTATAGTTGATATAGATAAATTAATATTGCTGATCAAGAAAAAGTAAGTAACAAGATGAAATCAGACAAAAAATATTTGGCTTATTTTGACTAAACTTGATAGTTCTTCATATTGAGACGAAAATATGCAAAAGATATTTATCTCACAAAACCGTTTTTTTTTAGTTGATTTCGATAAATTAATACTGCTGATCAAGAATAAGTAAGTTAGAAGATGAAACCAGACAAAAAATATTTGGCTTATTTTGACTAAACTTGATAGTTCTTCATATTGAGACGAAAATATGCAAAAGATATTTATCTCACAAAACCGTTTTTTTTTAGTTGATTTAGATAAATTAATACTGCTGATCAAGAATAAGTAAGTTAGAAGATGAAACCAGACAAAAAATATTTGGCTTATTTTGACTAAACTTGATAGTTCTTCATATTGAGACGAAAATATGCAAAAGATATTTATCTCACAAAACCGTTTTTTTTAGTTGATTTAGATACATTAATACTGCTGATCAAGAATAAGTAAGTTAGAAGATGAAACCAGACAAAAAATATTTGGCTTATTTTGACTAAACTTGATAGTTCTTCATATTGAGACGAAAATATGCAAAAGATATTTATCTCACAAAACCGTTTTTTTTTAGTTGATTTAGATAAATTAATACTGCTGATCAAGAATAAGTAAGTTAGAAGATGAAACCAGACAAAAAATATTTGGCTTATTTTGACTAAACTTGATAGTTCTTCATATTGAGACGAAAATATGCAAAAGATATTTATCTCACAAAACCCTTTTTTTATAGTTGATATAGATAAATTAATATTGCTGATCAAGAAAAAGTAAGTAACAAGATGAAATCAGACAAAAAATATTTGGCTTATTTTGACTAAACTTGATAGTTCTTCATATTGAGACGAAAATATGCAAAATATATTTATCTCACAAAACCGTTTTTTTTTAGTTGATTTAGATAAATTAATACTGCTGATCAAGAATAAGTAAGTTAGAAGATGAAACCAGACAAAAAATATTTGGCTTATTTTGACTAAACTTGATAGTTCTTCATATTGAGACGAAAATATGCAAAAGATATTTATCTCACAAAACCGTTTTTTTTAGTTGATTTAGATAAATTAATACTGCTGATCAAGAATAAGTCAGTTAGAAGATGAAACCAGACAAAAAATATTTGGCTTATTTTGACTAAACTTGATAGTTCTTCATATTGAGACGAAAATATGCAAAAGATATTTATCTCACAAAAACGTTTTTTTTTAGTTGATTTAGATAAATTAATACTGCTGATCAAGAATAAGTAAGTTAGAAGATGAAACCAGACAAAAAATATTTGGCTTATTTTGACTAAACTTGATAGTTCTTCATATTGAGACGAAAATATGCAAAAGATATTTATCTCACAAAACCGTTTTTTTTTAGTTGATTTAGATAAATTAATACTGCTGATCAAGAATAAGTAAGTTAGAAGATGAAACCAGGCAAAAAATATTTGGCTTATTTTGACTAAACTTGATAGTTCTTCATATTGAGACGAAAATATGCAAAAGATATTTATCTCACAAAACCGTTTTTTTTTAGTTGATTTAGATAAATTAATACTGCTGATCAAGAATAAGTAAGTTAGAAGATGAAACCAGACGAAAAATATTTGGCTTATTTTGACTAAACTTGATAGTTCTTCATATTGAGACGAAAATATGCAAAAGATATTTATCTCACAAAACCCTTTTTTTATAGTTGATATAGATAAATTAATATTGCTGATCAAGAAAAAGTAAGTAACAAGATGAAATCAGACAAAAAATATTTGGCTTATTTTGACTAAACTTGATAGTTCTTCATATTGAGACGAAAATATGCAAAAGATATTTATCTCACAAAACCGTTTTTTTTTAGTTGATTTCGATAAATTAATACTGCTGATCAAGAATAAGTAAGTTAGAAGATGAAACCAGACAAAAAATATTTGGCTTATTTTGACTAAACTTGATAGTTCTTCATATTGAGACGAAAATATGCAAAAGATATTTATCTCACAAAACCCTTTTTTTATAGTTGATATAGATAAATAAATATTGCTGATCAAGAAAAAGTAAGTAACAAGATGAAATCAGACAAAAAATATTTGGCTTATTTTGACTAAACTTGATAGTTCTTCATATTGAGACGAAAATATGCAAAAGATATTTATCTCACAAAACCGTTTTTTTTTAGTTGATTTAGATAAATTAATACTGCTGATCAAGAATAAGTAAGTTAGAAGATGAAACCAGACAAAAAATATTTGGCTTATTTTGACTAAACTTGATAGTTCTTCATATTGAGACGAAAATATGCAAAAGATATTTATCTCACAAAACCGTTTTTTTTTAGTTGATTTAGATAAATTAATACTGCTGATCAAGAATAAGTAAGTTAGAAGATGAAACCAGACAAAAAATATTTGGCTTATTTTGACTAAACTTGATAGTTCTTCATATTGAGACGAAAATATGCAAAAGATATTTATCTCACAAAACCCTTTTTTTATAGTTGATTTAGATAAATTAATACTGCTGATCAAGAATAAGTAAGTTAGGAGATGAAACCAGACAAAAAATATTTGGCTTATTTTGACTAAACTTGATAGTTCTTCATATTGAGACGAAAATATGCAAAAGATATTTATCTCACAAAACCGTTTTTTTTTAGTTGATTTAGATAAATTAATACTGCTGATCAAGAATAAGTAAGTTAGAAGATGAAACCAGACAAAAAATATTTGGCTTATTTTGACTAAACTTGATAGTTCTTCATATTGAGACGAAAATATGCAAAAGATATTTATCTCACAAAACCCTTTTTTTATAGTTGATATAGATAAATTAATATTGCTGATCAAGAAAAAGTAAGTAACAAGATCAAATCAGACAAAAAATATTTGGCTTATTTTGACTAAACTTGATAGTTCTTCATATTGAGACGAAAATATGCAAAAGATATTTATCTCACAAAACCGTTTTTTTTTTAGTTGATTTAGATAAATTAATACTGCTGATCAAGAAAAAGTTAGTTAGAAGATGAAACCAGACAAAAAATATTTGGCTTATTTTGACTAAACTTGATAGTTCTTCATATTGAGACGAAAATATGCAAAACATATTTATCTCACAAAACCGTTTTTTTTTAGTTGAATTAGATAAATTAATACTGCTGATCAAGAATAAGTCAGTTAGAAGATGAAACCAGACAAAAAATATTTGGCTTATTTTGACTAAACTTGATAGTTCTTCATATTGAGACGAAAATATGCAAAAGATATTTATCTCACAAAACCGTTTTTTTTTAGTTGATTTAGATAAATTTATACTGCTGATCAAGAATAAGTAAGTTAGAAGATGAAACCAGACAAAAAATATTTGGCTTATTTTGACTAAACTTGATAGTTCTTCATATTGAGACGAAAATATGCAAAAGATATTTATCTCACAAAACCGTTTTTTTTTAGTTGATTTAGATAAATTAATACTGCTGATCAAGAATAAGTCAGTTAGAAGATGAAACCAGACAAAAAATATTTGGCTTATTTTGACTAAACTTGATAGTTCTTCATATTGAGACGAAAATATGCAAAAGATATTTATCTCACAAAACCCTTTTTTTATAGTTGATATAGATAAATTAATATTGCTGATCAAGAAAAAGTAAGTAACAAGATGAAATCAGACAAAAAATATTTGGCTTATTTTGACTAAACTTGATAGTTCTTCATATTGAGACGAAAATATGCAAAAGATATTTATCTCACAAAACCGTTTTTTTTTAGTTGATTTAGATAAATTAATACTGCTGATCAAGAATAAGTAAGTTAGAAGATGAAACCAGACAAAAAATATTTGGCTTATTTTGACTAAACTTGATAGTTCTTCATATTGAGACGAAAATATGCAAAAGATATTTATCTCACAAAACCGTTTTTTTTTAGTTGATTTAGATAAATTAATACTGCTGATCAAGAATAAGTCAGTTAGAAGATGAAACCAGACAAAAAATATTTGGCTTATTTTGACTAAACTTGATAGTTCTTCATATTGAGACGAAAATATGCAAAAGATATTTATCTCACAAAAACGTTTTTTTTTAGTTGATTTTGATAAATTAATACTGCTGATCAAGAATAAGTAAGTTAGAAGATGAAACCAGACAAAAAATATTTGGCTTATTTTGACTAAACTTGATAGTTCTTCATATTGAGACGAAAATATGCAAAAGATATTTATCTCACAAAACCGTTTTTTTTAGTTGATTTAGATAAATTAATACTGCTGATCAAGAATAAGTAAGTTAGAAGATGAAACCAGACAAAAAATATTTGGCTTATTTTGACTAAACTTGATAGTTCTTCATATTGAGACGAAAATATGCAAAAGATATTTATCTCACAAAACCGTTTTTTTTTAGTTGATTTAGATAAATTAATACTGCTGATCAAGAATAAGTAAGTTAGAAGATGAAACCAGACAAAAAATATTTGGCTTATTTTGACTAAACTTGATAGTTCTTCATATTGAGACGAAAATATGCAAAAGATATTTATCTCACAAAACCGTTTTTTTTTAGTTGATTTAGATAAATTAATACTGCTGATCAAGAATAAGTAAGTTAGAAGATGAAACCAGACAAAAAATATTTGGCTTATTTTGACTAAACTTGATAGTTCTTCATATTGAGACGAAAATATGCAAAAGATATTTATCTCACAAAACCGTTTTTTTTTAGTTGATTTAGATAAATTAATACTGCTGATCAAGAATAAGTAAGTAAGAAGACGAAATCAGACAAAAAAAATTGGCTTATATTGACTAAACTTGATAGTTCTTCATTTTAAGACGAAAATATGCAAAAGACATTTATCTCACAAAACCCTTTTTTTATAGTTGATATAGATAAATTAATATTGCTGATCAAGAAAAAGTAAGTAACAAGATGAAATCAGACAAAAAATATTTGGCTTATTTTGACTAAACTTGATAGTTCTTCATATTGAGACGAAAATATGCAAAAGATATTTATCTCACAAAACCGTTTTTTTTTAGTTGATTTCGATAAATTAATACTGCTGATCAAGAATAAGTAAGTTAGAAGATGAAACCAGACAAAAAATATTTGGCTTATTTTGACTAAACTTGATAGTTCTTCATATTGAGACGAAAATATGCAAAAGATATTTATCTCACAAAACCGTTTTTTTTTAGTTGATTTAGATAAATTAATACTGCTGATCAAGAATAAGTAAGTTAGAAGATGAAACCAGACAAAAAATATTTGGCTTATTTTGACTAAACTTGATAGTTCTTCATATTGAGACGAAAATATGCAAAAGATATTTATCTCACAAAACCGTTTTTTTTAGTTGATTTAGATACATTAATACTGCTGATCAAGAATAAGTAAGTTAGAAGATGAAACCAGACAAAAAATATTTGGCTTATTTTGACTAAACTTGATAGTTCTTCATATTGAGACGAAAATATGCAAAAGATATTTATCTCACAAAACCGTTTTTTTTTAGTTGATTTAGATAAATTAATACTGCTGATCAAGAATAAGTAAGTTAGAAGATGAAACCAGACAAAAAATATTTGGCTTATTTTGACTAAACTTGATAGTTCTTCATATTGAGACGAAAATATGCAAAAGATATTTATCTCACAAAACCCTTTTTTTATAGTTGATATAGATAAATTAATATTGCTGATCAAGAAAAAGTAAGTAACAAGATGAAATCAGACAAAAAATATTTGGCTTATTTTGACTAAACTTGATAGTTCTTCATATTGAGACGAAAATATGCAAAATATATTTATCTCACAAAACCGTTTTTTTTAGTTGATTTAGATAAATTAATACTGCTGATCAAGAATAAGTAAGTTAGAAGATGAAACCAGACAAAAAATATTTGGCTTATTTTGACTAAACTTGATAGTTCTTCATATTGAGACGAAAATATGCAAAAGATATTTATCTCACAAAACCGTTTTTTTTAGTTGATTTAGATAAATTAATACTGCTGATCAAGAATAAGTCAGTTAGAAGATGAAACCAGACAAAAAATATTTGGCTTATTTTGACTAAACTTGATAGTTCTTCATATTGAGACGAAAATATGCAAAAGATATTTATCTCACAAAAACGTTTTTTTTTAGTTGATTTAGATAAATTAATACTGCTGATCAAGAATAAGTAAGTTAGAAGATGAAACCAGACAAAAAATATTTGGCTTATTTTGACTAAACTTGATAGTTCTTCATATTGAGACGAAAATATGCAAAAGATATTTATCTCACAAAACCGTTTTTTTTTAGTTGATTTAGATAAATTAATACTGCTGATCAAGAATAAGTAAGTTAGAAGATGAAACCAGGCAAAAAATATTTGGCTTATTTTGACTAAACTTGATAGTTCTTCATATTGAGACGAAAATATGCAAAAGATATTTATCTCACAAAACCGTTTTTTTTTAGTTGATTTAGATAAATTAATACTGCTGATCAAGAATAAGTAAGTTAGAAGATGAAACCAGACGAAAAATATTTGGCTTATTTTGACTAAACTTGATAGTTCTTCATATTGAGACGAAAATATGCAAAAGATATTTATCTCACAAAACCGTTTTTTTTTAGTTGATTTAGATACATTAATACTGCTGATCAAGAATAAGTAAGTTAGAAGATGAAACCAGACAAAAAATATTTGGCTTATTTTGACTAAACTTGATAGTTCTTCATATTGAGACGAAAATATGCAAAAGATATTTATCTCACAAAACCGTTTTTTTTAGTTGATTTAGATAAATTAATACTGCTGATCAAGAATAAGTAAGTTAGAAGATGAAACCAGACAAAAAATATTTGGCTTATTTTGACTAAACTTGATAGTTCTTCATATTGAGACGAAAATATGCAAAAGATATTTATCTCACAAAACCCTTTTTTTATAGTTGATATAGATAAATTAATATTGCTGATCAAGAAAAAGTAAGTAACAAGATGAAATCAGACAAAAAATATTTGGCTTATTTTGACTAAACTTGATAGTTCTTCATATTGAGACGAAAATATGCAAAAGATATTTATCTCACAAAACCGTTTTTTTTTAGTTGATTTAGATAAATTAATACTGCTGATCAAGAATAAGTAAGTTAGAAGATGAAACCAGACAAAAAATATTTGGCTTATTTTGACTAAACTTGATAGTTCTTCATATTGAGACGAAAATATGCAAAAGATATTTATCTCACAAAACCCTTTTTTATAGTTGATATAGATAAATAAATATTGCTGATCAAGAAAAAGTAAGTAACAAGATGAAATCAGACAAAAAATATTTGGCTTATTTTGACTAAACTTGATAGTTCTTCATATTGAGACGAAAATATGCAAAAGATATTTATCTCACAAAACCGTTTTTTTTTAGTTGATTTAGATAAATTAATACTGCTGATCAAGAATAAGTAAGTTAGAAGATGAAACCAGACAAAAAATATTTGGCTTATTTTGACTAAACTTGATAGTTCTTCATATTGAGACGAAAATATGCAAAAGATATTTATCTCACAAAACCGTTTTTTTTTAGTTGATTTAGATAAATTAATACTGCTGATCAAGAATAAGTAAGTTAGAAGATGAAACCAGACAAAAAATATTTGGCTTATTTTGACTAAACTTGATAGTTCTTCATATTGAGACGAAAATATGCAAAAGATATTTATCTCACAAAACCCTTTTTTTATAGTTGATTTAGATAAATTAATACTGCTGATCAAGAATAAGTAAGTTAGGAGATGAAACTTGACAAAAAATATTTGGCTTATTTTGACTAAACTTGATAGTTCTTCATATTGAGACGAAAATATGCAAAAGATATTTATCTCACAAAACCCTTTTTTTATAGTTGATATAGATAAATTAATATTGCTGATCAAGAAAAAGTAAGTAACAAGATCAAATCAGACAAAAAATATTTGGCTTATTTTGACTAAACTTGATAGTTCTTCATATTGAGACGAAAATATGCAAAAGATATTTATCTCACAAAACCGTTTTTTTTTAGTTGATTTAGATAAATTAATACTGCTGATCAAGAAAAAGTTAGTTAGAAGATGAAACCAGACAAAAAATATTTGGCTTATTTTGACTAAACTTGATAGTTCTTCATATTGAGACGAAAATATGCAAAACATATTTATCTCACAAAACCGTTTTTTTTAAGTTGAATTAGATAAATTAATACTGCTGATCAAGAATAAGTCAGTTAGAAGATGAAACCAGACAAAAAATATTTGGCTTATTTTGACTAAACTTGATAGTTCTTCATATTGAGACGAAAATATGCAAAAGATATTTATCTCACAAAACCGTTTTTTTTTAGTTGATTTAGATAAATTAATACTGCTGATCAAGAATAAGTCAGTTAGAAGATGAAACCAGACAAAAAATATTTGGCTTATTTTGACTAAACTTGATAGTTCTTCATATTGAGACGAAAATATGCAAAATATATTTATCTCACAAAACCCTTTTTTTATAGTTGATATAGATAAATTAATATTGCTGATCAAGAAAAAGTAAGTAACAAGATGAAATCAGACAAAAAATATTTGGCTTATTTTGACTAAACTTGATAGTTCTTCATATTGAGACGAAAATATGCAAAAGATATTTATCTCACAAAACCGTTTTTTTTTAGTTGATTTAGATAAATTAATACTGCTGATCAAGAATAAGTAAGTTAGAAGATGAAACCAGACAAAAAATATTTGGCTTATTTTGACTAAACTTGATAGTTCTTCATATTGAGACGAAAATATGCAAAAGATATTTATCTCACAAAACCGTTTTTTTTTAGTTGATTTAGATAAATTAATACTGCTGATCAAGAATAAGTCAGTTAGAAGATGAAACCAGACAAAAAATATTTGGCTTATTTTGACTAAACTTGATAGTTCTTCATATTGAGACGAAAATATGCAAAAGATATTTATCTCACAAAAACGTTTTTTTTTAGTTGATTTTGATAAATTAATACTGCTGATCAAGAATAAGTAAGTTAGAAGATGAAACCAGACAAAAAATATTTGGCTTATTTTGACTAAACTTGATAGTTCTTCATATTGAGACGAAAATATGCAAAAGATATTTATCTCACAAAACCGTTTTTTTTTAGTTGATTTAGATAAATTAATACTGCTGATCAAGAATAAGTAAGTTAGAAGATGAAACCAGACAAAAAATATTTGGCTTATTTTGACTAAACTTGATAGTTCTTCATATTGAGACGAAAATATGCAAAAGATATTTATCTCACAAAACCGTTTTTTTTTAGTTGATTTAGATAAATTAATACTGCTGATCAAGAATAAGTAAGTTAGAAGATGAAACCAGACAAAAAATATTTGGCTTATTTTGACTAAACTTGATAGTTCTTCATATTGAGACGAAAATATGCAAAAGATATTTATCTCACAAAACCGTTTTTTTTTAGTTGATTTAGATAAATTAATACTGCTGATCAAGAATAAGTAAGTTAGAAGATGAAACCAGACAAAAAATATTTGGCTTATTTTGACTAAACTTGATAGTTCTTCATATTGAGACGAAAATATGCAAAAGATATTTATCTCACAAAACCGTTTTTTTTTAGTTGATTTAGATACATTAATACTGCTGATCAAGAATAAGTAAGTTAGAAGATGAAACCAGACAAAAAATATTTGGCTTATTTTGACTAAACTTGATAGTTCTTCATATTGAGACGAAAATATGCAAAAGATATTTATCTCACAAAACCGTTTTTTTTTAGTTGATTTAGATAAATTAATACTGCTGATCAAGAATAAGTAAGTTAGAAGATGAAACCAGACAAAAAATATTTGGCTTATTTTGACTAAACTTGATAGTTCTTCATATTGAGACGAAAATATGCAAAAGATATTTATCTCACAAAACCCTTTTTTTATAGTTGATATAGATAAATAAATATTGCTGATCAAGAAAAAGTAAGTAACAAGATGAAATCAGACAAAAAATATTTGGCTTATTTTGACTAAACTTGATAGTTCTTCATATTGAGACGAAAATATGCAAAAGATATTTATCTCACAAAACCGTTTTTTTTTAGTTGATTTAGATAAATTAATACTGCTGATCAAGAATAAGTAAGTTAGAAGATGAAACCAGACAAAAAATATTTGGCTTATTTTGACTAAACTTGATAGTTCTTCATATTGAGACGAAAATATGCAAAAGATATTTATCTCACAAAACCGTTTTTTTTTTAGTTGATTTAGATAAATTAATACTGCTGATCAAGAATAAGTAAGTTAGAAGATGAAACCAGACAAAAAATATTTGGCTTATTTTGACTAAACTTGATAGTTCTTCATATTGAGACGAAAATATGCAAAAGATATTTATCTCACAAAACCCTTTTTTTATAGTTGATTTAGATAAATTAATACTGCTGATCAAGAATAAGTAAGTTAGAAGATGAAACCAGACAAAAAATATTTGGCTTATTTTGACTAAACTTGATAGTTCTTCATATTGAGACGAAAATATGCAAAAGATATTTATCTCACAAAACCGTTTTTTTTTAGTTGATTTAGATAAATTAATACTGCTGATCAAGAATAAGTAAGTTAGAAGATGAAACCAGACAAAAAATATTTGGCTTATTTTGACTAAACTTGATAGTTCTTCATATTGAGACGAAAATATGCAAAAGGTATTTATCTCACAAAACCCTTTTTTTATAGTTGATATAGATAAATTAATATTGCTGATCAAGAAAAAGTAAGTAACAAAATCAAATCAGACAAAAAATATTTGGCTTATTTTGACTAAACTTGATAGTTCTTCATATTGAGACGAAAATATGCAAAAGATATTTATCTCACAAAACCGTTTTTTTTTAGTTGATTTAGATAAATTAATACTGCTGATCAAGAATAAGTTAGTTAGAAGATGAAACCAGACAAAAAATATTTGGCTTATTTTGACTAAACTTGATAGTTCTTCATATTGAGACGAAAATATGCAAAAGATATTTATCTCACAAAACCGTTTTTTTTTAGTTGAATTAGATAAATTAATACTGCTGATCAAGAATAAGTCAGTTAGAAGATGAAACCAGACAAAAAATATTTGGCTTATTTTGACTAAACTTGATAGTTCTTCATATTGAGACGAAAATATTCCAAAGATATTTATCTCACAAAACCGTTTTTTTTTAGTTGATTTAGATAAATTAATACTGCTGATCAAGAATAAGTCAGTTAGAAGATGAAACCAGACAAAAAATATTTGGCTTATTTTGACTAAACTTGATAGTTCTTCATATTGAGACGAAAATATGCAAAAGATATTTATCTCACAAAACCCTTTTTTTATAGTTGATATAGATAAATTAATATTGCTGATCAAGAAAAAGTAAGTAACAAGATGAAATCAGACAAAAAATATTTGGCTTATTTTGACTAAACTTGATAGTTCTTCATATTGAGACGAAAATATGCAAAAGATATTTATCTCACAAAACCGTTTTTTTTAGTTGATTTAGATAAATTAATACTGCTGATCAAGAATAAGTAAGTTAGAAGATGAAACCAGACAAAAAATATTTGGCTTATTTTGACTAAACTTGATAGTTCTTCATATTGAGACGAAAATATGCAAAAGATATTTATCTCACAAAACCGTTTTTTTTTAGTTGATTTAGATAAATTAATACTGCTGATCAAGAATAAGTCAGTTAGAAGATGAAACCAGACAAAAAATATTTGGCTTATTTTGACTAAACTTGATAGTTCTTCATATTGAGACGAAAATATGCAAAAGATATTTATCTCACAAAAACGTTTTTTTTTAGTTGATTTAGATAAATTAATACTGCTGATCAAGAATAAGTAAGTTAGAAGATGAAACCAGACAAAAAATATTTGGCTTATTTTGACTAAACTTGATAGTTCTTCATATTGAGACGAAAATATGCAAAAGATATTTATCTCACAAAACCGTTTTTTTTTAGTTGATTTAGATAAATTAATACTGCTGATCAAGAATAAGTAAGTTAGAAGATGAAACCAGACAAAAAATATTTGGCTTATTTTGACTAAACTTGATAGTTCTTCATATTGAGACGAAAATATGCAAAAGATATTTATCTCACAAAACCGTTTTTTTTAGTTGATTTAGATACATTAATACTGCTGATCAAGAATAAGTAAGTAAGAAGATGAAACCAGACAAAAAATATTTGGCTTATTTTGACTAAACTTGATAGTTCTTCATATTGAGACGAAAATATGCAAAAGATATTTATCTCACAAAACCGTTTTTTTTTAGTTGATTTAGATAAATTAATACTGCTGATCAAGAATAAGTAAGTTAGAAGATGAAACCAGACAAAAAATATTTGGCTTATTTTGACTAAACTTGATAGTTCTTCATATTGAGACGAAAATATGCAAAAGATATTTATCTCACAAAACCGTTTTTTTTTAGTTGATTTAGATACATTAATACTGCTGATCAAGAATAAGTAAGTTAGAAGATGAAACCAGACAAAAAATATTTGGCTTATTTTGACTAAACTTGATAGTTCTTCATATTGAGACGAAAATATGCAAAAGATATTTATCTCACAAAACCGTTTTTTTTTAGTTGATTTAGATAAATTAATACTGCTGATCAAGAATAAGTAAGTTAGAAGATGAAACCAGACAAAAAATATTTGGCTTATTTTGACTAAACTTGATAGTTCTTCATATTGAGACGAAAATATGCAAAAGATATTTATCTCACAAAACCGTTTTTTTTTAGTTGATTTAGATAAATTAATACTGCTGATCAAGAATAAGTAAGTTAGAAGATGAAACCAGACAAAAAATATTTGGCTTATTTTGACTAAACTTGATAGTTCTTCATATTGAGACGAAAATATGCAAAAGATATTTATCTCACAAAACCCTTTTTTTATAGTTGATTTAGGTAAATTAATACTGCTGATCAAGAATAAGTAAGTTAGAAGATGAAACCAGACAAAAAATATTTGGCTTATTTTGACTAAACTTGATAGTTCTTCATATTGAGACGAAAATATGCAAAAGATATTTATCTCACAAAACCGTTTTTTTTTAGTTGATTTAGATAAATTAATACTGCTGATCAAGAATAAGTAAGTTAGAAGATGAAACCAGACAAAAAATATTTGGCTTATTTTGACTAAACTTGATAGTTCTTCATATTGAGACGAAAATATGCAAAAGATATTTATCTCACAAAACCCTTTTTTTATAGTTGATATAGATAAATTAATATTGCTGATCAAGAAAAAGTAAGTAACAAGATGAAATCAGACAAAAAATATTTGGCTTATTTTGACTAAACTTGATAGTTCTTCATATTGAGACGAAAATATGCAAAAGATATTTATCTCACAAAACCGTTTTTTTTTAGTTGATTTAGATAAATTAATACTGCTGATCAAGAATAAGTTAGTTAGAAGATGAAACCAGACAAAAAATATTTGGCTTATTTTGACTAAACTTGATAGTTCTTCATATTGAGACGAAAATATGCAAAAGATATTTATCTCACAAAACCGTTTTTTTTTAGTTGATTTAGATAAATTAATACTGCTGATCAAGAATAAGTAAGTTAGAAGATGAAACCAGACAAAAAATATTTGGCTTATTTTGACTAAACTTGATAGTTCTTCATATTGAGACGAAAATATGCAAAAGATATTTATCTCACAAAACCGTTTTTTTTTAGTTGATTTAGATAAATTAATACTGCTGATCAAGAATAAGTAAGTTAGAAGATGAAACCAGACAAAAAATATTTGGCTTATTTTGACTAAACTTGATAGTTCTTCATATTGAGACGAAAATATGCAAAAGATATTTATCTCACAAAACCCTTTTTTTATAGTTGATTTAGGTAAATTAATACTGCTGATCAAGAATAAGTAAGTTAGAAGATGAAACCAGACAAAAAATATTTGGCTTATTTTGACTAAACTTGATAGTTCTTCATATTGAGACGAAAATATGCAAAAGATATTTATCTCACAAAACCGTTTTTTTTTAGTTGATTTAGATACATTAATACTGCTGATCAAGAATAAGTAAGTTAGAAGATGAAACCAGACAAAAAATATTTGGCTTATTTTGACTAAACTTGATAGTTCTTCATATTGAGACGAAAATATGCAAAAGATATTTATCTCACAAAACCGTTTTTTTTTAGTTGATTTAGATAAATTAATACTGCTGATCAAGAATAAGTAAGTTAGAAGATGAAACCAGACAAAAAATATTTGGCTTATTTTGACTAAACTTGATAGTTCTTCATATTGAGACGAAAATATGCAAAAGATATTTATCTCACAAAACCCTTTTTTTATAGTTGATATAGATAAATTAATATTGCTGATCAAGAAAAAGTAAGTAACAAGATGAAATCAGACAAAAAATATTTGGCTTATTTTGACTAAACTTGATAGTTCTTCATATTGAGACGAAAATATGCAAAAGTTGTTTATCTCACAAAACCGTTTTTTTTTTAGTTGATTTAGATAAATTAATACTGCTGATCAAGAATAAGTAAGTTAGAAGATGAAACCAGACAAAAAATATTTGGCTTATTTTGACTAAACTTGATAGTTCTTCATATTGAGACGAAAATATGCAAAAGATATTTATCTCACAAAACCGTTTTTTTTTAGTTGATTTAGATAAATTAATACTGCTGATCAAGAATAAGTAAGTTAGAAGATAAAACCAGACAAAAAATATTTGGCTTATTTTGACTAAACTTGATAGTTCTTCATATTGAGACGAAAATATGCAAAAGATATTTATCTCACAAAACCGTTTTTTTTTTAGTTGATTTAGATACATTAATACTGCTGATCAAGAATAAGTAAGTTAGAAGATGAAACCAGACAAAAAATATTTGGCTTATTTTGACTAAACTTGATAGTTCTTCATATTGAGACGAAAATATGCAAAAGATATTTATCTCACAAAACCGTTTTTTTTTAGTTGATTTAGATAAATTAATACTGCTGATCAAGAATAAGTAAGTTAGAAGATGAAACCAGACAAAAAATATTTGGCTTATTTTGACTAAACTTGATAGTTCTTCATATTGAGACGAAAATATGCAAAAGATATTTATCTCACAAAACCGTTTTTTTTTAGTTGATTTAGATAAATTAATACTGCTGATCAAGAATAAGTAAGTTAGAAGATGAAACCAGACAAAAAATATTTGGCTTATTTTGACTAAACTTGATAGTTCTTCATATTGAGACGAAAATATGCAAAAGATATTTATCTCACAAAACAGTTTTTTTTTAGTTGATTTAGATAAATTAATACTGCTGATCAAGAATAAGTAAGTAAGAAGACGAAATCAGACAAAAAAAATTGGCTTATATTGACTAAACTTGATAGTTCTTCATTTTAAGACGAAAATATGCAAAAGACATTTATCTCACAAAACCCTTTTTTTATAGTTGATATAGATAAATTAATATTGCTGATCAAGAAAAAGTAAGTAACAAGATGAAATCAGACAAAAAATATTTGGCTTATTTTGACTAAACTTGATAGTTCTTCATATTGAGACGAAAATATGCAAAAGATATTTATCTCACAAAACCGTTTTTTTTAGTCGATTTAGATAAATTAATACTGCTGATCAAGAATAAGTAAGTTAGAAGATGAAACCAGACAAAAAATATTTGGCTTATTTTGACTAAACTTGATAGTTCTTCATATTGAGACGAAAATATGCAAAAGATATTTATCTCACAAAACCGTTTTTTTTTAGTTGATTTAGATACATTAATACTGCTGATCAAGAATAAGTAAGTTAGAAGATGAAACCAGACAAAAAATATTTGGCTTATTTTGACTAAACTTGATAGTTCTTCATATTGAGACGAAAATATGCAAAAGATATTTATCTCACAAAACCGTTTTTTTTTAGTTGATTTAGATACATTAATACTGCTGATCAAGAATAAGTAAGTTAGAAGATGAAACCAGACAAAAAATATTTGGCTTATTTTGACTAAACTTGATAGTTCTTCATATTGAGACGAAAATATGCAAAAGATATTTATCTCACAAAACCCTTTTTTTATAGTTGATATAGATAAATTATTATTGCTGATCAAGAAAAAGTAAGTAACAAGATGAAATCAGACAAAAAATATTTGGCTTATTTTGACTAAACTTGATAGTTCTTCATATTGAGACGAAAATATGCAAAAGATATTTATCTCACAAAACCGTTTTTTTTAGTTGATTTAGATAAATTAATACTGCTGATCAAGAATAAGTAAGTTAGAAGATAAAACCAGACAAAAAATATTTGGCTTATTTTGACTAAACTTGATAGTTCTTCATATTGAGACGAAAATATGCAAAAGATATTTATCTCACAAAACCGTTTTTTTTTTAGTTGATTTAGATACATTAATACTGCTGATCAAGAATAAGTAAGTTAGAAGATGAAACCAGACAAAAAATATTTGGCTTATTTTGACTAAAATTGATAGTTCTTCATATTGAGACGAAAATATGCAAAAGATATTTATCTCACAAAACCCTTTTTTTATAGTTGATAAAGATAAATTAATATTGCTGATCAAGAAAAAGTAAGTAACAAGATGAAATCAGACAAAAAATATTTGGCTTATTTTGACTAAACTTGATAGTTCTTCATATTGAGACGAAAATATGCAAAAGATATTTATCTCACAAAACCGTTTTTTTTTAGTTGATTTAGATAAATTAATACTGCTGATCAAGAATAAGTAAGTTAGAAGATGAAACCAGACAAAAAATATTTGGCTTATTTTGACTAAACTTGATAGTTCTTCATATTGAGACGAAAATATGCAAAAGATATTTATCTCACAAAACCGTTTTTTTTTAGTTGATTTAGATAAATTAATACTGCTGATCAAGAATAAGTAAGTTAGAAGATGAAACCAGACAAAAAATATTTGGCTTATTTTGACTAAACTTGATAGTTCTTCATATTGAGACGAAAATATGCAAAAGATATTTATCTCACAAAACCGTTTTTTTTAGTTGATTTAGATAAATTAATACTGCTGATCAAGAATAAGTAAGTAAGAAGACGAAATCAGACAAAAAAAATTGGCTTATATTGACTAAACTTGATAGTTCTTCATTTTAAGACGAAAATATGCAAAAGACATTTATCTCACAAAACCCTTTTTTTATAGTTGATATAGATAAATTAATATTGCTGATCAAGAAAAAGTAAGTAACAAGATGAAATCAGACAAAAAATATTTGGCTTATTTTGACTAAACTTGATAGTTCTTCATATTGAGACGAAAATATGCAAAAGATATTTATCTCACAAAACCGTTTTTTTTTAGTTGATTTCGATAAATTAATACTGCTGATCAAGAATAAGTAAGTTAGAAGATGAAACCAGACAAAAAATATTTGGCTTATTTTGACTAAACTTGATAGTTCTTCATATTGAGACGAAAATATGCAAAAGATATTTATCTCACAAAACCGTTTTTTTTTAGTTGATTTAGATAAATTAATACTGCTGATCAAGAATAAGTAAGTTAGAAGATGCAACCAGACAAAAAATATTTGGCTTATTTTGACTAAACTTGATAGTTCCTCATATTGAGACGAAAATATGCAAAAGATATTTATGTCACAAAACCGTTTTTTTTAGTTGATTAAGATAAATTAATACTGCTGATCAAGAATAAGTAAGTTAGAAGATGAAACCAGACAAAAAATATTTGGCTTATTTTGACTAAACTTGATAGTTCTTCATATTGAGACGAAAATATGCAAAAGATATTTATCTCACAAAACCGTTTTTTTTTAGTTGATTTAGATAAATTAAAACTGCTGATCAAGAATAAGTAAGTTAGAAGATGAAACCAGACAAAAAATATTTGGCTTATTTTGACTAAACTTGATAGTTCTTCATATTGAGACGAAAATATGCAAAAGATATTTATCTCACAAAACCGTTTTTTTTTAGTTGATTTAGATAAATTAATACTGCTGATCAAGAATAAGTAAGTTAGAAGATGAAACCAGACAAAAAATATTTGGCTTATTTTGACTAAACTTGATAGTTCTTCATATTGAGACGAAAATATGCAAAAGATATTTATCTCACAAAACCCTTTTTTTATAGTTGATTTAGGTAAATTAATACTGCTGATCAAGAATAAGTAAGTTAGAAGATGAAACCAGACAAAAAATATTTGGCTTATTTTGACTAAACTTGATAGTTCTTCATATTGAGACGAAAATATGCAAAAGATATTTATCTCACAAAACCGTTTTTTTTTAGTTGATTTAGATACATTAATACTGCTGATCAAGAATAAGTAAGTTAGAAGATGAAACCAGACAAAAAATATTTGGCTTATTTTGACTAAACTTGATAGTTCTTCATATTGAGACGAAAATATGCAAAAGATATTTATCTCACAAAACCGTTTTTTTTTAGTTGATTTAGATAAATTAATACTGCTGATCAAGAATAAGTAAGTTAGAAGATGAAACCAGACAAAAAATATTTGGCTTATTTTGACTAAACTTGATAGTTCTTCATATTGAGACGAAAATATGCAAAAGATATTTATCTCACAAAACCCTTTTTTTATAGTTGATATAGATAAATTAATATTGCTGATCAAGAAAAAGTAAGTAACAAGATGAAATCAGACAAAAAATATTTGGCTTATTTTGACTAAACTTGATAGTTCTTCATATTGAGACGAAAATATGCAAAAGTTGTTTATCTCACAAAACCGTTTTTTTTTTAGTTGATTTAGATAAATTAATACTGCTGATCAAGAATAAGTAAGTTAGAAGATGAAACCAGACAAAAAATATTTGGCTTATTTTGACTAAACTTGATAGTTCTTCATATTGAGACGAAAATATGCAAAAGATATTTATCTCACAAAACCGTTTTTTTTTAGTTGATTTAGATAAATTAATACTGCTGATCAAGAATAAGTAAGTTAGAAGATAAAACCAGACAAAAAATATTTGGCTTATTTTGACTAAACTTGATAGTTCTTCATATTGAGACGAAAATATGCAAAAGATATTTATCTCACAAAACCGTTTTTTTTTTAGTTGATTTAGATACATTAATACTGCTGATCAAGAATAAGTAAGTTAGAAGATGAAACCAGACAAAAAATATTTGGCTTATTTTGACTAAAATTGATAGTTCTTCATATTGAGACGAAAATATGCAAAAGATATTTATCTCACAAAACCCTTTTTTTATAGTTGATATAGATAAATTAATATTGCTGATCAAGAAAAAGTAAGTAACAAGATGAAATCAGACAAAAAATATTTGGCTTATTTTGACTAAACTTGATAGTTCTTCATATTGAGACGAAAATATGCAAAAGATATTTATCTCACAAAACCGTTTTTTTTTAGTTGATTTAGATAAATTAATACTGCTGATCAAGAATAAGTAAGTTAGAAGATGAAACCAGACAAAAAATATTTGGCTTATTTTGACTAAACTTGATAGTTCTTCATATTGAGACGAAAATATGCAAAAGATATTTATCTCACAAAACCGTTTTTTTTAGTTGATTTAGATAAATTAATACTGCTGATCAAGAATAAGTAAGTTAGAAGATGAAACCAGACAAAAAATATTTGGCTTATTTTGACTAAACTTGATAGTTCTTCATATTGAGACGAAAATATGCAAAAGATATTTATCTCACAAAACCGTTTTTTTTTAGTTGATTTCGATAAATTAATACTGCTGATCAAGAATAAGTAAGTTAGAAGATGAAACCAGACAAAAAATATTTGGCTTATTTTGACTAAACTTGATAGTTCTTCATATTGAGACGAAAATATGCAAAAGATATTTATCTCACAAAACCGTTTTTTTTTTAGTTGATTTAGATAAATTAATACTGCTGATCAAGAATAAGTAAGTTAGAAGATGCAACCAGACAAAAAATATTTGGCTTATTTTGACTAAACTTGATAGTTCCTCATATTGAGACGAAAATATGCAAAAGATATTTATGTCACAAAACCGTTTTTTTTAGTTGATTTAGATAAATTAATACTGCTGATCAAGAATAAGTAAGTAAGAAGATGAAACCAGACAAAAAATATTTGGCTTATTTTGACTAAACTTGATAGTTCTTCATATTGAGACGAAAATATGCAAAAGATATTTATCTCACAAAACCGTTTTTTTTTAGTTGATTTAGATAAATTAAAACTGCTGATCAAGAATAAGTAAGTTAGAAGATGAAACCAGACAAAAAATATTTGGCTTATTTTGACTAAACTTGATAGTTCTTCATATTGAGACGAAAATATGCAAAAGATATTTATCTCACAAAACCGTTTTTTTTTAGTTGATTTAGATAAATTAATACTGCTGATCAAGAATAAGTAAGTTAGAAGATGAAACCAGACAAAAAATATTTGGCTTATTTTGACTAAACTTGATAGTTCTTCATATTGAGACGAAAATATGCAAAAGATATTTATCTCACAAAACCCTTTTTTTATAGTTGATTTAGGTAAATTAATACTGCTGATCAAGAATAAGTAAGTTAGAAGATGAAACCAGACAAAAAATATTTGGCTTATTTTGACTAAACTTGATAGTTCTTCATATTGAGACGAAAATATGCAAAAGATATTTATCTCACAAAACCGTTTTTTTTTAGTTGATTTAGATAAATTAATACTGCTGATCAAGAATAAGTAAGTTAGAAGATGAAACCAGACAAAAAATATTTGGCTTATTTTGACTAAACTTGATAGTTCTTCATATTGAGGCGAAAATATGCAAAAGATATTTATCTCACAAAACCGTTTTTTTTTAGTTGATTTAGATAAATTAATACTGCTGATCAAGAATAAGTAAGTTAGAAGATAAAACCAGACAAAAAATATTTGGCTTATTTTGACTAAACTTGATAGTTCTTCATATTGAGACGAAAATATGCAAAAGATATTTATCTCACAAAACCGTTTTTTTTTTAGTTGATTTAGATACATTAATACTGCTGATCAAGAATAAGTAAGTTAGAAGATGAAACCAGACAAAAAATATTTGGCTTATTTTGACTAAAATTGATAGTTCTTCATATTGAGACGAAAATATGCAAAAGATATTTATCTCACAAAACCCTTTTTTTATAGTTGATATAGATAAATTAATATTGCTGATCAAGAAAAAGTAAGTAACAAGATGAAATCAGACAAAAAATATTTGGCTTATTTTGACTAAACTTGATAGTTCTTCATATTGAGACGAAAATATGCAAAAGATATTTATCTCAATCAATCAACAGTGGCTCTACAACCCAGGTCGGGTCTTGGCCTCCTTTAAAGCACGCCTCCATGACTGGCGGTCCTGTGCTGCTGTTCGCCAGTTCTGGATGCCAATGAGCTGCGCATCCCTATTGACACCATCCAGCCATCGAAGCTTCGGCCTTCCTGGCCTTCTTCGACCCCCCGGTGTGCCATTCAAGAGCCCTCTCGGAATGTCCTCCTCACTCATTCGCTGCACGTGTCCAGCCCACCTGAGTCTCCCAATTAAAATCTCCTGTGTTATGGTAGGGTCTCCATACAGACCGTACAGCTCCTGATTATACCTGATACGCCATTCTCCGTTATTGCAAATGGGGCCATATATTTTGCGCAGAATCTTCCTCTCAAATGTCCCCAGAGCCCTCATGTCCACTCTACTTAGAGTCCAACATTCTGAGCCATAGGTGAGCACAGGTCGGATGAGTGTTTTATAAAGTAGAGTTTTGGTTTTTCTAGAGAGATGTCGTGATTTCATGTACCTCTGCAGTCCAAAATAGCATCGGTTTGCAGCTATCAATCTTCGATTTATTTCAGTGGAAACATCGTTCTTATTTGTCACCATGGTACCGAGATACACAAATTCAGAAACGGTTTGGAAGGTAAAGTTGTCTATTTGTAGACTTATTGGGTTTTGGCGTCCATTTACGGGCATATATTTTGTTTTGGTCTCACTGACTACTATTTATCTCACAAAACCGTTTTTTTTTAGTTGATTTAGATAAATTAATACTGCTGATCAAGAATAAGTAAGTTAGAAGATGAAACCAGACAAAAAATATTTGGCTTATTTTGACTAAACTTGATAGTTCTTCATATTGAGACGAAAATATGCAAAAGATATTTATCTCACAAAACCGTTTTTTTTAGTTGATTTAGATAAATTAATACTGCTGATCAAGAATAAGTAAGTTAGAAGATGAAACCAGACAAAAAATATTTGGCTTATTTTGACTAAACTTGATAGTTCTTCATATTGAGACGAAAATATGCAAAAGATATTTATCTCACAAAACCGTTTTTTTTTAGTTGATTTAGATAAATTAATACTGCTGATCAAGAATAAGTAAGTAAGAAGACGAAATCAGACAAAAAAAATTGGCTTATATTGACTAAACTTGATAGTTCTTCATTTTAAGACGAAAATATGCAAAAGACATTTATCTCACAAAACCCTTTTTTTATAGTTGATATAGATAAATTAATACTGCTGATCAAGAATAAGTAAGTTAGAAGATGAAACCAGACAAAAAATATTTGGCTTATTTTGACTAAACTTGATAGTTCTTCATATTGAGACGAAAATATGCAAAAGATATTTATCTCACAAAACCGTTTTTTTTTAGTTGATTTAGATAAATTAATACTGCTGATCAAGAATAAGTAAGTTAGAAGATAAAACCAGACAAAAAATATTTGGCTTATTTTGACTAAACTTGATAGTTCTTCATATTGAGACGAAAATATGCAAAAGATATTTATCTCACAAAACCGTTTTTTTTTTAGTTGATTTAGATACATTAATACTGCTGATCAAGAATAAGTAAGTTAGAAGATGAAACCAGACAAAAAATATTTGGCTTATTTTGACTAAAATTGATAGTTCTTCATATTGAGACGAAAATATGCAAAAGATATTTATCTCACAAAACCGTTTTTTTTTAGTTGATTTAGATAAATTAATACTGCTGATCAAGAATAAGTAAGTTAGAAGATGAAACCAGACAAAAAATATTTGGCTTATTTTGACTAAACTTGATAGTTCTTCATATTGAGACGAAAATATGCAAAAGATATTTATCTCACAAAACCCTTTTTTTATAGTTGATTTAGGTAAATTAATACTGCTGATCAAGAATAAGTAAGTTAGAAGATGAAACCAGACAAAAAATATTTGGCTTATTTTGACTAAACTTGATAGTTCTTCATATTGAGACGAAAATATGCAAAAGATATTTATCTCACAAAACCGTTTTTTTTTAGTTGATTTAGATAAATTAATACTGCTGATCAAGAATAAGTAAGTTAGAAGATGAAACCAGACAAAAAATATTTGGCTTATTTTGACTAAACTTGATAGTTCTTCATATTGAGACGAAAATATGCAAAAGATATTTATCTCACAAAACCGTTTTTTTATAGTTGATATAGATAAATTAATATTGCTGATCAAGAAAAAGTAAGTAACAAGATGAAATCAGACAAAAAATATTTGGCTTATTTTGACTAAACTTGATAGTTCTTCATATTGAGACGAAAATATGCAAAAGATATTTATCTCACAAAACCGTTTTTTTTGTTGTTATTTGAGGGTTTTTAATATCGCTTATCAATAATTAGTTACTAATAATATGAAGTCAGACAAAAAAAATTGAACTAAACTTGATGGTTTTTGATATTGAGACGAAAATGAGCAAAATATATTCTACTCCCAAAACACTTTTTGATGTTATTTGAGGGTTGTTAAGGTCGCTTATCAATAATAAGTAAGTAATACTACGAAATGAGACAATTTTTTTTTTACTTAACTTGATAGATTTTGATATTGAGACGAAAATGAGCAAAAAATATTGTGCTCACTAAACACTTTTATATCGCTTATCAATAATAAGTAAGTTATATTATGAAATCAGACAAAAAAATTGACTAAACTTGACAGTTTTTTATATTGAGACGAAAATGCGCAAAAAATATTCAACTCACAAAACATTTTTTTTAAGTTATTTGAGGGTTATTAATATCGCTTATCAATAATAAGTAATAATATGAAATAAGACAAAAAAAATTGACTTTACTTGATAGTTTTTTTATATTGAGACGAAAATGCGGCAAAAATATTCAACTCTAAAAACACTTCTTTTTTGTTGTTTGATTGTTATTAATATCGTTTATCAATAATAAGTAAGTTATTATATGAAATCAACCAAAAAAAAATGGGCATATGTTGACTAAACTTGATAGTTTTTGATATTGAGACGAAAATGAGCAAAAAATATAAATAACTCACAAAACACTTATTTAGTTATTCGAGATTTATTAATATCGCTTATCAATAATTAGTAAGTAATAATTTGAAATCCGACAAAAAAAAATTGGCATATATTGACTAAACTTGATAGTTTTGTCTCCCAGCTCTCCGAAAATGTCTCCTAGCTCTAGCGATAGTAAAAGTTTGACTCTATTACCCGATTCATCGCAAGGGTCATGGAAGAAAGAGTTGGACTTCGAAGTTCAAGGGATGCATTTTATTTATTTATTACATAAAGCTTTTATATAGAGGTTTAACTTAATAACATACAAAGCTTAGAGAGAAATACTCGTATTTACAGTTACAAAAAAATAAGAAATATTTATTAGGCCAAATCAACCAACTTCCATTATTGATTAAGCTCAAAATACTTTCTTGAAAATCATTTTTTGAAAGGTTGAAAATATTCGATGCCCTGTTCAGGAGGAACCACCAGTGAAACAAAGGGAAGAACTTGGCAAGTTAGGTCTACTAATTACCAGTCTAATAAGATTAGTATTTCTGAATCTTGAATAATTGTCAGGAATCATATAATTCCAACATAATTGGATTAAATATTGCTTGCATCAGCAATTTAAATATTTAAGAAGAGACCCTCACATTCCTCCTAACACTTGGAAGGTAGTATCTCAACATACTTAGAAGAAATCTTGTAGGACAGACCTACGGGTAGAAACCGCACTTACGTAAATAGAGGACGTTATAGTTGCAGAACTGAGGTTTTTAACCTGTTCACCGCGTTAAAAATCAAATTCCACGAATCCTGTGCGCGGCACAATTTCAGCGTTTTTGAATTTCTAAGTTTAAACACATATTTTGTTTAGAACCACTGATATTTGATTACAACACCAAGTAAACATGACACTTAAGTAATTTTCTGATAATAAATAATAGTCATTACTCTTAAGGAGACTCATTAAATAAAGGAGATAAACTTAACATTACGTAAAATAAACAAAGGAATGCTACGATCAAATCAATGCTTCATGACACTCACCCGATCAAATGCATATAGCACTAGTAATGTTTATTTACGTAAGAGAGACTCATCGCAGGACTCGATCCGCGCGACAGGTCGTTAATGCTGGAAATATTGAAAAACCAAAAAAATTCGGCGCTTTGTTTATTCAACAATATCTCATAAACTAATATATTATTTGACAAGGTTTTCAGAGATGCCGCTAGAATAAAGATTATTTTAAATTTTAGTTCAATTTTTATTCCGGTTTTGTGTCATTTTTTTTAAGTATTTGTGATTTGAAACTTGGATTGTCGTCAGATCACAGGCGTTTGTGCTCCCCGCGGGGAAAGAGTTAAAGATCAAGAGGCATTATTTTCTCCATGGACATCAACCAGAGAAGTTTATTGGAAGTACTTTATAAAGCCTTTTTTCAAAACCATTTGACACTATTCATTGTATTATGTTACCCTTTAATACGTCCAAACCTCAGGTTGCGTACAATTTTAATAATATGACCCAAACACAACATTGTCTTCGATCCCGTTAATTGCACTTTTGGGTTATAGAACCACTAGATAAGGCATACAATTCGCAGTTCATAATTGCAATGTGTTGTCAATACTACCGCGTGTGATGCAATAAAACACGCACACGTCTAGTGAATATTGTTACTAAATGAACTTTTATTTTACCAAATTGTGATTCTTCATATTTTTTGGGTGCCATCAGAATCAAACCTTTGATCTCTTGGTGAAAGGTCAGCGGCTTAACAATTAGACTGCAGAGGTCATTGGGGGAGTTAACCTCTATTTTCCGAGAAGTGCTCAATTATGAGATTAAAAGATTATCTACAGCACGCCACTCAGTTAACTCAGGGTAACCGTTCAAACCTTTACACAAAGTTTATAATTCAGGCTTGAATGACGCCAGTGTGCGAGTGCGAGTATAAGGGTTTACCAAATATCCAATTTTCTTTTACTTTACTGAAAAAATAGGTAACCAATTATTTTCAGTAATTGAAATATTACGAGTATGATATATTAACATATTATATACTCGTATATGCACGAGTATGTGTATTTAAACAAAGATTTCATTTACTTTATAAGAAAAAAAAAAACAGATGCGTGAGACTCTCTCGCGGTAGAAGTGAAACTTCTTAGCTCCTAGGAAAAGTTGATTTTATGCATTGCTTTTTTTTCGGATTAGGAAATGGTTATGTGGAATTCAATTCAAGAAAATCTCTCAAAAATTTTTAATAATAAATAATAATAATTTTTAAAATAAATAATAAATTTAATACTAATATAATACACTTAATGATATTATAATAATACACTTAATAATATAATACACTTAATGATACTGAGCAGAAAGAAAACAGAGTATCTGTACCTACCATTCGAGAACACAAATGCTGTCACTCCCGTAATGCAAATGGATGGAGAAACATTACCAAATTGTGACTCCTTTAAGTATCTTGGGTCACTCATCCATAGCGATGGAGGATGTGCAGCAGATGTAACACATAGAATTAGTGTGGGATGGATGAAGCTTAGATCAATGACGGGAGTTCTATGTGATCCGAAAATGCCAGTAAAGTTAAAAGGAAAAGTATACCAAACAATTGTCAGACTCGCACTCCTCTATGGCTCCGAATGCTGGACGATGTATAACTCTTACTCTAGGCAACTGGAAACTGCTGAAATGCTCATGCTAAGATGGTCAGCTGGTGTGTCCCTAAGAGACAAAATAAAAAGCTCACACATTCGTGGAATTAAGAATTAAGGTGGAAGGTGTTACAGACATCAACAGCGAGATGGAGGTGAGGCGATTGAGATGGTATGGGCACGTTGGACGCAGAGCACCCGATCACATTGTGAACCAGGCAATCTCCATGGATCTTCCTCGAATAACAACCAGAGGAAGACCAAAGAATTAATGGGTGGTGCAAAAAGATAACCTGATGTACAGGCACGGCCTAAGAGACGTAGTCCGGGACAGAAGAGCATACAACCTGAGGACGAGGAGAGCTGACCCCAACAGTCTTAGTAGACAATGAGTTGGGATGGAGCCAGGGAGAAGATTTAATGATATTAAATTTGTATTTTTTAATATTAAATATATAAACATTTTTATGTTAATATTAAATTAATTATTTTTAAATAATAATTTAATTATTTATTTATTATTATATTATTTTTATCATATTATTAATAATATATTATTATCATATTATAATTATATATTAAATATGAACATACATATATTGTAATTATATATTAAATAAATATTTAAATTTATTATAAAATTAAATTAATGATTATAAAATATATTAATATAAAAATATTTTATAACAAAAAATATTATTTAAATTTTTTTTAATATTAAATAATAATAATTTTAATAATAAATAATATTAAAATAATGAATAATAATTTATTAACAAATAAAATATTTAATAATAATAAATTATAATTCAATAATAATTAAATCATAATATAATACACCGTTTCACTTTTCGTGACGTTCAGGCTAATTTTCCCTACCGCGCCTATATAAGTTTCACTTCAATAAACATTGGTTATTTGGATATTTTCATTGTACTCGTACTTCGTGCTGTTAAATAACATTGTTTTTTTTTTCTTATATGTGACCTGAACGTATACGTTCACTATTTTGTCACGTCACATGGTCTTTCAATACCGTTTAAATTATGCCACAGATTGGTATTTATTGAAAGCAAAAGCAATTACCTTCGATCCATTCGATTAATAAAACAACTGACTAATTAATTTTTGGTTAATAAAACAAATTACTTATAATGCATAATCGATTGCTTCATTAACAGTTTGGTGATTAATTTTTAAGTGTGAGTTTAAGTTTCGTGGTCATTTGACTATATATTTTAAGATGTGACATTGACGATTTCGACTTTTTATAAAGCAGCCTTCTTTAACCTTTCCTTCCCGGTGTTGGGTATATTCTACACGTTGCTTAAAATATCCATCAATATCTCTATAAATATAATAAATACAAGGTTAAGATTCTAGGTATTCCTCCATAATATATTTACGCATTGATTTAAAAAATAATATTAATAATAATCAGAATTTATCGACTACATCGTAAGTATTTTCTGAATATCGGAAACAAATTCGCATTTAAACGCTGTGAGTGCCTCGATCTTGGGTCTTGACGATAGGTGAAAAGTATGCAGGAAGCGCGACACTATATTCGCATCTCACTTTTGCATACGTCACTGAATAGCGAGGAGCGCAATTGTCTCCACCTCGCAAGTGTAAGCCACGCCCGAGTTAGCCACCAACCCTGCCGCGCTGCAGTAGCTGTTGAGCTGGCAACGAGATTAGACCTACGCCCGTTCCGTGAGCGGTGCCAGATGGTTTTTTAATGTTTTCAGCAAATAAATCTCAATTATTATAATTTTCAACTTCAATTATAATTAATTAAGGGGATTATCTATGAATTTTCTTATTTTTCTGATTTAAAATCGCAAATTTTTTATCACGTACTCACTACCCAACACCGGAACACGCGTTTCATTTTTATCACCGTAAGGGAAGGGTTAAAATGTTTTTCAAATATATATGGATATCTCCTGTAACGAAATGTGAATTATTATTTATATGGTAGTATAGTAGGGAGGATTCTTCCCATAGTACTCGTACTAGGCGGTGCCCAGATAATATTCACTGTGTCACTCAATTGATCCAATAGCTCTAAACCGAGCGTCACTGTATCGTTTATGTAACCATCCTATGTCAGTTCGTAGAATAGAGGGTGATTTCTTACACGGTAATAATTTTCAAGACCATAAAAAGTCAGTTCTTTTAATATTATATTTTCAAATTAGTTCCAATCACATTACAGTACTTTTCATGTGGTTAATGTGTTGGACAATTACTTTTTTGTTTCAAGGCTTCTATATTTGCATACAGTCAAAATGTCAGCGTTATTGCATGGAGTGGAATCATGGACCATCAAAGTTGGTAATATGAACCGACTGAAAGCATTCGAAATATGGATACACCGGAGAATGCTACGGATATCCTGAACGGATATGGTCAGCAACACGAGGGTTCTTCAAAGAGCCAAAACCGATAGAGAGTTGCTGACTAATATTAAAATTCGAAAGGTGTCCTACTTGGGTCATGTACCTACTTAGAGGAGAAAAATACAAATTACTGCACCTGATCATCCAAGGCAAAATAGGGTCGAAGAGGTGTTGGCAGGAGGCAAATCTCTTGGCTCCGCAATATACGTGATTGGACTGGTATAAGGAGCGTTGGGGGTTTTTTTCAGGCTGCCGGGGACAAAGATGTCTACTCTTAGGTGATATTAACACTTGCTACTCTGTGATGGATAGCGAGTGACCAGGACTTATATTTCATTTGATTATTCGACGTTTTAATACATAATAAAATTATTTTTATAGCTAATTACAAAAAATAACCTAGCCGATTTTGCATAATTTTGATTTAAAATATACACTTTTCACTGGACGTTTAGCGTCCAGCACCGTGGCTAGTTGATTTTTTTAGCACAGTAAGGCAAGTGTTAAACGTTGGGGGCACCTGATATGACACTGGGAAGAAGAAGAGAAAATGTCAATGAGGTGGGCATATTTTTGAGGTTTTAATTTACTTCTTGATAAGTTTAGTAGATCTGATCGATTTGCAATTATTACTACTTAAATTACTACCGTTCTTTCCAAATAAACTTTAAACTATTTAGTATTAATAACTACCAGTTTTCTGAAGAGTTTGTTACCTCTTCGTTAATAAGTTGTCATCATGATTATCTTGAGATTTGAGGCAGTTACTTTGAACAATCAAATGATACTACAGTGAAATCAGTCCTGAAAAGTTATTAATAAGGATATGTGTTTTTTCTCTCATACTTCTGCCCTTAATTTTTTCATGTACTATATGAGTTGAAGCACATTACGTTTTTACTTTGCATAACGCATAAGAAAATCTTTTTGATGTTGGCTTATTCTTCTCATTTGTAGTTTTAATGTCCGGTTGCGAGTTAAAAGCAAAAACAACGGAAATTATTTGAAAAATTTGAATTGAAATATACACGTCAAAGGCTTGACAAAATAAATTCAAAACTTTACAAAAATATATATTTGGTTCCTGATTTTGCATCCCCCTTAATACTGCACTCTGTGCCCACTGTCCCTACCTGTAACCCCTCTCCCCCTTTCCATTGTTACGCCAATGCTTTGTCCGTGAGTGCTGTTCGAGGATAATACGGAACACAAATTGTAAATTGACTGTGTCCGGGATACGTGTATGGTGTAAAGGCAACTGGTTAACTCGTTTAAATGTTGACACAAGCCAAACCTAATTAGATCACACACTGGCACATCAAAGGCTAAACATTCGTGTACCATCAAAGGCGAAAATTACAAAGAAAATAGATAAAATCCGAAACTTATCATTAAAATAAAAGGACATAAAAACATACACTCCATTACGTCATTTCCATGTCGGGATAGACAGAGAGGAAAAAACACTTTTCTATCTCAACACATTTTTTGTCTTTTCTACATCCACACATACATCTTATCATAAAACTCTTATACCTTTGTAGCGATGGTCGTTATCAATGTAGCGTGTGTCCTGTTAGGACGTGCTGATGATGTTGATGTTGACATCGCTATATTCGTTTTAGTCGAATTCTGCGTTCCTTTTCGTTCAGGGTCATCAGTGTAGCGAGTTGCTTATCTTGATACGTCGTGATGATTTTGATTTGTATTTATTTTAAATATAAAACTCAGGAATGCGGATAAAAGTGAAAGTGAATGGCCGGTAAATAATAACAAGTCTTGACAGTTGGATGAATAATAATCTAATAATCTTTATTTGTCTACGATTAGGTAATTTATAGTAGTGAGTGAATATGTTCGCAACACATACTTTGTCTCACTCCCGCGCGTGCACCAGCGTAGCGGGTAGTGCATTTATTTGCTGGAGACAGACAAATACTATTTGTGAGTAAACATTGTTGGCGGTTCTAGTATGTGACAATTGTAAATAATTCATCGGTCGTTGACCCTGTATGTTTACAATATTGACAATAAAGTATGTTTGACAATTCAATTTTATTTAGGGGACGTAGGTAGCTACACCTTCTTTGACTTTCTACCTTCTTTCAAAATATTATTAATTTGATCCAACTATACTTTTATTGGTCATCCTCTCACGCCTTTCACTAACATTTGTACTATGTATTGCAATAAATTTAAATCGTGCACTGAACTCTTTCTTAATTTAGGTTTTTATAACTCATTTCCTTGTCAGGGTAGGCGGAGAGGGCGGAGCTTCACCCTTTCCTAGGTATACACAGATTATAAGCCGTTTCTACATGCGTAAATCTTTTCATAAAACTTTAGCGATATCTCTGACTATACATTTTCTTGTTTCATAATACTGTAGAGATTCACGGTCGTCGCTGAATATTGTCGCATAAATACGGTCAATGACCGATGAAACGACCTTCGGATACCTCGATAAATTATAGTAAACAGTCCAAAGGTCACATGCCAACCATTGATGCCGGCCGAGCATCGCGCTGCATTCCATACTAGAGAGAGAACGCACCACGCTGTCTCGCCAGTTTCGTAAATAAAATATACCCACATACGACAATAAACCATTTCTGCATGCACAGAAGCGAGACAAAAGCATATCGCGAGTGCATTCTCGTGCACATTCCAAAAACATATAAATACCCACGTTACTATAAAAATAAACACTCTCTCTTTCCGCATTGCGATCTAACGTGTTTTATTTATTGACCAACTACTATCATCATCTCTTCAAATAAGAACCATTCCGCTAAAATACCATTGATCATACCTTACTTTTCAAAACAATTATTCTAGTTCATGTAAAGTGGCTAAATTATATCTAAAAAAGACTTTCAAGTTATACAATTATTTCCCTTAGTATTGTGGCACAGTCCTACTTACTTTGCAGCTCTTTTCATATGACTAACGTGATGGGAGACAGTCTTCTTGTTTTTAGGATTTTATAATTTACATATTTTGATTTACGTTTTGCCACTCTCTGTTATTACTGTATCAATTATTATCGCTCTTCTTCTTTTCCCCAGTGTCATGTCAGATCCTCCCAACGTTGAATATCACCTGAGAGTAGACATCTTTGTCCCCAGCATCCCGAAAAAGATCTCCAACGCCCCTTATGCCACTCCAATCACGTATATTGCGGAGTCAGGCGATTTGCCTCCTACCAACACCTCTTCGGCCTTCTTTTTTACCTTGGATGATCAGATGCAGTAATTTATACTTTGCTCCTCTAAGTACATGACCTAAATAGGACACCTTTCGGATTTTAATATTAGTCAGCAACTCTCTATCAACTTTGTCTCTTTGACGAACCCTCGTGTTGCTGACCATATCCGTCCAGGGTATCCGTAGCATTCTCCGGTGCATCCACATTTCGAATGCTTCCAGTCGGTTCACACTACCAACTTTGAGAGTCCATGATTCCACTCCATGCAATAACACTGACCAAACGTAGCATTTGACTAACCGTTGTCGAAGTTTCAAGTTTAGATTATTATTATAGCTCTATCCTAATAAATTTTAAAATAATCTGCATGGATAAAAGAGTTTTTTTACTCTTATTATGGCGGTGTTAGTGATCATTATACCACAATTAAATTACCCCACTTAAATAAGATCGATTCTTAATATATTCTATCAATATTTTTTTTTGACAAAGTGTTTTAACTAGATCTGCTTTAATTGGTATTAATTATCATTGAACCCGATACCTCTCGATGAAAGACAAACATTTACAAATACGATATAAATCAGAGTGATTTCTTTCATTTCTCTCTGTGGTTGCAGTCCTAAGACTGGTTTGCAGCAATTTCAACTCTTCTCTTCCATTCCTCCCTGTCCTGTGCGGCTCTTTTTAAATCTGTATATGTTGAGCAGCGCACGTCCACCAACAGGTCCTCCAGGTACTCTCGGCGTGGGCGTCCCCTAGAGTTTGTCCCCTCGGTCATACCCTCCATTATGGCATGCAAAAGGCCCTCTTGTCGTATTATATGACCGATCCATCTTGCACGCCTTTCGGACAAGATCCTGAGCAGGTGCCTTCCTCCTTCGATTCGTTGGAGAACCTCTTCATTCGTGATGTGGTCTCTCCAGGAAATTCCTAATAGTCTTCTATAGGACCACATCTCAAAAGCCTCTAGTCTCCGTCTATCTCTTTCGGATAGGCACCATGTCTCGCAGCCGTACATCAAGATACTCCATACATAGGTCTTGATGAGGAGTATTCTCAGTTTTAGGTCTATATTATTTGATTCTATTATTTATAACATTAAAATTACAGAAGATTTTTTGGGTCACATATTCAGAAAACAAAAATACTTCTTCCTAAAATTATTTAAAAAATAGAGGGATGACGTGGAATCGGGAGAAGGTAATATATTGAATATTCAACATTGGCTAATGAACAAGTATCTATAAGCCTAGACAATTAAGTAGCTATTCTTCGACGAGTTGCCCAATAGATTTTTCTTTAAAGTGATCGTCAATGTCAGAAGGAGCAGATACGGCACACGAAGAAAAAAGAAAAAAACCTCTCCTTCTTCTTATTTTAGGCTTTTTGGCCTGTTATGGTCCTGTATCATCGTTTCTCTCTTGTGACGTCGACTGCCAGCTGCTTTTACATATTTTGGGAGGTCGTCCTGGAGGTCTGCTCGCTTGGGGAATACTGTCCCTGGCCATTCTTACGGCTCTCGGTTCCGCCATTCTGGATACATATTCGTTCCAGAACCTTCTTCTCTGTCGTCCCCATCTGACAATATCTTCAATTTCGCACATCCTTCGGATTTCTGTGTTTCGTACTCTATCACGAAGGGTTTAACCAGCGATACTCCTGAGTACCTTCATTTCGCTGGTTCGAAGAAGATTTTTGGTTCTGACAGTGTCGGCTCTGGACTCTATGCTGTATGTCATTATAAGGCGGACACTCTTGTATATCCTCACCTACCCCGATTGTTAAAAAAAACCACCTCGATTATTTATATTGTATGATTCAGTTGCTTTATTTAAAAAGTTCAGACCAGGTTTTATTTAACATTATTTGACACTTTTCTGGTTGATTGGAAGAGATTTTTGATTGGAAGAGTTGATTGGAAGAACATTACAATAAATTCACCAGGTTGTGTTGAGATTTTTACATGACAATAAATTTTGTACAGTAAAAGAGCAATAAAATTGGCTAAAGGTCAATTCAACACACCATCCCCACATATTGCCCTCTCCGAACAGTTTATGTAGACATTGTTTCAAGCCTCTGCATGCTATTCGCTGATAATAATCGATAGACTAAGTGATGCCCATTAAATTGTAGAACCTTTTCTTATAAAGCGTATTGTATACAGTTCATGAATTAAGAAGAAAATCTATATTTAAGCGATTCCTGTAACTGTTCGTAACATTTGTCTTGCATATTTTTCCAAGTAAATATTTTTAATTAATTTTATACTAATTGGTGATTTAAGTACGAATTCAACAAAACACAATTTTGATTTGATTAATCTAAATTGTTTAACAAGCGTACCGTCAACACTCGATGAATCTAAACAGATATTTATTCAAATGTGAGATGAGAACATTTTCCATTGAAAAATATAATTTCAGTGATTAAAGGCTCGAAATTAAAATATATAATTTTTCAAAAATATACATTTACCGAATATAATTTTATTTCCAAGTTAATAATGTTTTTTTTTTTTTACATAAATTCATATGTATTTAATATTTATTTTAATAATGTATTTTATATTGATGATTTCCGTCGTTTAGTTAGTAAGCTGCTTCTCTCCCAGCCCGGAGGTTACGGTTCAATTACCGCTGTTATTATTTTTTTAAAATGGTTTTGTGGCGGTCGCACACGCGGTCAATGACCGATGAAATGACCTTTGCGTTCCTTAGCAATGCGAAACAAACAAGTACAAAGTCCGGTCATTCAACTCATAGCCGATGCGGAGCGCATTCCATACTAGAGCGAGAACGCACCACACCTGTCTCGCCAGTTCCGTAAATAAATTATCACCTACATACGACATTAATCGTTTTGCGGATGTAGAAACGAGACGGCGAGATATCTTGCTCGCATTCCCGCACACACGCGGGAATAGTATAAATACTGATGATAGCCGATCGTAAAATATTTAAGATTTTACATATTTCTAAATTTATTCAAAGACTGTGTAGGTATTTATGTGGTGTGTATTGATTGAAGACACTTTTAACCCTTCCCTTACGGTGATAAAAATGAAACGCGTGTTACGGTGTTGGGTAGTGAGTACGCGATAAAAATTAGCGATTTTAAATCGGAAAAATAAGAACATTCATAGATAATCCCCTTAATTAATTATAATTGAAGTAAAAAATTATAATAATTGAGATTTATTTGCTGAAAACATTAAAAAACCATCTGGCACCGCTCACAGAACGGGCGTAGGTCTAGTCTCGTTGCCAGCTCAACAGCTACTGCGGCGCGGCAGGGTTGGTGGCTAACTCGGGCGTGGCTTACACTTGCGAGGTTGAGACAATTGAGCTCCTCGCTATTCAGTGACGTATGCAAAAGTGAGATGCGAATATAGTGTCGCGCTTCCCACATACTTTTCATCTATCGTCAAGACCCAAGATCGAGGCACTCACAGCGTTTAAATGCGAATTTGTTTCCGATATTCAGAAAATACTTACGATGTAGTCGATAAATTCTATTATTTTTTAAATCAATGCGTAAATATATTATGGAGGAATAGCTAGAATCTTAACCTTGTATTTATAATATTTATAGAGATTCCTTCCGTGGTTGCAGTCCTAAGACTGGTTTGCAGCAATTTGAACTCTTCTCCTCCATTCCCCCCTGTCCTGTGCGGCTCTCTTTAAGTCTGTATATTATATGTTGAGCAGCGCACGTCCACCAACAGGTCCTCCAGGTATTCTCGGCGTGGGCGTCCCCTAGAGTTTGTCCCCTCGGTCATACCCTCCATTATGGCATGCGAGAGGCCCTCTTATCGTATTATATGACCGATCCATCTTGCACGCCTTTCGGACAGGATCCTGAGCAGGTGCCTTCCTCCTTCGATTCGTTGGAGAACCTCTTCGTTTGTGATGCGGTCTCTCCAGGAAATTCCTAATAGTCTTCTATAGGACCACATCTCAAAAGCCTCTAGTCTTCGTCTATCTCTTTCGGATAGGCACCATGTCTCGCAGCCGTACATCAAGATACTCCATACATAGGTCTTGATGAGGAGTATTCTCAGTTTTAGGTCTATATTATTTGATTCTATTATTTTCGACCTTTTATTAAATGCAAGTCTAGCCTGATGTATACGGCTGTCGACCTCGCTCTTGGACCGACCGTCCCATGTTATTTTGCTCCCGAGGTAGACAAACTCCTTGGTGTTCTTTAGTGGTTTACCCGACATCACTATTCTCATCTGGTGCTGCGCTCAAAACGTTATAGAGATATTGATGGTTATTTGAAGCAACGTGTAGAAGATACCCAATACAGGGAAGGAAAGATTTATATTGATAGTAAGTAAAATGTATTTGTTATTAGCAGCTCAAAATAAATAATAAAGGGTGGCACTAATGACTGGTAAAGAGAACAGGTGTGTAGGCCAAGTCAAAAAGTTGATATTTGAATTTGAAAGAAGTTGAGGAGACAGAAGACTGTCACTGAAATTTACCTGATTATTTATAATATTGAAACCTCATATACTACTTTTCTAATCTTAAAAAACTCTAAATTTCCAGCTGAAACCACCCCCTTCATTCCTATTCCTACGAGTTTTGAATTTTCAGTTTTTTTTGTAATTTAAACATCTTCTTTGTTCCTCATTTGATCATTCAAACGAAACAAATAAACGAAACAATTGCTTATGTTTAAAGATTTATAAAAATTCAAAATGTCATTTTTTGCTTCCACTGAATTTGCCAATCGGGTTTCTGTCGCGGCTGTTATATTTGCACTAATAGCATAGAATTTTTACACAAAAAAATAATGTCGACTTTAATATTAGTTTGTACACACTAAAGTTCAATACATTGAAAACTCTTTATGTGTGGTATTTTTATTGCATAGTGTCTGAGTGCAAATATGTGAATATATATATTAATAAAAGTTAAGGCATTAATATTGTGAAGGTTTAAAGACATTAATTTGTTTTATCAAACACTGTTTATTCCACTTTTTGTAACGGTATAACCCTACCGGTTTCAAGGCTTTCCCCTCATCATTAGGGGAGCACAAATAAGAGTCTTGTTTATACTCCCCTGATGATGAGGTGAAAGCCTTGAAACCGGTAGGGTTATACCGTTAGGCCGAGGCCACACCAAAGCTCTTCGTTAGGTACTAAGCTAGGTTTTACGTGACTCATATACTAGGTGACTTCATGCATGCCCACACCAAAGTGCTACGCACAAATTCATTTAACAGTTGGGAGTGGTTGAGTTAACATACGATGCCACTCTCAAAACTCACCAATTTCATTACAACTTAAAATGTTTATTTACTTCCTGTGCAACTTCATTCCAAAGTGATTTTATTACAGGTATATTTTTGTATAATTTGCTCGATGTGTTCCACAAAGGCTCCCTTTTATACACAGCTGTTATTAAAACTTCCGCCATCTTGTAAAATCACGGTAACACAATAAAATTAACCAATACATATGTTCGGTAGGAGATTCACTCGGTGACTAATCGTCGTGTAGCGTGGCGCGAAGCGTACAGTGTGGCCATTGCGATAGTATGCGTTGCGTTGGTTCGATAGGATGTGTCGCCTAACTCGCAGCGTAGCTCTAAGCATCAAGCGAGGCTTCTACCTGTGTGACCGAGGTTTTACAAAAAGTGGAATAAACAGTGTTTGAGAAAACAAATTGCTATGTAAATATATGATAACTTTACATGCGATGTAACGTGTGCTGCAGATTATCAGGCGTATATCCAATAATTTTATTCAATATTAAAAAAAATATTTGTGAAAAAAAGAGTACTAAAAACCCGTTAATTTAAATAAAACTATTATCAACAGCTCATATATTCCAAAATACCGGAGATTAAAAAAAATCCATTAAACACCTGCCACCAGGAAAATTGTATCTTATACTAATTTAGTTGGCTTTTGATTGTACTGGTATCTTATTTTTTTTATCATATTTTCCAATTAACATTTTGGAAGATAAAAGTAAACATCCCCATAGTAGTCAATTTTTTTTCAAAACGATTGAAAACAAGTTCTTTTAAATTTAATTTTTTTCATTATGCGCGCTGTACGGTGACGTTTCTTGATGTATATGTACGCTGTGAATCCTTTATGGTGTATTGTACATACGAGTATAACTGTTTACTGCAAGGAGAGGTAAACATTGCACTATTTGCTTGCATTATTAGTATTACGACTGTCAAGTTAATTCAGACGATGGCAAATACTCACTGAGCATTACGTTATTTGCAGACGGGACTCCACTATTAAATGGTACACCTGCGATTAAGGAAAATATTCCATTTTCGGCATTAACAATAATATGCCATATTTATTAAAATATTCATATATTTGAACCTTTTAGTTTTGAAAAATTGAGTAAGCAAGAAATTTATGGTTTGATATCGTACGTATTGGCAATACTTCGCATGTGTAGAGTTAATTCTCACGCAAGTCTAACTCGTATAAATATCAACTCTTTAACGAGACTGGACCCATATTTTTTATTCAAGCCCAACACCTTCATGCGGAAATCAAACATCTAACCAACTAAGAAATCAAACATCAGCCCAACTAGGAAATCTAACTATCTAGGAAATCAAACATCTAATTAACTAGGAAATCAAACATCTAACCAACTAGGAAATCAAACATCTAACCAACTAGGAAATAAAAAATCTAACCGACTAGGAAATCAAACATCTAACCAACTAGAAAATCAAACATCTAACCAACTAGGAAATAAAAAATCTAACCAACTAGGAAATCAAACATCTAACCAACTAGGAAATAAAAAATCTAACCGACTAGGAAATCAAACATCTAACCAAATAGGAAATCAAACATCTAACCAACTAGGAAATAAAAAATCTAACCGACTAGGAAATCAAACATCTAACCAACTAGGAAATCAAACATCTAACCAACTAGGAAATAAAAAATCTAACCAACTAAGAAATCAAACATCAGACCAACTAGGAAATCTAACTATCTAGGAAATCAAACATCTAACCAACTAGGAAATCAAACATCTAACCAATTAGGAAATAAAAAATCTAACCAACTAGGAAATCAAACATCTAACCAACTAGGAAATAAAAAATCTAACCGACTAGGAAATCAAACATCTAACCAACTAGGAAATCAAACATCTAACCAACTAGGAAATAAAAAATCTAACCAACTAGGAAATCAAACATCTAACCAACTAGGAAATAAAAAATCTAACCAACTAGGAAATCAAACATCTAACCGACTAGGAAATCAAACATCTAACCAACTAGGAAATCAAACATCTAACCAACTAGGAAATAAAAAATCTAACCGACTAGGAAATCAAACATCTAACCAACTAGGAAATAAAAAATCTAACCGACTAGGAAATCAAACATCTAACCAACTAGGAAATCAAACATCTAACCAACTAGGAAATCAAACATCTAAACAACTAAGAAATCAAACATTAACCAGCACGAGACGAACAAAAAGGCCTGAAAAGTTTTCTTAAACATTCTGGGTTGATAACATTTATAAAAAATAAGGCATAACGGGGTTGAAAAAAGCAATGCATCGACAGTTTTAGAAGTAGTTAACTTTTAAAAAGGTTGAAAGTGATGCTATTCATGCATAAATTTAATATTAGGTGAAGTCACTTATTATCTAAGTCACAATATACCGCAATTTAAGTGACATTACAGAAAACCGAGTTTAATTTATCTTTGGAACATACAAACATAGAACAGTTAAACTTGAAATTTGTTTTATCAAACACTATTTATTTCACTTTTTGTAACGGTATAACCTTACCGGTTTCAAGGCTTTCCCCTCATCATTAGGGGAGCACAAAAAAGAGTTTTGTTTATACTCCCCTGATGATGAGGTGAAAGCCTTGAAACCGGTAGAGTTATACCGTTAGGCCGAGGCCACACCAAAGCTCTTCGTTAGGTGCTAAGCTAGGTTTTACGTGACTCATATACTAGGTGACTTCATGCATGCCCACACCAAAGTGCTACGCACAAATTCATTTATCAGTTGGAAGCGGTTGAGTCAACACACGATGCCACTCTCAAAACTAACCAATGTCATTACAACTTACCATGTTTATTTACTTTCTGTGCAACTTCATTCCAAAGTGATTTTATTACAGGTACATTTTTGTTTAATTTACTCGATGTGTTCCACAACGGCTCCATTTTATACATAGCTAGGTGAAGTCGCTTATTATTTAAGTCACAATATACCTCAATTTACTATCTAAGTCACAATATACCTCAATTTATTATCTAAGTCACAATATACCTCAATTTATTATCTAAGTCACAATATACCTCAATTTATTATTTAAGTCACAATATACCTCAATTTACTATCTAAGTCACAATATACCTCAATTTATTATTTAAGTCACAATATACCTCAATTTAAGTGACATTACAGCAAACCGAGTTTAATTTATTTTTGGAACATACAAACATATAACAGTTAAACTTGAAATTTGTTTTATCAAACACTGTTTATTCCATTTTTTGTAACTGTATAATCTTACCGGTTTCAAGGTTTTTACCTTATCATCAGGGGAGCACAATGATGATGAGGTGTGCACCTTGAAATCGGTAAGGTTATACCGTTACAAAAAGTGCAATAAACAGTGTTTGATAAAACAAATTACAGTGTCTTTAAACCTCCACAACGTTAATGCCTTAACTATAAATAATATATAGAAATAGTAAAACTTAGTAGATATTAATTTTGAATTTGTTTTGATTTTTATTCTTATGATTGTGTGCGGTATATTGTGGGATGAATATTTTTGGTCTTTCTGGAGTGATAATGTGCGAGGAGTTGAGTTTCGCAAGATGTTTCCAGTTGTAGTTGAGTGTCACTATTTGTCAGGTTGATGAGAGCGTGCAACGGGGTTTTTTTTTGTGTTATCAAAAATCGGAAAGAAGTATCGATTTATTTTTTCATGCTAAATATCCTCAGTGAGATACAGCCAAAAGCCTAGTTTACTGGGGATACGACAAATGAAAGGCAACAAACCCAGATCCATTAAAATTATATGTCCAAATCAAATTACCTGTTGTTTTTTCTCAAATTGTATATATTTCTTGTCATGTGTAATAATAAATAAATAAAATAAATTAACATTATTCACAATGATAATTAGATTATAATAAGAATAATTAATTATTCCCGTGACCATTACTCATCATTGGAACATCGTCAATATTCCCGTGACCATTACTCATCATTGGAACATCGTCAATATGCATCCCTTACTTCTCGCAGATCAAAAATCGGTATATTTATTTTCTTCAAAATTATTATAGTTCAGAAAATGTAGGATGAGTCCTGTGATAGCTCACAAATTGGCCCCAATACAACCTTGTAACGATGTTCAGTAATTTTAATTATTTTATCAACTTTAATATAAGCCTCAATTCTAATAAATAGCAAGTTATTTAGGTAAATACATTACATTAGGTTGTATTGGGGCAAATTTGTGAGTTGTCACAGGACTCATCCTATATTTTCCGAACTATAATGAACTTAGTTTCTGTAGCTGTATTCGTTCAAATAGATCGAACGAGTTGTTTAATGTACTCAGCGAAAATACAAATTAAGTAATTCATTCATTTATCAATAGAAAATGCTCGGCGTTCAATGAAGAATTTCTTGAGTTAGACATATGGTATAATATTTGGGATTTCAATAACTTAATTTAAAAGTGTTTTAATTTGTATTTTACTACACATTGATTGATGCCAGTGACACTATTAACTCGTTGTTACTTTTAAACGTTTTGTTTTAACTTTTTTTTCGCTACTAGAATTTTTATATCTTTTGCTGATTTTTTTTATTTATTTTTGGAATTATAAGTTTTTTTTATTGTTTTACATCTAAGTGTGATTTGTTTACGATATCATCTATAAAAAAAAACTTCACTTGTCTAAAAATAAATTACGTGTTATCTTTATAAATAAATTACGTGTTATCTTCTCAGACTGTTTAAAAAAATAAAAATAGTTCCTACAAGTTTTAAATATATTGACATAACATATTCATTTTTTTAAATCCTTTTTGAATTGTTTCCAGTAAGAAATGTTTAAAAATCTTGAAAATTCGAAAAGTTATGAGGGTTTATAGTCGAGCGCGCCGCGCCGGTCGAAAAAATGACGTCTATTGTTATGGCAGCAGCCTTATTTTCCAAGAATTCTCGTCCAATAGGATTTCTTGGAATGTTGAATTGATATTTAGTTTGTCGGGATTTTTAAACAAGTTTATATGGCCCTGGAATTGCTGATTTACAGTAAGTTGAAAATATTTACTATAATTCGTGTGAAAATCGCACTTGAAACTTTAAACGCGTTTCCTGAAAAATCACTTCTTTTAAACTATTCCCCGTAATAACTCCAAAACTAATTAACCGATTTTATAGAATAAGTACTCATTCCCTTTTCTATACCTCTCTCTATAGACGGTACTAGAATTATTTCAATCGATTTATTTTTTCGATATTTTTCACTCCTCTAAAGACAAAAAAATTAATAAAACGTTTTTTAATTTCAAGAAGCCGCCATCGTTTTTCTAATTATTATTTTTGAATTTTTGTAGTACCGGCTATAACCATATGCTTTCTGAGTAAAACAGGTTTTTTTTTTAATTTTCAAAATCGTATACCATTATAATGGACCCCTTCCATGTACGGGCGGCCTGACTTAAAAACAACAAAAATATTATTTTTTTTATCATGAAATTTTATGAAAATGTTCTTAAAAGATAAATAAATAACATTTGTCTAAAAAACAACAATTTAAAAAATAATTAAATCACTGAAAAAAAAACTTAAAAATCGTCGATTTTTCGGCCCATGAAATGAGAATACCCCCTTCACAAATATTTAAAAAGGTTACAGAAAACAAAAGCAAGGGTTGCACAATTAAGGCAAAACACGTTTTATATGACAATTATGTGTTAAAAAATGCGTAAGAAAAAAAAATATGAATATTATTGTACACAAAACAAACAAAATATATTTATAAAAAGGCAACTTCAGCAAACAGGCGTAAAATAAAAATTAAAACAAAAAAGTTGTTTAAAAATATTGAACAAATACAATTGCATTTAAAAGAAAAACGCAAATAAGAACTTCATTAGTTTACATAATGTTTAACAAACAGGAAAAATTAACAATAGTTCAAGTTGGTCAATATAGTAAGATGTAAATAATATTGAAGGGGAAAGAAAAGCTTCAAACTTTCCTGAAACTTGAAATAATTGACTTACAGATAAATTGTAGAGAGAAAAAACACTGAAGTTTTTTCGACTTTTTTGCAGTTGCTAATGACTGAGCGACGTATTTCTTTGATAGTCTGGAACTGAGAGGATGATTTGCTTTCACTCCTCCCGGTCTTGAGCCGTTGTGACTGCAACACTCATTAAGGAACCATTAATGATACTAATAACCTCATTAACACGTTTTTGTGTCAGCATTCGTAGTTTAACGATTAGCATTCGCGTTAAACTGTTTCTGTTAGATTCACAGATTTTATTCTTAGATCACGTTGCATATGAATTTATTTTTGTCGTACAATACTTCACACGTTACTTTTCATCAATTCTTAAAGCGATATTAATCAATCGTAAGATAATATTTAAAAAATCTGCTAAATGTACGAGTATTTGGATGCAGAAGATTGAACCTGCCGATTGTCTTAGAACTTTTTTCTCTTTGCCATCGATACTTTGAGATTTATCTATCAATACTTTGTGTTTGCTAAAAGCAACAACTAATACATAATTAGTTAGTTGTTTTAAAAAAACAGATGCGCGAGTCTCTCGCGCGGTAGAAGTGAAACTTCTTAGCTCCTAGGAAAAGTTGATTTTATGCATTGTTTTTTTTTTCCATTTGTTAACGATTTTTTTTAATTTTTTTAATATAATATTAAATTCTAATATAATACGCAAACTTTTATTGGTTGACTTATGCTACGTATACACACAGTACACGCGGCGCATGCGCGTAGCGTGTCTTTTTAAAAAAAAAATTATTAAACAAAGTAAATTATTGTACAAACATAATTTATGAACTTACTTAATCTTATTTTCCTACATGTAATTTTTTTTTCAATCTTAATATATGATTTCTTAGAAATAATTATCACCTAGATACTACTTATAACTAGATAACAATTCTTACAACTAATTATTTAGCAAAAACAAGTCCACTCGTTCAGGCTACTTGTATTCCATCACATTCACCCAGACCTCGGTCGTCCCAGCTAATACTGTAGGTGGACTAGTCAGGCAACAGATAATGCTTCGGGAGCTAGTGCTTATAACGGAAGGGTAGGTCGGATTTACTCTCGTAAGCCCTCAGGGCAGCGACTAAGGGATTGCTGTGATTTTGTTGGCTTTCATAGAACCTCACGGTCCAAGCGAGGATGTGATCTTGTAGGGTTTCTTCTCGCTGTTCGACGTGAAGTCGAGTAAGGTTTGTTCTGGGACGGGTGTTAAAAGATATCTGTGATGTATTTATTATGGATTTAAATTAAAAAATATTAAAATTAAAAATAATTAAATTATTTACTTAATTTTAATTTTTATTTAAATATTTTAAATTTTTTTTTTAATTTCATTTATTTAATTTTAAATACATATTTTTTATTAATTTTTATTTAATGAAATTTTTTATTAATTTTATTTAATTTAATTTTATATAATTTTTAATTTATTTTAATTTATTTATTTTAATTAATTTATTTAATTATTTATTTAATTTTATTTAATTTATTATTACTCAATTTAATTTTTATTTAATTTTTAATTTAATTTAATTTAATAAGTTTTTTTTAGTTCCAGCTCACGCATTTGTGGAAGCCTAGGTGTTACAGCCATCAACGGCAAGATGGAGGAGAAGCGATTGAGATGGTATAGGCACGTTGGACGTAGAGCACCCGATCACATTGTGAACAGGCAATCTCCATGGATCTTCCTCAAATAACAACCAGAGGAAGATCAAAAAATTCATGGGTGGTGCAAAAAGATAACCTGATGCAGAGGCACGGCCTGGGGGACGTAGTCCGGGACAGAAGAGCATACAACCTGAGAACGAGGAGAGCTGACCCCAACAGTCTTCGCAGACAGTGAGTTGGGATGGAGCCAGGGTGAAGAATAGGTTTTTTTTATTTACATTTTTTTATTTAATTAAATTTTTTATGTAAACTTATTTTTATTTAATTTAATTTTAATTTCATTCCTTCACTCAAAATAGACGAAACGTTTCACTCTTCGTGACGTTCAGGCCAATTTGCCTTACCGCGCCTATAGAAGTTTCACTTCAAAAGTAAATATAAATTATTAATGAATGTCATATAGTTTGAAAATACTTTTGAATGAGTGAATCACTTTAATTTAAGTTCATTGTGTAGATTTTTTTACATTGTAGTGTCAAATTACTCTGTTTTAAAACTAAATTGTTAAAATTTACCAAATCATTATATGATACTATAGTTCGGAAAATGTAGGATGAGTCCTGTGACAGCTCACAAATTTGCCCCTATACAACCTTATGTAATGTATTTACCTAAATAACTTGCTATTTATTAGAATTGAGGGTTATATTACAGTTGATAAAATAATTAAAATATCTGAACATCGTTACAAGGTTGTATTGGGGCAAATTTGTGAGCTGTCACAGGGTTCATCCTATATTTTCTGAACTAAAGTATAACAATTATTGGGTCGCTTATTTTTCATGAATAATGGTCGAGAATTTCTCATTTGAATAATTTTTAAAATATCCCTTTTCTGAGTGATAAAACTCAATCCAGAAGCTTCAAATTGTACAAAACAAAGAAATTGACTAATATATTTTGAAATTAAGTGCATGCATTAGAGTTAAAGTTGTGTTTTGTAAACTATATATGTGCATGGTAAAACGATAATTGTTTATTTAAGATTTTTGAGTGATATAATAAATTGTTGTTAAATTATACAAAGAATATATAGTGAATACTAAGGAGATCCATAATTACCCCTCAATAAGTATGTTAGCGATGACCCTTGGCTCCAAAAAGTAAATGAAAAAAGTTAAAATAACACATATCACATTACATTTCTATGGCGTTTTGGTAAAGAGGTACACGTCATCAATAACTTATTTGTCAGTTTGAAGTTTTGCAACACTTGTATTCCTGAAATACAGGCCTCAGGTAAATTTTAAAGGTAAACTTTGAATACATAAATTATTTATGCATTCAAAGTTTACCTGAGGTCTGTATTTCATTAATACAAGTGCTGCAAAACTTCAAACTGACAAATAAGTTATTGATGACTCTTTACCAAAACGCCATAGATTTTTTCTTGCCAAAAAGTATTAAAGAAAAGAATAAGCCACCATGGTGTTTTATATGTGTAGGGAATACCGACGTCCCTAAATATTGTCAACATGCACGGTCAACGAACGATGAATCAACCTTTGAATATGTACAAAGTTCACATACCAGAACATCAATATTGTTTACACGCAAATAATATTTACGTCGCATTCTACGGTAGAAAGAGAACGCATCGCGTTGTCTCACCGTTTCGGCAATAAATATTCTACCCACTATATCATTGGCAACGTCTGCGACCACCTCGGCACGCACAGGAGTGAGATCAAGATATACTGCGGACACATTCACGCGCCCCGTTCTGAAATTGTATATATACCTACTTATCGACAAATAAAGAGCACTTGTTATTATTCACTTGACCATTCATCGCTGTTTACTATTTATCGATTATTCACTCTCACTTTTTCGCATTCCTGAATCGACGTATTTTATTTTAAATACAAAACAAATCATAATCATCACGACGTATCAATAAAGCATCCCGCTAAATTGATGACCCCGAACGAAAAGGAACACAGAATTCGACTAAAGCGAATACAGCGATGTCAACAACATCATCATCAGCACGTCCTACTAGGACATACGCTAAATATGGATATAATTAAATGAAACAAAATGAGAGCTTTCCGCAGCCGTATCTATTCAGAGTGCACAACTACTTACGGGGTGGTAAAACACCACTCCACATTAGGGTAGTTCCCAAGTTGTCTTTTTTTACGTTACACTCCACCCAACGAGTCAGCAATTTATCTGTGGTAAGTCTGTTATCGATTTTCTCCAGGGTCTTCTAAATTGTTCGACGTGTATTTCTTATTTTCATTATAACAGGCAGTTGGTATATTTGTGAAATATTTCTTTAGTAAAAGTGTTGATGATACAAAGACTACTTGAATATCACAATCTCACCAAATAGATCACGAAGGACGTCTGTTGTGTAATTACTACACGCCCATTCGGCAAGTGGAAAGATGGGTTTAAGTCTCTTCAGCCAACTTAAGTATTTCTAAGGCCTTATATTATAGTATCTCAATAATTATGAGATTTTCTCTTTTAATGAAAACATTAATTTACTAACAAAAAAAAAAACAATAAAGGCATAACTGAAAATAAATATTTATCTATTCTAGAAATTTCATCAAACTTATTTTAAGTAAATATATGTATTACAATTCTTCTTTCTTAATATTTAAGACCTTAATATTAGGTCCTTACATATGAAATTGGCGTTTTGCCGTACTGGCAACTTTGATCTCAAATATCTTCTCTTTGGTTAGGAATTTCAAATTCAAATTTATACAGCTATTTACTCAAGTATTTGTGTTTCGAAAATTATAATTCATTTGTTTTTACCTCAATTGTTTTTTTTCTTTGCGTCACTCAGTTTACAAAATGGAAAACTTGAAATATCGCGTTATTTACGAGTACGAGTTCCACCGTGGCACCAGTGCTGCAGAAACGGCTCGAAGGATTAATGATGTGTATGGCGACGGTGCCGCAAAAGAAAACACAGTGCGTTTTTGGTTCCAACGTTTTCGTTCTGGAAATTTCGACCTGCAGAACAAGCCCGGTGGACGGCCGGAGACCAAAGTTGATAATGAAGAATTGAAGGCTATTGTGGAAGCGGATCCATCGCAAATCACGTCCGAGTTAGCTGCAGGCTGCGGTGTTAGTGATAAAACTGTTTTAATCCACTTGAAGCAAATTGGGAAGGTGAAAAAGCTTGAAAGGTGGGTACCTCACGAATTGAGTGAAGCAAATCAACAAACGCGCGTTGACTGCTGCGTTGCATTACTCAACCGGCACAATAATGAAGGGATTTTGAATCGAATCATTACCTGTGATGAAAAATGGATCCTGTATGATAATCGGAAGCGCTCATCGCAATGGCTGAACCCTGCCGAACCAGCCAAACCATGCCCCAAGCGAAAATTGACTCCAAAAAAGTTACTTGTGAGCGTTTGGTGGACTAGTGCTGGTGTCGTTCACTACAGCTTTCTTAAATCTGGCCAGACGATTACGGCAGATGTCTATTGTCAGCAACTGCAAACCATGATGGAAAAGCTAGCTGCTAAACAACCGAGGATGGTTAATCGCTCTAGGCCACTGCTGCTTCATGATAACGCTAGACCACACACTGCACAACAGACGGCTACCAAATTAGAAGAGCTTCAATTGGAATGTCTAAGACATCCACCGTACTCTCCGGACCTTGCCCCAACAGATTACTATTTTTTTCGAAATTTGGATAACTTCTTGCAAGGGAAAAAATTCAACTCCGATGGGGCAGTCCAAACCGACTTCAAAGATTTTATTGATTCCCGTCCGAGTGGTTTTTTTAGTAAAGGGATCGATGAACTACCTATGAGATGGCAAAAGTGCATAGATAGCAATGGTACATACTTTGATTAAATAAATATATTATATTAAAAAAAAATCAACTTTATGTTCCTCCCAAACAAAACGCCAATTTCATATGTAAGGACCTAATATTATGTTATACTATATAAGTTTATTCACAATATCGTTGATATTCTCTATATACTGGCACAAATTAGTTTCCGTACTCCTGCTAGAAGCATACGGAACTTTTTGCAATTTAAATATTTCAAAAATAATTTGTTAATTCAAACGTTTCAAAAGTAATTAGGATAGTGATCTTTTAATTTTTAAGTTTTACTTAGTTTTGTTAAGGCCAATTAAATATATTTTATTGTAAAATATCTTGAAAGATATATGTATTTAAAATTGTAAGATTTTTTGGACGACAGGGATATATAATCTTTACATCTTTAAGGTTTACTTAGTTTTGTTAAGGCCAATCAAATATATTTTATTGTAAAATAGCTTGAAAGATATATGTATTTAAAATTGTAAGATTTTTTGGAGGACAGTGATATATAATCTTTACATCTTTAAGTTTCACTTAGTTTTGTTAAGGCCAATTAAATATTTATGTTAAATATTTATGTATTAAATATTAAGGTTAAATATTTAATTTGCAAATTAAATATTTATGCCAAATAAATTTTATTGTAAAATATCTTGAAAGATATATGTATTTAAAATTGTAAAATATCTTGAAAGATATATGTAATTAAAATTGTAAGATTTTTTTGGAGGACAGTGATATATTGTATAATCTTTACATCTTTAAGTTTTACTTAGTTTTGTCAAGGCCAATTAAATACATTTTATTGCAAAATATTTTGAAAGATATATGTATTTAAAATTGTAAGATTTTTTGGAGGACAGGGATATATAATCTTTACATCTTTAAGTTTTACTTAGTTTTGTTAAGGCCAATCAAATATATTTTATTGTAAAATAGCTTGAAAGATATATGTATTTAAAATTGTAAGATTTTTTGGAGGACAGTGATATATAATCTTTACATCTTTAAGTTTCACTTAGTTTTGTTAAGGCCAATTAAATATTTATGTTAAATATTTATGTATTAAATATTAAGGTTAAATATTTAATTTGCAAATTAAATATTTATGCCAAATAAATTTTATTGTAAAATATCTTGAAAGATATATGTATTTAAAATTGTAAAATATCTTGAAAGATATATGTAATTAAAATTGTAAGATTTTTTTGGAAGACAGTGATATATTGTATAATCTTTACATCTTTAAGTTTTACTTAGTTTTGTCAAGGCCAATTAAATACATTTTATTGCAAAATATTTTGAAAGATATATGTATTTAAAATTGTAAGATTTTTTGGAGGACAGGGATATATAATCTTTACATCTTTAAGTTTTAGTTAGTTTTGTTAAGGCCAATCAAATATATTTTATTGTAAAATAGCTTGAAAGATATATGTATTTAAAATTGTAAGATTTTTTGGAGGACAGTGATATATAATCTTTACATCTTTAAGTTTCACTTAGTTTTGTTAAGGCCAATTAAATATTTATGTTAAATATTTATGTATTAAATATTAAGGTTAAATATTTAATTTGCAAATTAAATATTTATGCCAAATAAATTTTATTGTAAAATATCTTGAAAGATATATGTATTTAAAATTGTAAAATATCTTGAAAGATATATGTAATTAAAATTGTAAGATTTTTTTGGAGGACAGTGATATATTGTATAATCTTTACATCTTTAAGTTTTACTTAGTTTTGTCAAGGCCAATTAAATACATTTTATTGCAAAATATTTTGAAAGATATATGTATTTAAAATTGTAAGATTTTTTGGAGGACAGGGATATATAATCTTTACATCTTTAAGTTTTACTTAGTTTTGTTAAGGCCAATCAAATATATTTTATTGTAAAATAGCTTGAAAGATATATGTATTTAAAATTGTAAGATTTTTTGGAGGACAGTGATATATAATCTTTACATCTTTAAGTTTCACTTAGTTTTGTTAAGGCCAATTAAATATTTATGTTAAATATTTATGTATTAAATATTAAGGTTAAATATTTAATTTGCAAATTAAATATTTATGCCAAATAAATTTTATTGTAAAATATCTTGAAAGATATATGTATTTAAAATTGTAAAATATCTTGAAAGATATATGTAATTAAAATTGTAAGATTTTTTTGGAGGACAGTGATATATTGTATAATCTTTACATCTTTAAGTTTTACTTAGTTTTGTCAAGGCCAATTAAATACATTTTATTGCAAAATATTTTGAAAGATATATGTATTTAAAATTGTAAGATTTTTTGGAGGACAGGGATATATAATCTTTACATCTTTAAGTTTTACTTAGTTTTGTTAAGGCCAATCAAATATATTTTATTGTAAAATAGCTTGAAAGATATATGTATTTAAAATTGTAAGATTTTTTGGAGGACAGTGATATATAATCTTTACATCTTTAAGTTTCACTTAGTTTTGTTAAGGCCAATTAAATATTTATGTTAAATATTTATGTATTAAATATTAAGGTTAAATATTTAATTTGCAAATTAAATATTTATGCCAAATAAATTTTATTGTAAAATATCTTGAAAGATATATGTATTTAAAATTGTAAAATATCTTGAAAGATATATGTAATTAAAATTGTAAGATTTTTTTGGAGGACAGTGATATATTGTATAATCTTTACATCTTTAAGTTTTACTTAGTTTTGTCAAGGCCAATTAAATACATTTTATTGCAAAATATTTTGAAAGATATATGTATTTAAAATTGTAAGATTTTTTGGAGGACAGTGATATATAATCTTTACATCTTTAAGTTTTACTTAGTTTTTTTTTGTCAAGGCCAATTAAATACATTTTATTGTAAAATATCTTGAAAGATATATAGTATGTATTTAAAAATAGTAAGTTTTTTTTGGAGGACAGTGATATATAATCTTTACATATTTAAGTTTTACTTAGTTTTGTTAAGGCCAATTAAATATATTTTATTGTAAAATATCTTGAAAGATATATGTATTTAAATTTGTAAGATTTTTTGGAGGACAGTGATATATAATCTTTACATCTTTAAGTTTTACTTAGTTTTTTAAAGCCAATTAAATATATTTTATTGTAAAATATCTTGAAAGATATGTGTATTTAAAATTGTAAGATTTTTTTGGAGGACAGTGATATTTTTATTTACTATTTATTATTACACATGACAAGAAATATACACAATTTGCGAAAAAACAACAGGTAATTTGATTTGAACACACAATTTTAATGGATCTGGATTTGTTGCCTTTCATTCGTCGTATCCCCAGTAAACTAGGCTTTTACCTGTATCTCACTGAGGATATTTAGCATGAAAAAATAAATCAATACTTCTTTCCGATTTTTGATTACACAAAAACAAAACCCCGTTGCACGCTCTCATCAACCTGACAAACAGTGACACTCAACTACAACTGGAAACATCTTGCGAAATTCAACTCCTCACACATCATCACTCCAGAAAGACCAAAAATATTCATCCCACAATATATAATCTATATAATCTTTATAGATTATATATTGTTATAATCTTTATAGATAATACGAGTATATAATCTTTAAGTTTTACTTGGTTTTGTCAAGGTCAATTAAATATATTTTATTGTGAAATATCTTGAAAGATACATGTATCATAAATTGTAAGACTTTTAAAAGGGTAGAGCTACATTACTTTTTGTTTTTTTAAGTTTTACATAGTTTTTTTAAAGGCCACTTATATGTAATTTACTGTGTTAGTAAATAATCATTTATCTTTCAGATTTTGTATGGCAAAATACCAGCGGAGAACTGGACTTCAAGGAGCGAATAAACCGTTCGTCGGAACTCAGCAGATTAGGTGATCTAGTAGAACAATAGAGACATATCAGCGATAAAAGTAAAGTTTTCGTCATTTTAATATTTATTTTGTTATTTCCACAATTATATTAACCCTTCCCTTACGGTGATAAAAATGAAACGCGTGTTCCGGTGTTGGGTAGTGCGTACGCGATCAAAAATTAGCGATTTTAAATCGGAAAAATAAGAACATACATAGATAATCCCCTTAATTAATTATAATTGAAGTTAAAAATTATAATAATTGAGATTTATTTGCTAAAAACATTAAAACACCATCTGGCACCGCTCACGGAACGGGCGTAGGTCTAGTCTCGTTGCCAGCTCAACAGCTACTGCGGCGCGGCAGGGTTGGAGGCTAACTCGGGCGTGGCTTACACTTGCGAGGTTGAGACAATTGCGCTCCTCGCTATTCAGTGACGTATGCAAAAGTGAGATGCGAATATAGTGTCGCGCTTCCCGCATACTTTTCACCTATCGTCAAGACCCAAGATCGAGGCACTCACAGCGTTTAAATGCGAATTTGTTTCCGATATTCAGAAAATACTTACGATGTAGTCGATAAATTCTGATTATTATTAATATTATTTTTTAAATCAATGCGTAAATATATTATGGAGGAATACCTAAAATCTTAACATTGTATTTATTATATTTATAGAGATATTGATGGTTATTTGAAGCAACGTGCAGAAGATACCAAACACCGGGAAGGAAAGGTTTATAATACCATATTGTGTAATATTTAATGATTGTTTGCAATAAAATTTTGGTTTGAATTCGTTTTCTTGAGTTACGTTTCAATTTGATCTATCTTTGTCTGCCTCAACAGAGATGTGTGTGGCGTGTGTAACTTTAGGAAGCACTTGAAGGTATTCCTTTTTTGATAAGTCTTATCAGAATGAATGATTTTATTTGAAAACTACACGCCCTATAGTCAACTTGTTACTATCAAATATCGGCAGATGTTTTCTTTCCAAATATGTTTTGCTAAAAACATGCAGATGTGGGGTAGATGATCATTAAATGGTCGCAATCATCACCTTTCTATCCTTACGTTCAAATTGTTGAAATGAAACTTCTATAGGCGCGGAAGGGCAAATTGGTCTGAACGTTAAGAAAAATGAAACGGTGTATTATTTTATTATTATTTAATATTTTATTTATTAATAAATTATTATTATTTCAATATCGTAATAATAATACTGATTAATATTATTAGGTGTATTATATTATTACTAAAATTGGACAGGTTAGAGGCCCTAAAAATTTCTAAGTCAGTACACCGATCCGAACATCTGTTGAACAGTTTTTTTCCCAAAAATCTCTCCGCTCTTGGCCGAAATTGTCCCGTGCCTCCCTCGCCCCTCAGCCCCCAATCGTTGAAGCGTGTATATCGGTACCAGTTCGAACAGCATTTAGTATTGTTTGCGCTCCCCTGAAGATGACGTTAAAGCCTTGAAACCGGCAGGGTTATACCGTCACAAAAAAGTGGAATAAACAGTGTTTGATAAAAATAAATTACAAAAACTATTATTTATTATAGAAATAATAAAAAAAAAAAAAAATATAAATATATATATATATATATATATATATATATATATATATATATATATATATATATATATATATATATATATATATATATATATATATATATATATATATATATATATATATATATATATATATATATATATATATATATATATATATATATATATATATATATATATATATATATATATTTTTTTTAATATATATTATTTTTACATTAATGTATTTAACATTTATTAATTTTATTTTATATTAAAAAAATATATTTAATTTAAAATTTAATTTAAGTATTTATTTATTAAATAATTATAATAATATACACGTATATAGGTATATGTTATTATAATATTAATAATTATACTATTACTATAATAAAATTAATTAATAATATGATATAATAATATTATTAATAATATAATAAAAATAATATAATAAGAAATGAATAATTAATTTGATTATACATAATAATATTAATATATTTAATATTAAAAAATAGATATTTAATATTATTAATTAAAATTACGATTTTTTATTAAAATGATTATTATTTATTACATGGGTGGGAAAGGGACAAATGTATATCTTTATAAAAAAAGTCAATGACTGATCAAAAAAAGCAGTGGCAAAAAAATATCCTTTGCCATATCATCGGTCTCTCCATAGACCCAAAAAACTGAAAAGGTCGACTTCAAGTTAGGCTCTTAAGTGATCAGACAGCTGCAGCAGGCGTGGAACTACGTTGTCGCAGAGGATATGTACAAGAAAAGCCATCTGAGTCAACTTCCTAAGAGTGTGCGGAGATTCAGATCATGAACCATATTGTCAAAAGTTGTCCACGGTATGCGTGTTCTGAAGGCGTATAGGAAGAACATAGTATTCGTATAACACTGGGCACTGTTACACGGCTGGAGAAAACAGTTGGCACGCAAGGACCACACACAGAAGAAACATCTTCCTGTCTTAGGTTAGCGTCTTCTACTCGCAACTGGACAGTGTCCAATACATGATCCCTTAAGTCCATTCCCTCCTTCCAAAGGGAATGGTTCCAAAAATTAGCGGACCTGACATTAGTGCCCCTATATAAACTACCAATCTAATGTGATGAACACGTGCGATGATTGGGGTGGAAGTTTGATAGTTCTCTCGACTACACTTGAAAAGTGCAGAAGAGAGAACTAAAATTCTTGACTTATTCAAAGGCTCCCGGAGACTTTATATAATAATTGGAACTATCCGCTTGGCAACAGCCGCCTATTGTTCTGACATCTATAGAGTATTATTAAAAGTTTTTAACAATAAAATTTGCATAATGTTGTTATGCATAACGATGCAGCGGTCGGCAATGCAGTCCGGCCGCAGGGAATCAAATTTCAAAACATAACAAAATATATCAGTCATCATATGTGCAATGTACGTAATGTCGTCTCTCTATTAAAATCAACGCTTTCTTATTTTTTTAACATCGTCTATCAATATTTTCTTGATAGTCGTTAGCAGAGTAGTGCATATTTTAACATTAACAAATATACTAGCTATGAAAAATAGACAATGTTTGCATTGCAGTCAGGAACATCCGCTCGGTGGATATCATATTTGGCACTTGTGATTGACAGCAAAAATAATATGACAATATAAAATAGGGTGAATAAATATGTTCATAAAAAAAGTTTTGTTATGTTTCAAGATAACAAGTATACTACAAGAAATCTGGTGACGACAATATTACCAGTCTGTATTTATTGAAAATAAAACAATTATAAAAATCTACATTACGACTCGTGGCTACAAAAAATGTAGAAAACACAAATATTTCCAGTGTTTTTAGATAAAATATTTTTGAATAATAAAATATCTTGAATATATTATGATATACCTAATAAAACTTAAACGTTATATATGTCGACAGTTTTGATGTTATAAAATAATTCGACTTCAAAGGCCAAGTGATAGAATATTTTATTTCCAACAGAAGGTTTCGGGTAGCAGCCAGATGGAAGATAGAAGAACTTGATATAATGGCGAAAAAACCCGTCTGATGATACTGTGTGGCGTGAATAAGAAATAAATCATGGATAACAACATTTTAGAAAACATTCCATGAAAATAATGTTCATTTTGAAATAGGGCAATGTTTGAAATATTTTTTCAGCATTTCAGCATTTTCAGCATTACAGAACAATAAAATTTTCTTAGCTTTTTTTTCGAATCGTTCTTCACTCCGTTGGTCTAAAGCAAGAGTTCCCAAAGTGGTCGATATCGACCCCTTGGGGTCCATTTGGTTTTTCTATGTGTCAATAGTTTCAATAAAAAAAATTGGGGATCGACGACAACAAAAAAAGACCCCCTTATTACTGCTTTTAGTTTGTTATTTCAAAATGTCTATGATTCAAATAGGTACCTAATTAAGAAGTAAAATAGTGAAAAAAAAAACACTTTTTTGATAAAAACACATTACATACCAAACTTGTGAAATGACTAGGGGGTTGACAGTTTTAAAAGTTTTTGGTAAAGGGGTGTGCGGCCGTAAAAAGTTTGGGAACTTTCGGTCTTAAGAAAGAAACATTATACGTAAGATATACTTAGTGAGCTGCGTGAGACGATGTATGGATGTAGGGTAGACGAAACAAGTATATTTTAATGTGAAATTTAGGTTTTCTTTCTTCGTTGAGCACTTTTAAATATTAGTTGACTGATTGTTCAAGTATGTATGAATGTAAAACATTAACATATTTTTCAGAAATGAAAACATTTTGATAAAAGAAAAAAATATCTAAATAAATGCACAATGATTATTTTAAAAATTAAGTAAATTTTAAAAATAATCTGTTATATGCACAATAATTTATATTTTTTAAATGACTTCGTTTCCATTTAAAAATTAAACATCCATTAAAAGCCGAAGTATACCCTATAAAGTATTTTGCCCTATAAATAGTTCCATAATGCTTTTAAGTCGTGATGACGTTTAGTTTGCGAAAATCAAAAATGACAAAAATGGGAATATAACTTATAATACAAAGGAGACATAATTTTTATAACGAAATGTCAAAAATGTATTAAAGAAGCAGCCGTCACTTATCATAGTCTACTCGCATGTGTTTTATATGTTAATGTTAGATTCACGTATTGCTGAAGTAAAAATAAAATTAAAAAAGGTAAGTGTTTGGATGTTAAATGAAGGATTTAAATCAAATACGTTAATACAAAACAAATACGTGAGACTCTCGCGCGGTAGAAGTGAAACTTCTTAGCTCCTAGGAAAAGTTGATTTTATGCATTGCTTTTTTCCATTTGTTAACGATTTTTTTTTTAGGATTAGGAAATGGTTATGTGGAATTAAATTCAAGAAAATCTCTCTTAATTAAATAAAAAAAAAATTATTCTTAATAATAAATAATATTAATTTGAATAATAATGATGTAATACACCTAATAATATAAAGTTTATATTTTTTAATATTAAATATATTAATATTTTCATGAAGTTATTAAATATTAAATTAAGTATTTTTTAATAAATTATTTATTTATATTATTTTATTATTAATAATACATCTTCCTGTCTTAGTTTAGCGTCTTCTACTCGCTACTGGACAGTGTCCAATATTTGATCCCTTAAGTCCATTCCCTCCTTCCAAAGGGAATGGTTCCAAAAATTAGCGGACCTGACATTAGTGCCCCTATATAAACTACCAATCTAATGTGATGAACACGTGCGATGATTGGGGTGGAAGTTTGATAGTTCTCTCGACTACACTTGAAAAGTGCAGAAGAGAGAACTAAAATTCTTGACTTATTCAAAGGCTCCCGGAGACTTTATATAATAATTGGAACTATCCGCTTGGCAACAGCCGCCTATTGTTCTGACATCTATAGAGTATTATTAAAAGTTTTTAACAATAAAATTTGCATAATGTTGCTGTGCATAACAATGCAGCGGTCGGCAATGCAGTCCGGCCGCAGGGAATCAAATTTCAAAACATAACAAAATATATCAGTCATCATATGTGCAATGTACGTAATGTCGTCTCTCTATTAAAATCAACGCTTTCTTATTTTTTTAACATCGTCTATCATTATTTTCTTGATAGTCGTTAGCAGAGTAGTGCATATTTTGACATTAACAAAAATTCCAACAAATTTTGACAGTTCCAAAAATTAGCGGACCTGACATTAGTGCCCCTATACAAATTACCAATCTAATGTGATGAACACGTGCGATGATTGGGGTGGAAGTTTGATAACTCTCTCGACCACACTTGAAAAGCGCAGAGGAGAGAACTTAAATTCTTAACTAACTCAAGTGTTGAATAACTTCTTCGGAGTCTCGGTCCAATGGTAGGACGCCTTACTCCTTCATCGGATAAAGTCTGACTGTTTGATATTTTGGTTGAAATTTGGATTCTTTTCAGGAATCGGGAAAGGATAAGTCTTGAGAAATAACTAACTCGAATGAATGAATAAACAAGTTCTTTTTTCTTTTATCAAATTTTTAAAACGTGCGCATTTTACTGCGTCGTCGATCTTATGTCAGTGATTTGAGGGATTACCTTTTCCACTGTTGTGTCATATGTGTGATTGTGTTATTTATATGTGTATACTTATAATAAGTATTTGTGTGATAATCTCTGTTTTATTTTTAGGCTCGATGAGCTTTTGATTTATCTTGCTTTCTTTAGATTTGAATTGAATCAACCATAGTTGGGCATGGTGACTACACTCATAGGGATACGATAGCTCATGTCAGCGGCCCCGGTGGCGCAGTTCAGGTTAGGCGTCCTCCCGCTCCTCCCGGGGGTCTCAGTGAAGCGACGATGGTGAAGACGGTAGAGTTGGGGTGACGGTGCTGGAGAAGAACTCAAAGAAGGCGCAAAGACGCAGCGTGCGGCGAGGCTTCATGAGCTTTCTTTGCTCTCTATCTCGTACTTGATTCCGTCTGAGGGACTGTAGGCTGATGACCGAAAAGTGTAGACGTCAATAGCATAGACCTCCAACAGTCAATCAACAGGGAAATATATACTTAAACTTATTTATATCAGGTGTATGCGTAGAGTGTGGGGATGGGAAGGTATCGGCTGCGGCCTGTGTGATTGGAGCTTCCCCGCATTCGCATATGTATTGAAGACATATTCGGTGAGAAAACCGCAGAAAACTCACCGAGGGAATTCGAGCTTCAGAGGACCTCTGGGCTCTTCCGTTATGCGATATTAACACATTCGGCTTGTAAGAACTAACTCGAAAAACCAAGTGATGAATATCTCGTTCGGAGTCTCGGTCCAATGGTAGGACGCCTTACTCCTTCATCGGATAAGTTCTGACTGGTATGATATTTAATTTGGATATTTTGGTTCCTGTTTTTAGGAGACGGGGAAGGATAGTTTTATGAAATTTTGATGAATGATTATGAGAAATAATAAGACGTTAAATACTTGTATACATGTGATGATATATAAATAATATTACATACGAATATACATATATTTGTGGATGTGCGATGTCACACACGGTTATATATATATTAGATGGGTGTGGGTGAAAATAATGGAGGTGAGATGATGGTGAGTGAAGCATAAAATGTTGGATGTATAATATTATATAAAGGTATGTGGGGAGACGTGTGTGACTTTTTAAAAAATATTAATACATATATATAATAAGTATGGGAGATACGCGTTTGCCTACGGACGAAGGCTGTCGTCTGCCGGTGGAGGTGTCAGTGATGGTGTAGAGTACGACGGGGGGGCATTCAGAGTGACGGGGGTATTTGCAGTTAGGGGGCGTTCAGAGTGACGGGGGTTGAGTGCTCCCGGAGACTTTATGTAATAATTGGAACTATCCGCTTGGCAACTGCCGCCTATTGTTCTGACATCTATGGAGTATTATTAAAAGTTTTTAACAATAAAAAGTGATTTTTTTTTCAAAATATAATTCACTTGATCCAACAATATTTTTCTTGGTAATTGTCCACCACGCTTGCCACTCACATTTGCATTTTATACATTTGTTTTGTTGGCATTTCTTTATTCCTTCGTTCTATATGCCGAAACCATCTCATCATCATCATCATCATCAATGGCACTACAGCCCATTGTGGGCCCCGGCCTCCTCCAGCAGTCGTTGCCATTCCCCCCTATCCTGGGATGCACTCCTCCAGCCCCTGATGCCAATCACGTTTGCATCATTCTGCACCCCATCCATCCACCTAAGCTTTGGTCTGCCCACGCTACGTCTTCCTTGGGGCTTGGAAAAGAGTACTTTGTTAGGCATTTCCTCTTCTCCCATTCTTGCTACATGCCCCGCCCAACGTAGCCTCCCAATTTTGATGTATTTTATAATGTTGGGCTCTTTGTATATGCTGTATAACTCCTCATTATATCTCACTCTCCAAGATCCATTTTCCTGTATGGGTCCGAATATTTTTCTTAGTATTTTTCTTTCAAATATTAGAAGGGAAGATTCGTCCTTCTTACTCAATACCCGAAACCATCTCACAGTCCTCTTATTCATCTTACTAAACACATAAGCCTTATGTTCACATTCATCCCTAATCATTTTAGTCCGTATTCTGTCATGCATTGTCACCCCATGTACCCTTCTCAGTGTGTGTATTTATTATTTATATAGTATTTTGACTCATTCTACTTTTACATCCCCCGGTCCACTTGAAGTTAGGCTCCTAAGTGATCACACAGCTGCAGCAAGCGTGGAACTACGTTGTCGCAGAGGATATGTACAAGAAAGGCCATCTGAGTCAACTTCCTAAGAGTGTGTGGTGATTCAGATCATGGACCACATCATAAAAAGTTGCTTACGGAATGCGTGTTCTGAAGACATATAGGAAGAACATAGTCTAACACTAGGTACTGTGACTCGGCTGGAGAAGACAGTTTGCGTGTGAGAGCACACAGAGAAGAGAAATCTTCCTTTCATAGTTTAGCGCCATCCACTTGCGACTGGACAATGTCCAATACATGATATCTTAAGACCATTCCCTCCTTCCAAAGGGAATGATTCCAAAAATTAACGGTTGTGAAAATATGACCGTTTGTAAATTACCAATCTAATGTGATGAACACGTGCGATGATTGGGGTGGAAGTTTTATAGCTCTCTCGACTACACTTGAAAAGTGCAGAAGAGAGAACTAAAATTCTTGCCTATCCAACGCTAGTGATTGATAACTTGTTTGGAGTTTCGGTCCGATGGTAGGACACCTTACTCCTTCATCGGATAAGTTCTGACTGTTTTGATATTTTGGAAATTTTGGATCTTTTTAGGAATCAGGAAAGGATAGGTTTGTGGTAAATGTTTTGATTTTATGAATGATTATGAGAAATTATAAAACGATTAAATACATAAATAAATGTGATAGTATATACATAATATTACATAAGAATATACATTTAGTTGTGTCGTCACACACGAATATATTGAATGGGTGAAAAATAATGGTTATGAATAAAATATAGTACGAAAGTGAATATAGTATGTAAATATATATAGGTAATTAAGTGGATAAGGAGACGTGTGTGACTTATATAAATATATTAAAAATGTAAAAAATGTTTGTTGAAGGTGGTAAATGCGGTTGCCTAAGGGGGTAAACTGTCTTGCGGAGGAGCTGTCGATGAAGGGGTGTCCAGAGTGACGATCGGTGGGTTGCCTATCCAAAGGCTCCCGGAGACTTTATGTAATAATTGGAACCATCCGCTTTGCAACAACCGCCGATTGTTCTGACATCTATGTAGTGTTATTAAAAGTTTTTAACAATAAAATTTGCATAATGTTGCTGTGCATAACGATGCAGCGGTCAGCTATGCAGTCCGGCCGCTGAGAATCAAGTTTCAAAATATATCAGTCATCATATGTCCAGTGTACGTAATGTCGTCTCTCTATTAAAATCAACGCTTTCTTATTTTTTTCAACATCGTCTATCATTATTTTCTTGATAGTCGTTAGCAGAGTAGTGCATATTTTGACATTAACAAATATACTAGCTATGAAAAATAGACAATGTTTGCATTGCAATCAGGAACATCCGCTCGGTGGATATCATTTTTGGTACTTGTGATTTGACAGCAAAAATAATATGACAACAAAAAATAGGGTAAATAAATATGTTCATAAAAAAGTTTTGTCATGTTAATAGACGATATAAAATATTTCGACTTCAAAGGTCAAGTGAGAGAATATTTTATTTCCACTAGGAGGTATCGAGTACCACCAAAATGGAAGACAGAATAACTTAATATTGTGAAAAAAACCAGTGTGATGATACTGTGTGACGCGAATAAGAAATAAATAATGAACAACAACATTTTAGAAAACATCCCATGGAAATAAAGGTTCATTTTGAAATAGGGCAATGTTTGAAATATTTTTTCAGCATTTCAATGTACAGTACAATCAAATTTTCTTAGCTTTTCAATTTAATATTGTTAGTTAGTTATCTATAGTTTTTATGTATTTTTTTACGTTTTTTTTCATTCGAATCGTTATTAACTCCGTTGGTCTAAAGCAAAAGTTCCCAAAGTGGTCGATATCGACCCTTTGGGGTCCATTTGATTTTTCTTTGTGTCGATAGTTTCAATAAAAAAATTTGGGGATCGACGACAGCAAAAAAAGACCCCCTTATTACTGCTTTTAGTTTATTACTTCAAAATGTCTATGATTCGAATAGGTACCTAATTAAGAAGTAAAATAATTAAAAAAAACACTTTTTAGATAAAAACACATTACATACCTAACTTGTGAAATGACTAGGGGGTCCACAGTTTTAAAAGTTTTTGGTAAAGGGGTCTGCGGTCGAAAAAAGTTTGGGAACTTTCGGTCTAACGAAAGAAACATTATAAGTAAGATATACTATACTAAGTGAGCTGCGTGAAATGATGTATGGATATAGGGTAGACGAAATAAGTATATTTTAATGTGAAATTTAGGCTTTCTTTCTTCGTTGAATACTTTCAAGTATTAGTAGACTGATTGTTCAAGTATGTATGAATGTAAAACATTAACATATTTTTAAACAATGCTTATTTTTCAGCAATGAAAACATTTTGATAAAAGAAAAAAAATCTTAATAAATGTACGATTATTATTTAAAAAATTAAGTACAATTTAAAAATAATCTGATATACTCGTATGCTCTGTACCTAGCCTTTGTGGACTACGAAAAGGCATTTGACTCAGTCAAAAAAGCTGCCATACTAGAAGCTCTAAAGACACAAGGTATTGATAGAGCATACATTCAGTTGTTCAATAACATCTATAAGGATGCAACAGCAAAAATACATCTCCACAAATCCTCGGAAACCTTCCGAATCGGTAAGGGAGTTCGTCAAGGAGACACTATTTCCCCAAAATTATTCACAACTACACTGGAATACATATTTAAAAAACTAGAATGGGAAAATAAAAGGCTGACGATTGATGGAAAATACCTGAGCCATTTGAGATTTGCAGACGATATCGTTATATTCTCACAAAACCCGAATGATCTTCAGCACCAACTGCAAGAATTGGCAGAGGTCAGCAAAGGAGTTGGTTTAAAAATGAATATCTCAAAAACCAAATATATGATGAACGGCTTTGCTACCCCAAAACCAATAAACGTAGATGGAAAGCCGCTAGAACTTGTCCAGGAATATGTGTATCTGGGCCAACTTATTTCCTTTGTAGGTGGCATATCGGAGGAGATAGCACGAAGGACAAAACTACCGTGGAGCTCATTTGGACGTTTGAACAACATCTTCAAAAGTAATCTCCCAATATCCTTGAAGCGAAGGGTCTACAACCAGTGCATTCTTCCAGTACTTACGTATGGCTGCGAGACATGGACGCTCACAGTAAAGAACACACAAAAGCTCCAGACCGCACAAAGGGGCATGGAGAGATGCATGTTGGGATATACTAAAAGAGACCGTAAACGAAACACCTGGATTCGCAATATAACAAAGGTAGAAGACGTTATAAAGGTGTGCAAAAGAATGAAGTGGCAATGGGCCGGACACGTAGCCAGAATGTCAGACTCCCGATGGACATCCGAAATAATCCAATGGTACCCGAGAGGCATAAAGAGGCCTAGAAGAAGACCGAAGGTACGCTGGATGGACGAAATCAAGAAGCATGGCAGCATCACGTGGCATAGGCGAGCAAAGGACCGAACTGTTTGGAGTCAACTTGGGGAGACCTTCATCCAGCAGTGGATTGACTCCGGTTGACAATGATGATGATGATGATGACTCGTATGCATGACAAAATAATTTATATTTTTTAAATGACTTCGTCTTCATTTAAAAATTAAATATCCATTAAGAGCCCAAGTATACCCTAAAAAGTGTTATAATGCTAGTTAATATAACTACGCTATATTATTAAAATTATTATTTATTATTTAAATTAATATTATTTATTATTAAGAATATATTTTTTTTATTTAATTAAGAGAGATTTTCTTGAATTAAATTCCACATAACCATTTCCTAATCCTAAAAAAAAAATCATTAACAAATGGAAAAAAAGCAATGCATAAAATAAACTTTTTCTAGGAGTTAAGAAGTTTCACTTCTACCGCGAGAGAGTCTCACGTATCGCCAATTTGCCCTACCGCTCCAATAGAAGTTTCACTTCAAAAACCTTCATAATGTAATGTCCTGCAACTCATGATTTTACCCAGGAAACAAAAATGTTTTTGTAATTAAAACCATCATTTCACTTTTGTATACCCTAAACTTTACATTATCTTTATGTTGTCCTACCATGTGTATCATTAATCCATTTGTCAAGTAAATAACAAATGTGCAGTAATACATCTGTTATAATGTATACAAAAATCAAGGAATAAAATTTTTTTACCAATTACTAGGCGTATCCAGAAAGTAAGTGTACTGAGGCTCTCACGATCGGATGGATTTTATTTTCGACATGTTGGCTACACTTCAGTGTAGCCTGACCTTTCCCCTCCGCAACGAGACCGGTTCGAGGTCAGTACGTTGAGTAGTGTCGACGCGACAACACGTTTCGGGAAAAATGTCAATCCAATCTCCCGCCAAGTGTGAAATAAACAATGCCGGGCAAGAGTTTTTGAGGCGCTGCAAACTCCATGGAGATGAATTTCTCCGCTCCATCGTTACTGGAGATGAAACTTGGGTTGCACACTACACGCCTGAAACCAAAAGGCAGTCTCAACAGTGGCGTCACACCTCTTCACCCTCCGCCAAAAAGTTCAAAACCACAATTTCAGCCGAGAAAATCATGACATCCGTGTTTTGGGACTGTCAAGGCATAATTTTAATTGAATATATGCCTCAAGGGGAGACCATCAACTCTGCAAGATACTGTGAGACCCTTAAAAAATTGTGGAGGGCGATTCAGAACAAGAGGAGAGGCATGCTGACAAAGGGAGTCTGCCTGCTGCACGACAATGCCAGACCACACACGGCCAACGCCACGAAGGAACTGCTCGCCTCGTTTAAATGGGATGTCCTGAACCATCCCGCGCATTCCCCTGACCTAGCACCTTCAGATTACTATCTCTTTACCTCCCTGAAGCTGCACATGGGTGGAAAAAGGTTTTCAGTTTTCAACCGACGAGGAGGTAAATGAGGAGGTGGAGAAGTGGACCGAGGGATTGGCGGGAAACTACTTCGAGGAAGGCATCAAAAAGTTGATACCCCGCTTCACCACCTGCATTGAGAGGAATGGCGACTATGTCGAAAAATAGCTTACATATGTACTACGGTAACGACGTAATTTTTTTGTTTAAATAAAAAATATTGTAACCTACAAAAATTCAGTACACTTACTTTCTGGATATGCCTCGTATGTTTTGCCTTTTATTAGAAACAAACAAAAATAAATGAATGCCAATAAATCTATCAAGGAATACAATAGATTTACGAGTATAAATAAAATGTTGTTTGTATGAGACGTCACTTTTATAAAGTGACCGTGTAAGTGAATGTTCATTCGTTTTTTTTTGGAAAATCTACTCGTATTAATGCAAAACCATTAAAAATAAAAAAAAAACGAAGAAAGAGTAAGATTCAAAACGAAGATTTTCGTTTAAAAAAGAGTTAACACGGGGGAAAATTATCACGATATATTGATTGTGAAAATAATTAATAAACTTCCTGTCCGGTATTCCACGTCGGAGCTTCTCAGAGAGTATCGGGTCCTGAACATAGCCAATTTGCATCTCAAATCCTTTCTCTGGCACTACCATCGAGAGGAAGGGAAGATGCAGACTCAGCAGATATACATGACACGCATGGCAACTGATGAAATGTTCACCATCCCTAGAGTTAAAACCTCTTTTGCCCAAAGGCAATATGCTTATTTGGCTCCCATGACGTACAATGGCGTGCCGAATCCAATAAAGATAAAGGAAGGAAAACCATTTAGACAGTCAATCGGAGCGTGGTTGTTATTGCGACAGGATTTTAAGTACTTGGGCTTTCAGGATGAATGACGTGTGGAAAAGATTTGTGTGGGCTCTTGAGTGTGGGTTTCTTCTTGTTGTTTTGATTTGTGTTGTTTTTGTATTTGTGTTTCTGTATATTTTTGTGTTAATTTTTATTCTTATGATTGTGTGCGGTATATTATGGGGTGAACAAGTTTGGTCTTTCTGGAGTGATGATGTGTGAAGAGTTTGATTCCGCATGATGTTTCCAGTTGTAATTGAGTGTCACTGTTTGTCAGGTTGATGAGAACGTGCAACGGGGTTTTGTTTTTGTGTAATCAAAAATCGGAAAAAAGTATCGATCTATTTTTTCATGCTAAATATCCTCAGTGAGATACAGGCAAAAGCCTAATTTACTGGGGATACGACAAATGAAAGGCGACAAACCCAGATCCATTAAAATAATGTATGTCCAAATTAAATTACCTGTTGTTTTTCGCAAATTATATATATTTCTTGTCATGTGTAATAATAAATAAATAAATAAAAAATAATAAAACGTGTATATGACCTAAAACATCCCTTATATGGTCACCAGCATGCAATATAAAAATTGAAATTCAGAAATAGTTTCATGAAAAGAACACGATAATTGACGATTCCTTACGATAAAGCGAATTTTCTGAAGAGGCAAGGAAAATACCTGACGACTGGGTGGATTTCTCGGAAAAGACATCACTTGGATAGCATCGTCTTGGTTTATTTTGAAAGCTCTGAATAAACTATAAATATGGATTAAATATATGTAAGATGAACATGCAATTATGGGGTTTGTTGGACAAAAGCTGCACTGAATGTTACTGTGAGGAAATACAGGACTAGTTAGTGTGAACATCGTGACTATATTAGAGAAAATGTAGGATGGTCCCTGTGACGTTTGAAATGTCATGTCTCAAAGGGATGGGGTAAAATCGTTTTTTTTTACAAATCGAATCGTTTTTTTATAAATCGAAAAATTGTTTTTCTCTAAACTGACGTTTTAATTTCTAATTTCCATTATACTGACTTTCTAATGTATCGTATGATTTTTATCTATCTTTAAATAGGCCAAGATCCGTTCCAAGATTCAATTTCATATGCCAAGAAATACTCTAATATGTATAGTATTGTCATTTTAGTCCAAGATTCAATTTCATATGCCAACAAATACTCTATTATGTATTGTCATTTTAGTTCAAGATTCAATTTCATATGCCAACAAATACTCTATCATGTATTGTCATTTTAGTCCAAGATTCAATTTCATATGCCAAGAAATACTCTATTATGTATTGTCATTTTAGTCCAAGATTCAATTTCATATGCCAACAAATACTCTATTATGTATTGTCATTTTAGTTCAAGATTCAATTTCATATGCCAACAAATACTCTATTATGTATTGTCATTTTAGTCCAAGATTCAATTTCATATGCCAACAAATACTCTATTATGTATTGTCATTTTAGTCCAAGATTCAATTTCATATGCCAACAAATACTCTATTATGTATTGTCATTTTAGTCCAAGATTTAATTTCATATGCCAACAAATACTCTATTATGTATTGTCATTTTAGTCCAAGATTCAATTTCATATGCCAACAAATACTCTATTATGTATTGTCATTTTAGTCCAAGATTCAATTTCATATGCCAAGAAATACTTTATTATGTATTGTCATTTTAGTCCAAGATTCAATTTCATATGCCAAGAAATACTCTATTATGTATTGTCATTTTAGTCCAAGATTCAATTTCATATGCCAACATATACTCTATTATGCATTATCATTTAAGTCCAAGATTCAATATCATATGCCAACATATACTCTATTATGCATTATCATTATAGTCCCAGATTCAATTTCATATGCCAACAAATACTCTATTATGTATTGTCATATTTACTACTTTTAATACAGCACAATTGTTGTGTATGCGATAAGTGCTCCGTTTGTCTTGTTTCCAGTTGCTCCTTTTATTTCAATATATTTTTTCCAGTTCCCTTAAGAGCCTGAGTATGGAATAAATTTTAACATTAAGAAGCGGGTGTGGGAAGGTGAAACCCATTCTTAATCATATTTTCAATCAAGTATTCATGTACATAAAACGTTCGTTTTATCCATGGAATAATATTTGATGTATTTATTCTACCTTGTTTCGTACTGTAACACTCCACATTTTTTCCTTAGCGTCTTCTCAGAATTAATTTAAAATTTGTCCTTATGTTTCTTAGTTCAAACTTTTCTTCCGTACTAAAACTTTTAGATTTAAAATTAACTGAGTTAAATGAAAATTTTAGCAAAATTCAATTTGCCGCAAATATTTACTGTTTGTTTGATTCAAAAATGTAAATATGACATGACAAAGGGTGAACAAAGTTCAAGTATTGGTTACGTGCCTCCGCGCTGTGTTTTTGAGATACGATATTTTTAATTTATGGAAATTTCACGACGATGAACTTTATTTAATATTTCTCCGCTTACTGGATTTTTTTGGTTTGGTTTATTTTAAAGGAAGCACTTTATATTTTTCTCCTGTTTTCGAAATGTTTATTTTTAATTCATCATTGGTATTCTCAATGAAAGAAATAAATATAACTTTATTAGTATTTATCATATATAGTAGGGTGTGGGCTGAAAAACATCTGGTGTCCCCGTGGCTGGACTCGACCTATATTGGTAGGGTGTATCTTGGCCGGGGGGATGTTATTAGATGAGCCCAGACCTTTTGATAGCTTCTGTTTTATAATGTATTGTTTTTTTAATGTTTTCTTGAAATGTGTCTAAATGTATTATGTTGCTATCAATAAACCTGTATTTATTTATATCCAGTCCATCTTTGCTTTTGTACGAGTACATGTGGAAGATTATTTTTCTCGTCTTATTAAAAAAAACAGATGCGTGAGGCTCTCGCGCAGTAGAAGTGAAACTTCTTAGCTCCTAGGAAAAGTTGATTTTATGCATTGCTTTTTTTACATTTGTTAACGATTTTTTTAGGATTAGGAAATGGTTATGTGGAATTTAATTCAAGAAAATCTGTCTTAATTAAATAAAAAAATAGTTATATGGAATTTAATTCAAGTAAATCTCCCTTAATTAAATTTAAAAATATTATTATTTTATTTATAATAATAATTTAAATAATAAATCATAATATTAATAATAATATAATACACTTAATAATATTTATTATTATTAACAATAAATAATCAATAATAATTTATAAATAAATAAAATATTTCTTTTTCATCGTATTTTAGGCCTGTTGGCCTGTTATGGTACTGCATCATTGTTTGCCTCTTGCGACGTCGACTGCCAGCTGTTTGAAATGCTCGACTGCCAGCTGTTTGATTAAAACTATGGAAAAACATATCCATTAAAAAATATATCCATATCCAGGAAAAACATATCCATATCCAAAAGCACATCACACGACATAATATTAAAACTATGGAAAAACATCCATATCCATTAAAAATATATCCATATCCAGGAAAAACATATCCATATTCAAAAGCATATCCATATCGTAAAATCATATCCATATCCATTAAAAAATATATCCATATCCAGGAAAAACATATCCATATCAAAAAGCATATCCATATCGTTAAACATATCCATATCCAAAAGCACATCGCACGACATAATATTTAAACTATGGAAAAACATATCCATATCCATTAAAAAATATATCCATATCCAGGAAAAACATATCCATATCCAAAAACATATCCATATCGTAAAAACATATCTATATCCAAAAGCATATCGTACGACATAATATTAAAACTATTGAAACATATATCCATATCCATTAAAAAATATATCCATATCCAGGAAAAACATATCCATATCCAAAAGCATATCCATATCGTAAAATCATATCCATATCCATTAAAAAATATATCCATAGCCAGGAAAACATATCCATATCAAAAAGCATTTCCATATCGTAAAAACATATCCATAGCCCAAAGCATATCGTACGACATAATATTAAAACTATGGAAAACCATATCCATATCCATTAAAAAATATATCCATATCCATAAAAACATATCCATATCCAAAAGCATATCCATATCGTAAAATCATATCCATATCCATTAAAAATATATGCATATCCAGGAAAAAAACATATCCATATCCAAAAGCATTTCCATATCGTAAAAACATATCCATAGCCCAAAGCATATCGTACGACATAATATTAAAACTATGGAAAAACATATCCATATCCATTAAAAAATATATCCATATCCATAAAAACATATCCATATCCAAAAAGCATATCCATATCTTAAAATCATATCCATATCCATTAAAAATATATCCATATCCAGGAAAAAAACATATCCATATCCAAAAGCATATCCATGTCGTAAAAACATATCCATATCCAAAAGCATATCGTACTACATAATATTAAAACTATGGAAAACCATATCCATATCCATTAAAAAATATATCCATATCCAGGAAAAACATATCCATATCCAAAAGCATATCTTACGACATAATACTAAAACTATGGAAAAATATATCCATATCCATTAAAAAATATATCCATATCCAGGAAAAATATATCCATATCTAAAAGCATATACATTAAAACTATGGAAAAGTTGAATGAAAAAATGCTTGATAAAACAAATTACAAAATGAACAAATATGTTCTAACAAAGAATATTCCAAATGATATACGAGTACTCGTATATATTACTTAAAATCGGTCATTATTTTGAAACAACCTTATAATTCGTGTTTGCTAATATTTGTTTTTTTTTTTTGTGATATTAAATCATTACTTTACTGGCTGAAAAGCTCATCAAAGACATGCAAAAATAATTACTTAAAACGTATTAATTGTATAATAACACATCTTCTTATTCTTCTTCTTCAGACGTTCTAGATCCATCCCTGGATATAAGCCTCCCATTCGGTCTTCCACAACTCCCTATCTGGGGCACACTGCATCCACTTCACCCCCGCGGCCTGTCTTATATCGTCCGACCATCTAGCCTGTGGTCTCCCCACACCTCTCCTGCCCGTTATAGGCTACAATTCCAGAACCTTTTTCGTCCATCGAGAGTCAGAGCATCTGGCAATATGTCCTGCCCAGCTCCATTTTAAGGCAGCTGCTCTCTCAACTACGTCCGTGACTTTGGTCCTCTCTCTTATCCATTTGTTGGTATTTCTATCTCGCAGTGAAACTCCCAGCATCCTCCTCTTCATGGCTCTTTGTGTCGCTAATAGTTTTTGCGTTATTCGCTTTGTTAGGACAGATGTTTCGATTCCATATGTGAGGATCGGTAAGATGCATGAATTAAAGTTTATCTTTTTCAAATGATTGGAGTATTTTGGAGGTTTCAGGATGTAAGAGTGTTTACCAAACGCCACTCAGGCAAGACCACGTCTACGCTCTATCTCGGCCTCTTAATTCTCCTTTCCTAGCTTTACAGTGTGTCCTAGGTACACATAACTTGTAACTCTCTATATTTCTTCCACCTACCAAGACGGAGAGATTATTTATCGTGTTGATTATTTACCTTTTAGCGAAATGCTTCTTGTCTGAAGAGATGATGATAGTAATTGTTGGTAAATAAATAAAATACGTCAATTAGCAATGCGGAAAGAGAGAGTGAATGAATGTTTTATTTATCGGTAAGTGGGTATTTATACATTTCAGAATGGGCGCGGGAGTGCGCCCGCGATATATTTTTATCTCGCTTATGTGCGTGCAGAAATGGTTAATTGAAGTATTGCAGACATCGCAAATAATATTGTGGGTAACAATTTGTTTACGGGATCGGCGAGACAGCGTGATGCGTTCTCTTTCTACTGTGGAATGTATCGTAAATAGTATTGTGGGTAAACAATTTGTTTACGGAAACGGCGCGATGTCCGGCCGCGTCAATGTTTTGGTATGTGACCTTTGGACATAACCAAAGGTCGTTTCGTCGGTCGTTGACCGTATGTGTTGACAATATTCAGCGACGACCGTGGTTCCCACAACCTACTTACAGTTTATCTTAGTGTTCATCTTAGTTTACTTAGGTGTTCTAGGCATTTAAATAAGTTTACGGTTACACCGAATGTTATTAATGTTATGCATTCAATGTGTCAAGAAAAAAATAAGGTTTTTTTTCATTTTAAAATATCATACAAAATAATTAAATTATACTCGTATCTCACCTAATAATTACCTTATTTTTCAGTACGTGTTTACTCAAAGTCAGGTCAAACACTATTGGTCTTAAATTGTAGTTTGATATGTTGATAAATAAAAATATACACAAACTTTTTTATGTTTTCTTTCTCACTTCAGCCATGATTTTTTTCAATTCACCTTCGTATTTTACCTTACTCATATCCTTAAAAACCTTCCTGGAATACGAACTTACAAAGTTTTGACTTACAGGAAAAATGTGTATTTTTAGACAAGGGGTATATTTCTATCAGATAAATATAAACTTTTATTGGCACCTGGAGACCAACTGCCCCTTACCTTACATGAAGAATTTTATTATTTATAAATAAAATTTAAATAAATAAATAAAATTTAATTAAACATATAAATTAAATTTAAAACAAATCATTATTATTTAAACAACAATTAAATTTCACATAACCATTTTTTATTTAATTAAGAGAGATTTTCTTGAATTAAATGCCACATAACCATTTCCTAATAAAAAAAAATCGTTAACAAGTAGAAAAAAACCAATGCATAAAATCAACTTTTCCTAGGAGCTAAGAAGTTTCACTTCTACCGCGCGAGATTCTCACGCATCTGTTTTTTTTAACAAGGTACTACTGAATTTGATTGTTGGTATATAATGAACTAATGACACATCCTAGTTTGTCTGAACATTAGGACTACACGCTCTGGACAGGACGTGATTGTAGCGACTGATAGGGCGACCTCTTTTGCCTCCTACTGGAAATACGTACTATAATAAAATATATAATCCAGACACGGAAGTGAATGATTAAAAATTTAAATAAAGATTCTTTCATATAAAGAAATGCAACCTCGGTGGCTTAGTTGTTAAGTCACCAGTCTTCTGACTCGGGTATTGCGTGTTTGATTCCCGTTGGCATCTATTCGTTTTAAATAGGTTTCTAATATGGTTTTCACTAAATACCTCTTTTACATATTTGTGGTTGGTTAGAAGGGGTTACTACAAGATTATAAATCCTTCTTCTTCTTGGTTTAGGTCATATGACCTGTTTGTGACGGTAGGCTGTCCTGGGATGATGACGTCCAGCTGTCCTTCCATAGGGTTTTCAGTCTTAGCGATTCTTGCCAGTTTTATATCCTCCATCCGGTCCACACGATCCCTCCAGAAGCGCCTTCTGCTTCTTCCCCACCTCACTATGTCTTCAACACCACAGACATACCTTATAGTCTCATTTCTGATCTGACCTCTAAGAGTTCTGCCTGCGATGGAGCGTAGGGTTCTCATTTCTGCCACTCTGAGAAGATTTTTTTGTCCTGTTGGTATCGGCTCTCTCTTCTATCCCATATGTCATGATGGGGTGGACGCATGTCTTATACTCGTATATCCTGACCTTACTTTCGGTTAGCATGTGTTTGTTTCTCAATAAAGTGTCCCGCAGGCAGCCAGCCAAATCTGTCGCTTTATTAGTTTGTGCTCGTACTTCACTATATAGGTCACTGTTGCTGGAGATCTCTACACCTAGGTAAGTGAATCGCATGACTTGCTCGATGGGTACGTTATCGATGGTCAGTTTGAGTGGCTCTTTTGATATTGTTAATCACTTTGTTTTATTGACAGAAATCGTCATATTGTATATCTTAGAAGCAAGATATATACGAGTATATACAGTCTTAGCGATTCTTGCCAGTCTTATATCCTCCATGCGGTCCACACGATCCCTCCAAAAGCACCTTCTGCTTCTTCCCTACCTCACTATGTCTTCAACACCACAGACAGAGACCTTATCGTCTCATTTCTGATCCGATCTCTAAAAGTTCTGCCTGCGATGGAGCGTAGGTTTAATAAATAATATAAATAAATAACTACAAATCCTCTAGGTTATATTATTAGCAAAAAAAGTTTAATACAATATCATACAATGCCACTTATTTTAAAAAGCGCTCTAATTAAATGTATACTGTAAATCCTTTGAAAAACTTCTGTAATGGCCCTTTTCTGTCATAATAATTTCTCTGGCGCTAGAGTCAGTTTAAAAATATTTTCCTCGTTTCAACTTCTTTATAATTGAATCCACCGCCGTTCCGTTTCAGTAGCAGAAGGCACTGCAAGCCTTTTCCTTTTTCATTCATTTAAGGAATACATTATCCAGTTTGAATTTCTTATTCCCTTCGAAAGAATTCAGAATGACTTTATCGTAGATATTACGGTAAAGGAAATATCGTAGATATTACGGAATTAAATATTTCAAGAGAATCGAAAATTTTCCTTAAAAACTTAAATTTATTTTTTATATTGAATATGAAAAGACAATAATTAAAATAATTAATAACTTATCAAAAAATATTTTCTCTTGTGATACAAATGTGATTATTGAACTTTCCAAAAATAAAAATAAAAGGTTTAGTGGAAAAGTAAAATATTAAATTATTTATTATTTTTTTATTCAATAGTCAAATGATTTTTTTGATACAAAAAATAAATAAAAAAACATAACAAATGAACATTGATATATAAAAAGTGTTCGTTATAATAGAAAAAAATAGTTTAAGATAACACAACACAATTTTTTTTTTAACCTGGCGAGTTTATTGCCATGTGGCAATCTCTTCCAACCAATCAGAAATATGTTTTTATAGGCCCTAAGTGTTAACCAGACTGAAATCCTATTTTAAAAAATCTGAGTTCCAGCGGGGATCGAACCCGCAACCTCCGGATCGGATCGGAACAATTAACATATAACATGTTATAATACAATTGTGGCGGTCGCCCACTCGGATACTGTGGGTGTTCATACATACGGTCAATGACCGATGAAATGATTTTCGCATTCCTCGACGAAATCTAAATAAACAAGTCCCAAGTTCACACGCCGGCCATTCAAGTCCATAGTTCACACGCCGGCCATTCACCCGCGGCCCGGAGCGGACCGCATTACACGCCGGAGCGAGAACGCACCACGGCTGTCTCGCCAGTTCCGTATTTGAATGATACCTACATACAACAATTAATCGTTTTGCATTCACAGAAACGAGACGTAGGCATGTCGCGAGCGCATTCTCGCGCGCATTCTAAAAAGATATAAATACCTACGTTACTAATAAAATTGGACTCTCTTTCCGTATTGCGATCTAACGTGTTTTATTATTTATCAACAAATCATCATCATCATCTCTTCCCTCAAGGACTAGCTCCTAAACAATCAAAGCATCTCGGCAAGAACAACTTTTTACCTTACTCGTGTAAGTTGTCAAAGTGAATTGTTGTTGTTCAAACAACGCGTAAATTACTTTGTTTTTATGGAGTAAAAGATCGATCTAATTGATACTCTACTCTACTCTAGAAAATGAACGTCAACCGAAAATCCCCGATTGAAATCGTCAAGATGCAAAATATTGATTGAGATCGAAAATATGCAATATATCGATTGAGTTCAAGATGCAAAACATCGATTGAAATTGTCAAGATGCAAAACATCGATTTGAGATCGACAAGATGCAAAACATCAATTGAGATCGTCAAGATGCAAAACATCGATTGAGATCGTCAAGATGCAAAACATCGATTGAGTTCAAGATGCAAAACATCGATTCAGATCGACAAGATGCAAAACGTCGATTGAGATCGTCCAGATGCAAAACATCGATTGAGATCGACAAGATGCAAAACATCAATTGAGATCGTCAAGATGCAAAACATCGATTGAGATCGTCAAGATGCAAAACATCGATTGAGTTCAAGATGCAAAACATCGATTCAGATCGACAAGATGCAAAACGTCGATTGAGATCGTCCAGATGCAAAACATCGATTGAGATCGACAAGATGCAAAACATCGATTGAGATCGTCAAGATGCAAAACATCGATTGAGTTCAAGATGCAAAACATCGATTGAAATCGTCAAGATGCAAAACATCGATTGAGTCGTAAAGATGCAAAACTCACTCTGATCATCGATTGAGTTGTCTAGATGTAAAACCCACTCTGGAAGTGTCAAAATCCACTCTGCACACAATTTAATCATAATATTAAATTTTTCAATTTGAAACTGTTAAAATTTATTTTGGAACTGAAACGAGTACTATTTTTCGTTTTTAAATACGTAAAGCAGAAAATAACATATACCACGTTAACATTCATTTACATTTTAATAAGTAAATGATCGTATATTATAATCAAAAAAGAAAAAGTCTTCCAGAGTAGGTTTTACATCTTGGCAACTCAATGTATCAAATTTCACGCTACAATATAACACCAGTTTTTGATCATTGGCGTTATATTGTAGCGTGTAGGTGTTATTTGAGCTTAGTTTATCTAAGCTAAAATCTCTTCAACTATTCTTTTCCTTTCGTTATTCATTTTACCCCTTCTTAAATCTCCCTTCATTTCAGATCCTATCCCAAGATGGCCGATCAAAGGCAGAAATAATAAGAAGGGTCCAACAGGCAAGAGTTGCTTTTAATAAGAAATCCAAGATATTTGAATCTCCTGACATTGATATCAATGTTAGGAAGAATTTAGTGAAAACTCTTGTCTGGAGTGTGCTGCTGTATGACTGCGAAACGTGGACCATCAGCCAGAGCGAGTCCGGGCGTCTAGCTGCCTTTGAGATGTGGTGCTACGGGCGCATGGCCAGGGTCCATTGATCAAATCACATCCGAAACGATGAGGTATTGAGCGGGGTTGGATAAACAAGGCAACTCCTAAATAGAGTTGCCCAACAACAATCCAGTTGGATAGGCCATAACATCAGGCACCCGGGTCTGCTCCTTACCATCGTCGAGGGAATGATTGAGGGCAATAACCATAGAGGCCGCCCTTGATATAGCTACATGGACCGGGTGATCCGGGATGTGCGCTGTTGCAGCTACCAGGAGATGAAGAGACTGGCGGATGACAGAGATGAGTGGAGGGATAGAGTGCTTGGTGCAGACCAATTCTAGAATTGTAACCCGGAAAAAAAAATCTCCCTTCATTTCAGATGCATATTAAAATTTGAGTTCATCCCGCTTAGATCCAAAGAAAACATATTTACTGTTCATCAGTTCCGTTAATTGGCAAATGTGTTTTGAATAGGGGATGAAAAATCACACAAAACTTTTGCCTCATCGTCTAAATCATTTTATTCAATCTCAACGCATAAAATTTCCCATTTGAATTTTTTCGTAAGCCCTTGTTTCGTTACTTATCTTCATAACTTTATTTTTTAACTGTTCATATATTCAACGTTATTTTTATGTGTTATTATTTTTCTATGCAAATGTTTAATGTTTTTTTGCTTTCAATTGTGATTTTTTTAATCGTGTTTAATTTCTTTCAGTATGTCTAAGGGAATGCATGTACACGAGTATGACGACCTTCATGATGGCGTTGGTAAAACGCCTGAAATTCTTTTAAAAAAATCAGTACCCAGATTTTTAAAAAAGAATTTCAGTTTGTTTTTACTTGGGGTTTCCTCTTGAACACATTTCTCAAAGGTTGAAAGAAATCGCTACACAGCAATAAGTCAAACGTGTTATTCAATATAATATATAAAACACTGTTGATTTAAAGTTTTAGACCAAAGTAATAAAGTTTGTATTTTTATAATTATTATTTCAAAGGCTGAGGTGCATGGCGGCACGGTAACGCACTGGACTTCCGTGCGGAAGATCGTCGGTTCGAACCCCGCGCTTTGCTACTCCCCTCAAACGACACAGCCATTTTTTCCGCCTAGTGTTCGAGGGTAAAAAAAATAAAAAAATTACTTCCCTTTGAATCTTTAAGTGGTGGTACTCGTACATACCATCACGTGGTTTTACTGTCAGGGTAGACATAAAGTACAAAGCTCCAGACTTTTCAATCGCGACACACATTTCCCATCTCTTCTACAGCTATACAACTTCTCAAACAATTCCTACGATTTCTCAGACTTTTTATATTTCTTTCTTTCAAATTATCATTCATGTGTTCCGACTATTAATGATTCGGTGTTTCTCTTTTAGTATTTATTTATTCATTCATTCCACATGTCCATACCATGTCAAAAAGCTTTTCTTGGTCCTATTTAATGTTTTATTAATCATGCGATGGTGGGCAATTCCTGATCGCATACTTGCAGACAAAGACAGTCACGTAGTTTCTTACTTCAAACTATCCAATTCAACTTAACTCTTCTTTCCAACAAATGTTCGTAAAGTTCTGCTTAAAATTGACTTATTCACTTTTATACATTGAATTCTCAATAACGTATTCCTTTACGAATATATTTTTAAATAATAAAAAATCTTTCTACTTGTTTTTATAATATTATAAACTTATATTCGTGAGAGCACACCCCCAGGGTAAGTAAATATTAAAGAAGAATTTAACAGAGTTTAAGAATTTAACAGATTTTAAGAATTTTTTAACAGAATTTAAGAATTTTAGAGCATCCAGATTTTGCATTGTCTATATTTTGTTGTAAATTCAAGATAGACTTCAGTACGACATTGTTTTTCCTGGGCAGCACTGCGCATATTTGTTATCAGGGGCAAATGAACAATAAAAAATTCACAAATTGCTTCCCTTAATTTTGCTTTCAATAATTTTTATTCTTGATTTTCTTGACACAACAAGAAGTGTTAGTCAAAAAAATATAAATTGCAGATAAAAATAATTATTCTGAATAAGAATTTGTAATAAAATAAAGTTAAATCTATTGTTCGTGTATTAGTGTGTTATAATATGTGTTCTAATAGTTATGGTTTAATATAAAGGGTTTAAATTATATCACAATAACAGTTTACTTAAATAAAAAAGAAATATTACGCATTTAAATTTGTTACGGTTTAGTTACGAGGGTCATCCAGAAACTAAGGTTACAAGGGCTCCTGAGGCCGGGATAATTTTTTAAATTCAAAGTTTGTGCACCTGGCGTGTAGGGGGGATCCTAACGGTCAGTTTGTTTGGTTCCGCGTGTTTGTAGGCCATTTTGTTTAGTCACAGTAAATTCTTCCGATGAAGAGGTCCGAGACCCGCGCGGTCATCAGTTTTTTTGACTTTGCAGAACAATACCGTCGTGAATATCCATCGGAAGCTCGTGGAAGTTTATGGTAGTGATGTGATGAGTCGACAACATGTCACGAAGTGGGTTAGGTTGTGCAGAGAAGGCCGTACTGATGACGAGGCAAGGCAGTGATTTCTGACGAATTTGTGCAAAAAATTGAAGAACAAGTGCGAAATGACCGCCGGTTTTCATGGGTTATAATTATAATTAAAATTCTGAATTCATATCAAAACACATCAAAAAAAGTTCTTTGTTGAATTAGAAACGAACCGTATAAAAAAAGTATTTAAATTGTTGCATGATACAATTCTTCTTCTTATCGTGCCCCATCAGGTCCCCTCGACGTTGGCAATCACTCTGGCAAAGTCTTCTCTATCTTGCGCAACCCGGAACAGGTCCTCCACACGCCCCATCCCCGTCCAGTCTCTTATATTGCACAGCCAAGATGTTTGCCTTCTACCAGGAACACGCTGCCCCTCGATCTTGCCCATCAGTATCAACTGGAGGATTTCGTACTTCTCTCCACGTAAAATGTGACCCAGATAGGATATCTTGCGGACCTTAATATCTGTCAGCAGCTGTCTACGGCAATTAGCTCTCCTCAAGACCTCCGAATTGGTGATCATATCAGTCCACGGTATACGAAGCATTCTTCTGTGCAATCACATCTCGAACGCTTCCAACCGATTCATAGTATGAACCTTCAGAACATACCAAACATAGCACTTCAACATTATCTATGTCATACAACAGAACTATGTCATACAACAGAACATACCAAACATAGCACTTCAACATTATCTGCCTTAGTTTCAGATTCAATTTATCATTGCAGAATATTGATCTCATTCTGTTGAATGAACTACGGGCTGCTTCAATCCTGCACTTCACCTCCATATCTGGGTCGACATATGTAGTAATCATACTGCCCAAGTACTTGAATTGCTCCACCTTCTCCAACAGTTCACTTCCAAGCCGCAATGTCATAGCGGAGTAATCTGCCCTGCCAAATGCCATCCATTTGTCAATTGGCTTTACAAGTTCACCGCTCTCCTTTTTTACGTCGTCCTTTACTGCCTATGCAGTGAGACTCTGGAATCAGTTACATACCAATGTTACTCGCTCAGTTCTTAGCATGCTTTAAGAAGCGACTGAAGAAACTCTGAATTTCTCGTCAGTAACATAAAGTATTTCGTTCCTGATTTTTCCTTTCCTCACCACCATCCCTTATTTTTCCTTTGATTGACGATATCTCACTTTATATGAAAATGATTGTTCATCTTTGTGGCGTTTATGGGCGTATGCTCACGTATGTGTTCATGGATTTCGTGAGAATGGATAGTCATTTGAAGGTTTTTCCACCATATAACTAGCTTCATTTACTTTTGTTTATTTGGTTGGAAGAGATCGCCGCCTGACAATAAATCCATCAAATTGTATTTGCAAAAAAAGTGTTAAATAAATAAATAAAGATTTTAAAGAGGCCTTTAGTGAAAACCAAAATGTAATCCTTTTTTTAAAATCTGGATTTCAACGAGAATTGAATCCGCTACCTCCGGGTTGGGATACAAGCGTAAGCAAGGACGGACCACGGACGCCATGATGTATGTATTTGAAGAAAAAAAATACATAAATGGTTGAGGATATTGAGAGTTAAAATAAAAAAAATACATAACTGGTTGAGGATATTGAGAGTAAAAATAAAAAAATACATAAATGGTTGAGGATATTGAGAGTTAAAATAAAAAAAATACATAAATGGTTGAGGATATTGAGAGTTAAAATAGAAAAAATACATAAATGGTTGAGGATATTGAGAGTTAAAATAAAAAAATACATAAATGGTTGAGGATAGTGAGAGTTAAAATAAAAAAAATACATAAATGGTTGAGGATATTGAGAGTTAAAATAAAAAAATACATAAATGGTTGAGGATATTGAGAGTTAAAATAAAAAAAATACATAAATGGTTGAGGATATTGAGAGTTAAAATAAAAAAAAATACATAAATGGTTGAGGATATTGAGAGTTAAAATAAAAAAAATACATAAATGGTTGAGGATATTGAGAGTTAAAATAAAAAAAGTACATAAATGGTTGAGGATACTGAGAGTTAAAATAAAAAAAATACATAAATGGTTGAGGATATTGAGAGTTAAAATAAAAAAAATACATAAATGGTTGAGGATATTGAGAGTTAAAATAGAAAAAATACATAAATGGTTGAGGATATTGAGAGTTAAAATAAAAAAAATACATAAATGGTTGAGGATATTGAGAGTTAAAATAAAAAAAGTACATAAATGGTTGAGGATACTGAGAGTTAAAATAAAAAAAATACATAAATGGTTGAGGATATTGAGAGTTAAAATAAAAAAAATACATAAATGGTTGAGGATATTGAGAGTTAAAATAAAAAAATACATAAATGGTTGAGGATATTGAGAGTTAAAATAAAAAAAATACATAAATGGTTGAGGATATTGAGAGTTAAAATAAAAAAAATACATAAATGGTTGAGGATATTGAGAGTTAAAATAAAAAAAATACATAAATGGTTGAGGATACTGAGAGTTAAAATAAAAAAAATACATAAATGGTTGAGGATATTGAGAGTTAAAATAAAAAAAAATACATAAATGGTTGAGGATATTGAGAGTTAAAATTAAAAAATACATAAATGGTTGAGGATATTGAGAGTTAAAATAAAAAAATACATAAATGGTTGAGGATAGTGAGAGTTAAAATAAAAAAAATACATAAATGGTTGAGGATATTGAGAGTTAAAATAAAAAAATACATAAATGGTTGAGGATATTGAGAGTTAAAATAAAAAAAATACATAAATGGTTGAGGATATTGAGAGTTAAAATTAAAAATATACATAAATGGTTGAGGATATTGAGAGTTAAAATTTAAAAAAATACATAAATGGTTGAGGATATTGAGAGTTAAAATAAAAAATATACATAAATGGTTGAGGATATTGAGAGTTAAAATAAAAAATATACATAAATGATTGAGGATATTGAGAGTTAAAATAGAAAAAAACTTTAAAGAAACTGAAGACAAATAAGAAAATCGGTTAACAGTTTAACAACCGTCTCAGGTCAGGTGAATAGAGGACAGCATAACGGAGTCAACACTTGTGTCACACCTGTCAGTATGCTGAAAGCTGGAGCCTAGGCGCTGGTAAACGGTAATAACGAATTCGTTCCCTGCAGCCACCATATTTAACACAGTCTTTGTTTTAGTATAATTAATTCCTATAATTAATATTGTGATATTAAGATTACCTCAAAAAATGTATACACAATTTTTCGTGCCATTTGCTCAAACTTGTTTAGAAATAAATTTATCATTCTCGTGAGGAATGAAGAGGATTTATTTCCAAGAAGATGGTGCACCTCTTTTCGACCATCGAAATTTGAGGGTCTACTTTGATGAAAAATTATCGAACAGATGAGTTGAACGTTGTTAGGTTAGCATTGAATACCCATAGTGCTGTCCAGACCTCACGCCAACCACCTTTTATTTAAGAACTCATTAAAAATCAGGAAGACCTATAGCAAATGCTACATCGATTCCACACTGCTTCCAAAAAATATGTTACATGTCTATCTGCATCAGCAAGACTAAATGCATTACTCTAGCCAGAGAGCAAGTTGGATGCAGTGTGGCGATCGACGTCACAATAATTGAACAAGTTACAAAATTTAAATACTTGGGTGCTAGTATAATGCAAAATGACCTCTATGGCGAAGTCCTTCAACAATCACAAAAGGCTGCAGTTATTTCTGGATGTTTAAAGAACACTATCTGGAAAAACAAGTATATGAACATCAATCCCATAATAACATACAGCATATAGTCCAGAACCGACACTGTCAGAACCAAAAATCTCCTTCGAACCAGCGAAATGAAGGTACTCAGGAGTATCGCTGGCAAAACCCTTCGTGATAGAGTACGAAACACAAAAATCCGAAGGATGTGCGAAGTTGAAGATATTGTCAGATGGGGACCACAGAGAAGAAAGTTCTGGAATGAACATGTATCCAGAATGGCGGAACTGAGAGCCATAAGAATGGTCAGGGGCTGTATCTCCCAAGCAAGCAGACCTTCCGAAAAGTGGAAAGACAACTGGCAGTCGACGTCACAAGAGGGAAACGATGATGCAGGACCATAACAGGCCAACATGCCTAAAAGAAGAAGTAGAAGAATTAAAAATTAAATTAATAGAACAAAAAGCAGCAACAGTTAATTAATTGAAATCAGCCATTTAAAGATAATGCTCCTAAATACCAAAACGAAATGTTATAAGAAATGTATGGAACAGAACGGCCATTAATTTGAGCATAAGCGATAGCTTAAAAACTCAACGTCTGTTAATTGGAATAAGTTTTAATCTTAGATATACCTTGATAAATACTGAATTAAAAATTATTCATAATACGAGTATGTATACATTTTTTCGGGATACTCTGTATACATTTATACGTGCATGAGAGTAAAATTTGGTGTTCAGGTAAGTATAAAGTATTGTTCTATATTGTTGAATTACTCGGTAAGCCTTTCCATTAAAACTTTTTCGATTTTAAATGTTGAATTGTGGATTATAATGATCAAACTGCTGAAATTATACCTGAAAGTTGAAACTTTAATGTATATGGTAATAATAGCTAACAATTCGACATTTCACCTGAAGTTAATGCGCTGCTATCTGGTATTTAGTTATTATGAATGAATAATGGCGTAAATTACATAGCCTCATAAGGCTTTCACTCTTCGGTTTGCCTTTCATTAAAAAAAATTACATACTATATATACACACCATTTCTCTTTCAGGGTAGGCAGAAAGGACAGAGTGCTAGACTTTCATCCTTCGCGTCTTTTACACCCATATAATATTTTTCTCTGCCTTTCAACGTATTGTTCTTCTAAAGTATCATTTGCTTGATTCAACATTACTTCATCTTTGTCTACCACGCATTCGTAAATAAATGCGATAATACATGAAGAAATACAAATAAATATTTGTGCATGTAGATTGTATTTTTTCAGCTGAGGAACGGTGTGTAATCATAGGAAACAAAGCCAATAGGGCACTAAACATCTGTACTCAAACCGCACAGTATCAAAATCTGCTAAGCTAATAGGTCACATCAGTATTTTAGTACCAACTCCATTATATAGGATGTGAATCGTAGAATAAATATTACGTAAATGCATACATTTAGAAGAATACATGGGGAGACAATGTATGGCAAAATACTGAATTAAGTGATAAGAGATTAATGTGAACTTAAGACAGGTGTAATAAGTTTGACCAAGAAGAGCACTTTGTGATAACGAATCTTCTCCCTGGCTCCATCTCAACTCACTGTCTGCGAAGACTGTTGGGGTCAGCTCTCCTCGTCCTCAGGTTGTATGCTCTTCTGTCCCGGACTACGTCCCCCAGGCCGTGCCTCTGCATCAGGTTATCTTTTTGCACCACCCATGAATTCTTTGGTCTTCCTCTGGTTGTTATTCGAGGAAGATCCATGGAGATTGCCTGGTTCACAATGTGATCGGGTGCTCTGCGTCCAACGTGCCCATACGATCTCAAACGCCTCTCCTCCATCTTGCTGTTGATGTCTGTAACACCTAGGCTTCCACGAATGCGTGAACTTTTTATTTTGTCTCTTAGAGACACACCAGCTGACCATCTTAGCATGCGCATTTCAGCAGTTTCCTCTGCGCCACCCTGTAATTAGAAAAAAAATATATTTAAGACATAATTTAGTTTATATTCACCTGACGCGAAATACGAAAGTCTTTAAATAAAACCTGTTGTAAACTCAAATAAAACAGTGATAAAAAAATGTTTGATTTATTTTACTGAAATTTCAAAAAAATATATGGACTACATTACAATCACTTGCAGTGTATTAGATAAACATCGTAATTTATAAAAAAGTTGAAAAGCTAAGAAAAATAACCTTTGTGTCATTATATTTTAATTTTATGGCATACAGGAAGTTCAGAAGCGTGCAATAATATCTTAGTCAACACGCAGCAGTGTTTGTTCAGCAAACTGAAATCCCGACTTTCAATATCTTTTGCTTTTCAGGCTAATCTGATATGCGGTATAATTTATGTAATCTTGAAGTATATTTTAAGATTTTATAAGCTGAAACAGATTTAAAAATGAGTTTTATGGAGTGCAACTGTTTCCACACATTAAACCAATATATGCTTGAGTGTGATCCATCCACACAATAATTGGAATCATTTTTACAACGTGAGGGTTTATAATCAGGTGAATTTTTAGAGAGCACACTCTATTCATCATCTTCTTCTTCCCAGTTTCATGTCAGGTCTCCCCAACGTTGAATATTACCTGAGAGTAGACATCTTTGTCCCCGGCAGCCCAAAGATCTCCAACGCCACTAATGCCAAGTCCAATCACGTATATTGCGGAGCCAGGAGATTTGCCTCCTGTCAACACCTCTTCGACCTTCTATTTTGCCTTGGATGATCAGGTGCAGTAATTTGTACTTTGCTGCTCTAAGTACATGACCCAAATAGGACACCTTTCGGATTTTAATATCAGTCAGCAACTCTCTATCAACTTTGGCTCTTTGAAGAACCCTCGTGTTGCTGACCATATCCGTCCAGGGTAACCGCAGTATTTTTTTTTATTCATAATGTGTAATATTACATTAAGTTCTGTCGTCGTTGCCGGATCTGGTAGTCGAGAATCCCCTCGTCACTCCAACGTCAATCATGAGCTGCCCTTCCACGTTGATCATGAGATCTTCTTTGAGACACTGTCTTTCAGGTCGAAATTACCGTTTTTGAAACGCAAAAACCATCGACGAGCTGTCCTTTAATTCATAGCATCTTCACCGTACACTTCGCAAATATCGCGAGCAGCTTTGGCAGCTTTATTCCCTCGATTGAACGCGAACAGAAGAAGGTGTCGAAAATGCTCACTTTCGTCTACTTGACATTCCATTTTGAAGGTTTATAATCAAATAAAATAATATATGTAACGTAAAAACAAACACAATATTTTGTAGAACAGAAAATTTTCTTTTGAATGACGTATAACGTTTACCATTTTGTTTTACTTTTGGTGCTCATTTTTAAATTTAAAAAAAAAACGGACATAACTTATGTTAACACCTAATATAATAATAATAATACGAGTATATATATACGTTATTATAATATTAATAATTATATTATATTATTTAATTATAATATAACTAATCGATAATATCATAAAATAAAATAATATTATTAATAATATAAAAAAAGGATAAAGGAAAAAAGGATATAATAATAAATAAATAATTAGTTTAATAATTAACAATAACATAAAAATATTACTATATTAAGGTAAAAAATAAAAATTTAATATTATTAAGCGTATTATATTATTATTAAAATTGTTATTTATTTTATAAAATTATTATTATATCTTATTAAAAAAAAAATTATTTTATTTGATTAAGAGAGATTTTCTTGAATAAAATTCCATTAAACATTTTTTTACTTAATTAAGATAGATTATCTTAATTAAGTAAAAATTCCACATAACCATTTCCTAATCCTAAAAAAATAAAAATCGTTAACAAATGGAAAAAAGCAATGCATAAAATCAACTTTTCCTAGGAGCTAAGAAGTTTCACTTCTACCACGCGAGACTCTCACGCATCTGTTTCTTTTTCTTCAGTTTTATTGTATCCAATACAATGTTTTTTCCTGTTTAGCTAATATCTTACTATACAAATCATCGTTCTACTAAGTTTTATGGGCGTCAGAAACCTTCGTTTTGTACTTAATGAATTAAAAGTGTGCTGCAAAGATTCCTGCCTACTAAAACCAAAACTTTACTCGTGCAATCTCTGTTCTTTCCGATTCTGAACATGCGGACGTATGTTACTTGGACATTACAGAAGAACAGCTGGATAAATAATAGCGTCTTTAAAATATTTGTCTAACATTTATTTTTAACCTAAGAAAGTACGATTATATCACTTCATACCAGAAGGTTGAACGTTAGAAATAGAAATGTATATATTGTCTCTATTGTATAATATCCTTAATTCTCTAGTCGCCCCCTCTTAATTCGCCGAAAATTATCAACGTCCTTCCGATCATGGACTATACTCAAGAAAATGTAGCATGGTCCATGTGACGTTTGAAATGTCATGTTTCAAAGAGTAAAATCGTTTTTTTTTTGCAAATCGAAGCGTATTAATTTCTAATTTTCATTATACTGACTTTCTAATGTATTGCATGATTTGTTTCTATGTTTAAATAGTCCAAGATCCACTATGGATTAATACTAATTACGAACATTTAATTTTAGGTATAAAAAAATCTAAAATCCAAGTATCGTTTACCCCATCCCTAGCCAATGCAGACTAACGTAGTGACTTTTGACAAACGTCACCAAATATTATTTGATTTTAACAAACTGTCACATTTTTGCTAATTTGTAACAAGATGTATTAATTTGTCATTATTATAAGTTTTATGTAATGTATGGTATTTACCTAGAATTGAGGCTTATATTAAAGTTGATAAAATAATTAAAATTACTGAACATCGTTACAAGGTTGTATCGGGGCAAATTTGTGAAACTTCACAGGGATCATGCTACATTTTCTTTAGTATAGCAACGCTCAACCAGATATGGTTTATTGGCCTTTTCGGTTCACCGCTCTTCTATTATTACTAACGCCTGGCAATACGCCCGCCATATTGTATTTGTAATAAAGTGTTAAATAAATATATATCAAAATCTGCAAATCTGATATTTCATTACGGATTTTTTATATTAAATTTAATGTAAAGGAACTGAATAACTGCTATAGAAATACGTACATTAACCCTTCCCTTACGGTGATAAAAATAATACGCGTGCACCGGTGTTGGGTAGTGAGAACGCAATAAAAAATTAGCGATTTTAAATCGGAAAAATAAGAACATTCATAGATAATTCCCTTAATTAATTATAATTGAAGTTAAAAATTATAATAATTGAGATTTATTTGCTGAAAACATTAAAAAACCACCTGGCAACGCTCACGGAACGGGCGTACGTCTAACCTATTTGCAAGCCTAGAAGCTACTAGTGGCGCGGAACGTCAGTCGCATACCCCGGCGCTTACGCTTATGCTTGCGACGTTGAGACAATTCAGCTCCTCGCAATTCAGTCTAGTATGCAAGAGTGAGATGCGAATATAGTGTCGCGCTTCCCGCATACTCTTCACCTATCGTCAAGGCGAGGCACTCGCTGCGTTTAAATGCGAATTTGTTTTCGATCTTTACAAAACATCTACGATGTAGTCGATAAATTCTGATTATTATTAATATTATTTTTAAATCAATGCGTAAATATACTATGGAGGAATACCTAAAATCTTAACCTTGTATTTATTATATTTATAGAGATATTGATGGTTATTAGAAGCAACGTGTAGAAGATACCCAACACAGGGAAGGAAAGGTTAAGAAGACAACTACTTGTTAAAACTAATGCTGTTACGTATATCATGTAATGTCTGAACTGTACGTTAACATGTTAGTTAGTTTTCAGTTTCACACATTACCTGTTTCAGTAGCCACAGTTCCTTGCAAAAGTTTCAAGCCAATCTCTTCACAGAGTATCAAATTCTAAGTTCATTAGGTGTTTACTTTGCAAGTTCAGCACTCAAGTGATTTGTTCCTCTCAAACTCAGTACAAAAGAAACTTTGCGATCGTTAAACATTTATACGTAATTGAATTTCATGGATAACGCTGGAGTTGTGGCAGGCTGCCTGAGAGATGGTATATGGAGGAATAAATATATTAGAACGGATAGCAAGGTACGCATTTATAAAACCTGTGTGCGACCTATCCTCACATATGGCATCGAAGCGAGGGTGGACACTGTCAGGACAAAAAGTATGCTAAGGACAACGGAAATGAGAACTCGACGTGCTATTGCTGGGAAGACTTTGCGTGATCGCATAAGGAACACCACAATCCGAGAAGTCTGTGAGGTCCAAGATGTGATCAGATGGGGACGACAGCGTCGACGATACTGGTACCAACATGTACAGAGAATGGACGGCATCCGCCAGGGAGACCCCCGAAACGATGGAGAGATATTGTAATTTATTTTTAACAAACACTGTTTATTCCACTCTTTTATGACGGTATAACCCTACCGGTTTCAAGGCTTTCACCTCATCTTCAGGGGAGCGCAAACAAGACCGCAAACAAGAGATAGCTGGAGCTCAGCATCACAGGAGGACAATCCTGCAGTAACAGACTCTTGAGTCTATAGAAAGTTTAAGAAGATTTTCAATTATAATAATCCCGTATTTGAATCGAAAATCGGGAGAATATTTAAAAAAGTCAATTACATTTTGAAACTCGCGAAACAACCTTTGTTCTACACCCGTTGAAATAAAAATTACAACATTTTTAATTATAATAAACAAACAAGGTGAAAAAAATTGACGTGTCACGAAGATTATGGTGTGCCATGAATCGACGAGGTGTGGCCACGATTGCAATTCAATGCTCACACCTTGTAAAGGTGTGGTTTCATAGATTCCCCGTTGTGCTGATGTGGAATGGTCTAAGACCAGGTATAGCCAACCCACTGCCCGCGAGCTGTTTTTTTATAAACTTTGAAGAAAATAACAACAAAACATATTTGTTATTTATAAGTAAGGCATTAACACTGTCGAGGTTTGAAGACATTGTTACTTGTTTAGTCAAACACTGATTATTCCACTTTATATTATATAACAGTATAACTTTACCGATTTCAAGATTTTCACCTGATCGTCAGAGGAGCACTAACAACACTTGTTCGTTCTCTTCTGACAATGAGGTGATAGCCTTAACACTGGTATAGTTATACCGTTGTATTACATACCATATAAAGACTTTTTGAATAACCAAATTACAAAACATATTTGTTCAATAATAGAGATACATTTACCATAAAATTTCCAATACGATGTATATCGATGTTTAAAAATATTTTTTAAATATGACCCAAAGTGTAATAAATGTGGTATTTTATAAAACAATCTTCTTTTTCTTCAGTTTCAATCCTGGGGATTGGTTACCAGCAAAGCTCTGCATCTCCTCTTCCACTCCGCTCGGTCTTCAGCGACCCTCTTGAGCTCTGTATAGGAGGTGCAGTCCATATCGTGGCATATTTGCTCCAGATACTCCCGGCCTCTGCCAATCAATCCCTCAATCATTCCCTTCAGTATTTAATATGATTTAATCTTACACACATATTCTTGATTCTTGTGTATTCTTTTCAAAATAATACTTATCCATTAAATCTGTATAATTTGTTGTGACTTAACACACTGAGGTGCATGGGCACGCGGTAAACTACTTGACTTTCATGCAGAAGATCGTAGATTCGAACCACGAGCTGTGCTACTCCCCTCAAATGACGAAGGATACATGTGACTTGGGTCTTATCTATTCTTTCAAAAAGAGGAAAAACAAACATGCCGTTATGCTGCGATCTTCTCACTTCGGTCTCCAGCGATCCTCTTGAGCTCTGTATAAGGGTGCAGTCCATATCGTGGCATATTTGCTCCAGAAACTCTCGGCGAGGATGCCTTCTGCCAATCGATCCCTCAATCATTCTCTCCAGTATATTGCGCAGGAGATTTTCATGTCGCAGCATATGACTCATCCATTCTGCACGCCTTTCCTATATGGTGTTTGACAGGTGCCTGGTTTCTTCGATCCTGCTGAGAACCTCGTCATTTGTAATGTGGTCTCTCCAGGAAGTCCTTAGGATTCGTCTAAAGGTTTACATTTTGAACGCTTTCAATCTTTTTCGATCCCTTTCGCCTATGCACCATGTCTAGCAACCATACATCAAAATACTCCACCCGTATGTTTTGACCAATTGCTTGCGAAGCTTTAGGTCCATGTTTTTGGATTCGAAAATCTTTGATTTCTTATTAAAGTCGAATTTTGCTTGGTAGATGCGACTGTCAACCTCTCTTTTTGTACGGCCATCCTGTGTAATCTTGCCTCCAAGATAGACAAAATCTTCTGAGTTCTTAAGTACAGCTCCTGACATTAGTATGTTCATTTGGTGTTCGTCTCAATAATAGACAATATACAGACAAAAAATAATATGTCTATATTTACGTGTAATAGGTACACAAAATAATGCTTATTTTTTATACTCGTATATTATACAATATTTTGTAATGTGAAACTTATATATTAAGTATTGTATTTATATTAAAAAAAACGTTAGAATTTGTGTACCCTTACAGTTCAGTGATTAAATGGTATGGCTCTTCAAGGGTCCCGGATGTGACTCCCAGTGGCATCACAACTTTTTCCACTTTGATTCCGAGCTGGTAAGATTGAGTACAACTTTAATATTTGGTGGCGCTATGTAGCCCTTTATTACAATAGCAAATCAAGGGTATAGTTGACACAGTGCTCATGGGATGATTAAGAAATTGGGGCATGTTACTTCGTTTTCAGGCATTCAAATGTTGATATGCTTCTTCTTCCTCTTCCTATAGATCATGATCTGTTTGTTCCGTTTGTTCCCCTTCTTGTGACGTGGATTGCCAGCTGCCACGCCATCTCTTCAGAGGTCTTTTCGGTAATCTTCTTCTGGCTGGGCTCCCTCGAAGGACGACACGTGGAAGTGTGTCGTCTTGCATTCTGTTTACATGTTCGTTCCAGTATCGCCTTCGTTGTCTTCCCCACCTGACGATGTCTTCCGTACTACACTTTCTCTCACTCCTTATTTCGGTGTTTCTGATTCTATCTCTTAGTGTGTTTCCGATTATACATCTCAGTGTTTTCATTTCCGAGGTTCTCTGGAGAGATTTTGTTCTAGATGTGTCTGATCTGGTTTCTATTTCGTAGGTAGCTATCGGTCTCACACATGTCTTGTATATTCTGACTTTACTTTCTATTCTCATGTGTTTATTATTCCACAGCAGTGTTCTTAGGCATCCCGATATTGCAGCCGCCTTATTGACCTGTCTCAAGGTTTCATCATACAGATTTCCATTGCTACTGATGCTCACTCCAAGATATATAAACTCCATCACTAGCTATATTATTTTTTTGTTCACTGCCTAGTTTACATCTCACCGGGGTCTTAGATATTGTGAGGCTATTTGCTTTGTCCGTGGATATCAACATGTTATGTATTAGTGAGGTTTGATGGAATCTATATAATATCCTTTGGAGGTCATCTTCGGATTCTGCGGTGAGTACTGCATCGTCTGCGTAGCATACAATGCTGATTTTTTTTAATCTCCCAGTCTGTATCCTATGTCTATGTCTGCAACTTCCTCAATTAGTTTGTCCATTATCAGATTGAAAAGGAATGTTGATATGCCTATTAATTAAAAAAAAACTACTCATGCGGTTCGCGAGCATTTACCCAATACCGGTTTTTGCTACCCCTGCTATCTAGAATATCGGATCACGGCGAGGAAGAGAGCTCAATAATTTTATTTCCAAGAAGACTAAAGGAAATCCATCAGGTTTCTTCTGAGGCTGTATCATGGATGAGAAACCTGATTATCCCGACTGAGAGAAAAACCATAAGGAAAATATCGAAAGAAAAAAAATCATGTCCTTTTATGAAATGAGCTTTTTCTCCTTTTTTCCAATACTATTTTATAATGCCATTTTCAACGATTTGTATTGTCTTTTATAAAAAAAATGAAAAATGAAATATTCGCTATTTTTTAGGTTTATTGGCTTTTATTTTAATTGGCATATTTTTTTTTCTCAGGCACATAAACCTTTTGATCTTTAAACCAAAATATTATTTGCAGTTTGTGGACATTTTCCTGTGAAAAAGGTTTAATTTTTATAGAAACAAGTTATTTGATTTTGAATTTCTTCGGTATCACTCTGGTCTGTCTTAGAAAATTTTCAATAACTCTGTTCTAGCTCTAGAAAATTTCCTGAAATATTCATAAATCGTGTCAAGGTTCTCAAGTGTCCAATTATTTTCAGAATTCACTTATATCTTTCGTATTTTCAGGTGTAGAAAATTTGAAATATACTTTAGTGGCTTTACATCATATAGCGAAGAAACCATCTTGTTCTACTTACATTCTTTTGTTTTGAACGATACCAATTGTTTTTCTTACCTTCGTAAAAAAATACCACAATCATTCAAAACAAGGACGTTTTCTTCGATAGGGCGACGAATGACTTATTTTCATACTAACACACTTCACCACATTTTATACATCTTCTTTTGTGTTCCACACGACGCGACTGTGGAACGAACTTCTAAGAGTTATTAGATGTGCATCAAAGTTTACCATTTTCTGTGGTGAATTAAAAAAAAATATACATTATCCAGAATATTATTTATACTATGCGTATCCAGAAAGTAAGTGTACTGAGGCTCTCACGACCGGATGGATTTTATTTTCGACATGTTGGCTACACTTCCGTGTAGCCTGACCCTTCCCCTCCACAACGAGACCGGTTCGAGGTCAGTACGTTGAGAAGTGTCGACGCGACAACACGTTTCGTGAAAAATGTAAATCCAATCTCCCGCCAAGTGCGAAATACGCGGCGTCATCCGTTATCTCGTTTGGAAGGGAAAACCTCCGGTTGAGGTTTATAATGAGGTGAAAACTGCATATGGTGATAAAGCTATGAATCGTACGAGTGTGTACAAGTGGTGTCGCGAGTTTAAAAACGGTCACGTCACACCTCTTCACCCTCCGCCAAAAAGTTCAAAACCACAATTTCAGACAAGAAAATCATGGCTTCCGTGTTTTGGGATTGTCAAGGCATAATTTTAATTGAATATATGCCTCAAGGGGAGACCATCAACTCTGCAAGATACTGTGAGACCCTAAAAAAATTGCGGAGGGCGATTCGGAACAAGAGGAGAGGCATGCTGACAAAGGGAGTCTGCCTGCTGCACGACAATGCCAGACCACACACTGCCAACGCCACGAAGGAACTGCTCGCCTCGTTTAAATGGGATGTCCTGAACCATTCCGCGCATTCCCCTGACCTAGCACCTTCAGATTACTATCTCTTTACCTCCCTGAAGCTGCACATGGGTGGAAAAAGGTTTTTAACCGACGAGGAGGTAAAGGAGGAGGTGGAGAAGTGGACGGAGGGGTCGGCGGGAAACTACTTCGAGGAAGGCATCAAAAAGTTGATACCCCGCTTCACCACCTGCATTGAGAGGAATGGCGACTTTGTCGAAAAATAGCTTACATATGTACTACGGTAACCACGTAATTTTTTTGTTTAAATAAAAAAAATTGTAACCTACAAACATTCAGTACACTTATTTTCTGGATATGCCTCGTATATCTCAATATTCATTTGTTTCCCTTGCATATCCTCGAACGAATTTATTTCCTGTAGTTCTTAAATTTTCTCGCCGAAAATTTTCAGCGTCTTTACAATCATGAATTAGCGTTACGCTCAAACAGAAATTGTAAATTGGCCTTTTTACTGTTTTTGTACCGGTGGTGTACAAAGTGGTCCTTCGAGCCGGATCTGATGTTTTTACGGTGCCGTATATGAACAATAAAGAAAAAAATACAATAAGCGTTTTATTATGTTGTTTATAGTTAAGGCAATAACGTTGTGGAGGTTTAAAGACATTGTAATTTATTTTTATCAAACACTGTTTATTCCACTTTTTTATGACGGTATAACCCTACTGGTTTCAAGGCTTTCACCTCATCTTCAGGGGAGCGCAAACAAGACTAAATGCTGTTCGAATTGGTACCGATATACACGCTTCAACGGTTGGGGGCTGAGGGGTGAGGGAGGCATGGGACAATTTCGGCCAAGAGCGGAGAGATTTTTGGGAAATAACTATTCAACAGATGTTCGGATCCCAAAAAGACCCCAGTTATTTCCCAAAAATCTCTCCGCTCTTGGCCGAAACTGTCCCATGCCTCCCTCACCCCTCAGCCCCCAACCGTTGAAGCGTGTATATCGGTACCATTTCGAACCGCATTTAGTCTTGTTTGCGCTACCCTGAAGATGAGGTGAAAGCCTTGAAACCGGTAGGGTTATACTGTCACAAAAAAGTGGAATAAACACTGTTTGATAAAAATAAATTACAAAGCGTTTTATTATTCAAGTATTCAGCTCATAATACATATAGATTCTGATATAACATATACATGAGAATAGACAGAAAAGTTAAGACCGACAAAGCATGTGTGATCCCAATCATGACTTATGTAATATAATTTTGAACTGATGCAACAAAAAGTATGTTCAGAACTAATGAAATGAAAACTCTTAGAGCTATTGCAGGTAAAATAATTAGAGATAGAGCAAGAAACTTTCGTATCTTAGAAATTTATGAAGCAGAATATATTATGCGATTGGTGAGATCAATTGTAAAAGACGGACAACACAAGAGATCCTTCTGTTCGGTAATGCATAAAACACCTGCAGGTTGTCGTCATGTTATCGATCGTGAGAATGTTTACGCAATGAAGCGTGAGACTGTTTTTATAAGCGTTCTCCCATGATTCCTGATTAAGAAATTCTCACCTGCTTGACGAAATCACATACATAATCCAAGTTTCATATAACAAATATTTTATAAACAAATTTTAGGACTATATAAATCCTACCATGATTTAAAACCGTGTCATTTATTAATAAACGCTTGAAGTGAATTGTATTATTATTAAATACAACAGTAAGATTAACCACCTGAGTTTGATTTGGAGACATCCTGCAGAACCTAAAAAGATTCAAGAAATCCTGACAGATTGAATCTTCAAGTTTTGAAGACAAAATATAAATAAGTAAGTGCTCACAGTCGTTTGCGCCATTATCCCAGTTGAGGAAATAAATACCTCTCTAGCTGGAGTATAACAGGTCATATTAAGAGACGTGAGAAATCTCTGCCATAAATTAAAGAAACTCAATTATTATAAAAAAAAATATTAAAATTTTCAGGTTGAGAACTTGTACTACGGTCTTCATTATTCGCCATGCTTTTGATTAACAAAGAACACCTGATACAGGTAAAGCCTTTTAATTTCTCCGAGCGCAGTGATGTCGGCCTTATTTAAACAATGCACGTACTAAGTAGTATTACGGTGTGTGTGTGCGGTTCAGATACATTTTAGCTGTAACACACTGTGCATATGGGACAGTTTAGTATCACCTGTTCGGAATTGTAATTTCAACGCCGAGACATTTCTACGCTGAAGGTTTTTGAGTCAGACGTTTGTGCTCCTAAATGCTGCAGCTTCTAGACATTTTTGCACCTGAACGTTTCTACGCCTGGAGTTTCGAGGAAAACGATTATTCTTTTGAGCGATTTTCGACGTTTTCCATATATATATTTTCGATTCCTACAGTTTCCTTTTAGGTTACGATCTTTACTGATGTATGTAAATCGTTGTATATTGACAAACATGGCAGTATTTGAGGATTTAGCGAATGTCCTTGAAGGACGAGATGATGATAGTAGTTGTTGGTAAATAAATAAAATACGTCAATTAGCAATGCGGAAGCAGAGAGTGAATGAATCAATGAATAATAATTAATAATTAATAATGCTTTATTTATCGGTAAGTGGGTATTTATACATTTCAGAATGGGCGCGGGAGTGCGCCCGCAATATATTTTTATCTCACTTCTGTGCGTGCAGAAATGGTCGATTGAAATATTGCAGACATCGCAAATAGTATTGTGGGTAGACAATTTGTTTGCGAAAACGGCAAGACAGCGTGATGCGTTCTCTTTCTACTGTGGAATGTATCGTAAATAGTATTTGTGGGTAAACAATTTCAATGTTTTGGTATGCGACCTTTGGACATATCCAAAGTTCGTTTCGTCGGTCGTTGACCGTATGTGTTGACACTATTCAGCGACGACCGTGGTTCCTACAAGGACAAGGAAGATGAATTATCGAGTTTGATAAGTGAATTTTATGACGACGAGAAAGATCTGACAATAAATTTTGCGAAATTCAAAGAAAATGTAAATGCGATATATTGGTGAACAATAAAATATTGAAACTTGTTGAAAAAATGTACTATTTGCGTGGTATTTGATTTGATTGTGAAAGAGTTGGGACATCGAACGACGTGTAGCGATAGGAAACAAATTAAATAGGGCTCTATAACATATGTATATACCCGAACCGAAGAATGTCAAAATCTGTTAAGATGATAGTTCACAACAGTATTTTAGTAGTAAATTTGATGTTTAGGGGTGAATTGTGGACGTGAAAAAGTCTGAAAGCAGTCGAATAAAGCTGTAGAAATTCGTACATTGAGAATAATATGGTACATGGAGTGACAATGCATGACAGAATACGGAATTAAGTGATAAGGAATGAATGTGAACTTAAAAAGCTAGTGTATTGAATACGATGAAGAAGAACACCATGATAAGGTTTGGGCGAGTATAACGAATGAATGTACTATATTGGGTGTTTACATAAGTGGTGTCTGTTTTATTTTCCAATGAAGATAACAAGAGGACACAACAAAAAAATACAACAAATTAGTCAATAATGTATTCTCCTTTATTATTTTCCAACAAATTAGTCAATAATGTATTTATTATTTACAACTTCTTGACAACGCTCTACAAGTTTTTCAATGCCTGTGCGATAAAAACCATCCGGTCTTGACTCGAGGAATTCGTCCAACCATGTCCGCAATTCGACGTCATTATTGAAGGAAAAACCATCGACGAGCTGTCCTTTCATTCATAGCATCTTCACCGTACACTTCGCAAATATCGCTAGCAGCTTTGGCAGCTTTATTCCCTCGATTGAACGCGAACAGAAGAAGGTGTCGAAAATGCTCACTTTCGTCTACTTGACATTCCATTTTGAAGGCTTGTAATCAAATAAAATAATATATGTAACGTAAAAGCAAACACAATATCTTGTAGAGCAGAAAATTTCCTTTCCAATGACATATAACCTTTACCATTTTGTTTTTACTATTACAACAAATTAGTCAATAATGTATTCTCCTTCATTATTTACAACTTCTTGACAACGTTCTACAAGTTTTTCAATGCCTGTGCGATAAAAACCATCCGGTCTTGACTCGAGGAATTCGTCCAACCATGTCCGCAATTCGACGTCATTATTGAAGGAAAAACCATCGACGAGCTGTCCTTTCATTCATATCATCTTCACCGTACACTTCGCAAATATCGCGAGCAGCTTTGGCAGCTTTATTCCCTCGATTTAACGCGAACAGAAGAAGGTGTCGAAAATGCTCACTTTCGTCTACTTGACATTCCATTTTGAAAGCTTGTAATCAAATAAAATAATATTAGGTCCTTACATATGAAATTGGCGTTTTACCGTACTGGCAACTTTGATCTCAAATATCTTCTCTTTGGTTAGGAATTTCAAATTCAAATTTATACAGCTATTTACTCAAGTATTTGTGTTTCGAAAATTATAATTCATTTGTTTTTTCCTCAATTGTTTTTTTTCTTTGCGTCACTCAGTTTACAAAATGGAAAACTTGAAATATCGCGTTATTTACGAGTACGAGTTCCACCGTGGCACCAGTGCTGCAGAAACGGCTCGAAGGATTAATGATGTGTATGGCGACGGTGCCGCAAAAGAAAACACAGTGCGTTTTTGGTTCCAACGTTTTCGTTCTGGAAATTTCGACCTGCAGAAGAAGCCCCGTGGACGGCCGGAGACCAAAGTTGATAATGAAGAATTGAAGGCTATTGTGGAAGCGGATCCATCGCAAACCACGTCCGAGTTAGCTGCAGGCTGCGGTGTTAGTGATAAAACTGTTTTAATCCACTTGAAGCAAATTGGGAAGGTGAAAAAGCTTGAAAGGTGGGTACCTCACGAATTGAGTGAAGCAAATCAACAAACGCGCGTTGACTGCTGCGTTGCATTACTCAACCGGCACAATAATGAAGGGATTTTGAATCGAATCATTACCTGTGATGAAAAGTGGATCCTGTATGATAATCGGAAGCGCTCATCGCAATGGCTGAACCCTGCCGAACCAGCCAAACCATGCCCCAAGCGAAAATTGACTCCAAAAAAGTTACTTGTGAGCGTTTGGTGGACTAGTGCTTGTGTCGTTCACTACAGCTTTCTTAAATCTGGCCAGACGATTACGGCAGATGTCTATTGTCAGCAACTGCAAACCATGATGGAAAAGCTAGCTGCTAAACAACCGAGGCTGGTTAATCGCTCTAGGCCACTGCTGCTTCATGATAACGCTAGACCACACACTGCACAACAGACGGCTACCAAATTAGAAGAGCTTCAATTGGAATGTCTAAGACATCCACCGTACTCTCCGGACCTTGCCCCAACAGATTACTATTTTTTTCGAAATTTGGATAACTTCTTGCAAGGGAAAAAATTCAACTCCGATGGGGCAGTCCAAACCGACTTCAAAGATTTTATTGATTCCCGTCCGAATGGTTTTTTTAGTAAAGGGATCGATGAACTACCTATGAGATGGCAAAAGTGCATAGATAGCAATGGTACATACTTTGATTAAATAAATATATTATATTAAAAAAAAATCAACTTTATGTTCCTCCCAAACAAAACGCCAATTTCATATGTAAGGACCTAATATATGTAACGTAAAAGCAAACACAATATCTTGTAGAGCAGAACATTTCCTTTCCAATGACATATAACCGTTACCGTTTTGTTTTATTTTTGGTGCTCATTTTTAAATTTGGAAAAAAAAAAACGGACACAACTTATGTTAACACCTAATGCTATAGAAATACACAACTTATGTTAACACCTAAACACATATAACCTTAACACCTAATAGAAAAACGGACATAACTTATGTTAACACCTAAACACATATAACCTTAACCATTTCGTTTTACTTTTGGTGCTCATTTTTAAATTTGGAAAAAAAAACGGACACAACTTATGTTAACACCTAATAGAAACACTGAAAAAACAAATACCGTACAAATGTAAGTGGAAGGTGTGATAGAAGAAGATCAAGGAAAGTGTAGTTGATATAAGAAAATTTACAGATATGGAAGAGATGAAAGATGCGTGTCGAGATAGGCAAGTCTAGCTCCCTGTCCTCTCTGCCTACCCCGACAGGAAGAGGATGTGTATGTATTGTCTGACATTTTGGATATATGTACCCTCTTATTTTAGGACGTACAGTATATATTTTGGATATTAAATTAATTATATTGAGAAATATCCATTTCAGTTAGACATTTCCAAAATATGAAATAAGCAGATATGTCCTAGTTTAACATAGACACGTCCTATCTACACAAAATTGGCGGCATTGAATTAGCGGTGCTGCAACCATACAGGCGCGTGTATATGATATATGTTTGCATTTGCTTTTAGCAATTATTGTGGCTTTGACATAATTTGATAAATGAGGGTTGTATTTATGTGTTATATTCAAAATATGATTTTAGTCTGTTTGTTTCATTTAAAGAAAAATATTCCGACATTTAGTTTTAACTATTAGCTTTTAACTAGCAGAAATCCTGGAAAGTGGTAACTGAGGTTTTTCGACTGAGTTGCATTTGTATGTTTAGACAAATATACTTGGTAAAATAACCGGAAAAACGAACTCAAAAGAAACCTTTGTAGATATTCGGATATATAATAGAATTTTAACATATTCGTGTTAAGATAAAATGTAATGTACGTGTTATTTATATATACGAGGCATATCCAGAAACTAAGTGTACTGAATTTTTGTATGTTATAATTTTTTTTATTTAAACAAAAAAATTACGTGGTTTCCGTAGTACATATGTAAGCTATTTTTCGACATAGTCGCCATTCCTCTCAATGCAGGTGGTGAAGCGGGGTATCAACTTTTTGATGCCTTCCTCGAAGTAGTTTCCTGCCAACCCCTCCACTTCTCCACCTCCTCCTTTACCTCCTCGTCGGTTGAAAATCTTTTTCCACCTATGTGCAGCTTCAGGGAGGTAAAGAGATAGTAATCTGAAGGCGCTAGGTCAGAGCAATGCGCGAGATGGTGCAGGACATCCCATTTAAACGAGGCGAGCAGTTCCTTCGTGGCGTTGGCCGTGTGTGGTCTGGCATTGTCGTGCAGCAGGCAGACTCCCTTTGTCAGCATGCCTCTCCTGTTGTTCTGAATCGCCCTCCGCAATTTTTTTAGGGTCTCACAGTATCTTGCAGAGTTGATGGTCTCCCCTTGAGGCATATATTCAATTAAAATTATGCCTTGACAGTCCCAAAACACGGATGCCATGATTTTCTTGGCTGAAATTGTGGTTTTGAACTTTTTGGCGGAGGGTGAAGAGGTCTGAAGTGACCGTTTTTAAACTCGCGACACCACTTGTACACACTCGTACGATTCATAGCTTTATCACCATATGCAGTTTTCACCTCATTATAAACAAACCTCAACTGGAGGTTTTCCCTTCCAAACGAGATAACGGATGACGCCGCGTATTTCGCACTTGGCGGGAGATTGGATTGACATTTTTCACGAAACGTATTGTCGCGTCGACACTTCTCAACGTACTGACCTCGAACCGGTCTCGTTGCGGAGGGGAAGGGTCAGGCTACACGGAAGTGTAGCCAACATGTTGAAAATAAAATCCATCCGGTCGTGAGAGCCTCAGTACACTTACTTTCTGGATACGCATAGTAGTATCTGTGGCGTTATGGCAGAAGTTGATATGCCCGTTTTTAGTAATTTAGTGTTTATTCTCCCAATTTATAGAAAATATTTCTCAGCATATTGTGGCAAAACTTGGTGTGTCAGTCATTATCCAAACAAAAGATATATTATTTGGAAAAACTTAAAAAATGCTTATTTGTACTGATTTTAACAGCTTATCAAAGTTAATATTGCTTCTCCTGTAAACTAAGTTAAAACGGACATATTAACTTCTGCCAAAACTCCACAGATATTATTATAAATTTTGATGAGATCTCCCTAAAAAGGTTGTGTTCAAGTGTTTCCCGAAATTACATACACAACCCACATTTCGAACATTTCGAGACAGCCATTTTCATGCTATGGGACCGGCATCAGCTAAAGTCATGTCATAAAGTCACAACCTATTGAATTGATTCGGAATAATCAATTTATTCGATGAAGATGAAATCGACTCTGAAGCAATCATCTCTGAAGCAACTAATCTATGCTCTGATCGACTCTGAAGCAACATCTCTGAAGCAACTCATCTCTGCTCTGATCGACTCTAAAGCAACATCTCTGAAGCAACTCATATCTGCTCTGATTAACTCTGAAGCAACATCTCGAAAGCAACTCATCTCTGCTCTGACCGACTCTGAAGCAACATCTCTGAAGCAACATCTCTTAGATGCAGATCTCAAAGATATTATTTAGATTTCCTGTTAAGAAACTAGAATACAACGATAAAATATTTTGCTCTTTTACATTACACATGCGTTTCACTTTTGTGAGTTGGGTTAACATTATTAAAAACTTAGAATAATGTTTAAATTAGGTTTGAACCAGAAGTTTTTGTTCACGTCCCTTACTTACGTCCTTAATGTTTTTTTTTGTTTGAATATAATAACAGGTGATCTAGGATAAAGTTCACTTTTAAAATGTGATTTGTTGTAATGAGTTTTAATTACTGCAAACATAAAAAAGGTAGGGGTTTTTTTTTCAATAATGTTAAGTTGACCACCATCTCGTCAACGGTATTCGTCCAGACTAAAAGTTCCCAAAGTAGTCAATATCGACCCCCTGGGGTCGATTTGATTTTTTTAGGGGTCGATAGTTTCAATAAAAAAAATTGGGGGTCGACGACAGCAAAAATAGACCCCCTTACAACTGCTATTTGTTGGTTACTTCAAAATATCTATGATTCCAGTAGGAACTAATTAAGATAAAATAATTTAAAAAAAGACAGTTTTTTGATAAAAACTCATTACATACCAAACTTTTGAACGAAATGGTAAAATGTGTCATTAAAAGAGTCTATTTTTTGCTTTAATTTTCGTCAGCGCAGATTTCAATATTAAATGTTGCACAAGATAATGCCATACTCTTCAGCGCAGATTTCAATATTAAATGTTGCACAAGATAATGCCATACTCGTCAGCGTAGATTTCAATATTAAATGTTGCACAAGATAATGCCATACTCGTCAGCGCAGATTTCAATATTAAATGTTGCACAAGATAATGCCATACTCGTCAGCGCAGATTTCAATATTAAATGTTGCACAAGATAATGCCATACTCGTCAGCGCAGATTTCAATATTAAATGTTGCACAAGATAATGCCATACTCGTCAGCGCAGATTTCAATATTAAATGTTGCACAAGATAATGCCATACTCCTCAGCTCAGATTTTAATATTAAATGCTGCACAAGATAATGCCATACTCGTCAGCGCAGATTTCAATATTAAATGTTGCACAAGATAATGCCATACTCGTCAGCGCAGATTTCAATATTAAATGTTGCACAAGATAATGCCATACTCGTCAGCGCAGATTTCAATATTAAATGTTGCACAAGATGATGATCCTGATAACGTGGCTGCCCAAACTGTAACTCGTGAACAAATGAGTAGTTTCTGGTGTTCAGTCTTGGGTTTTAATCATTCCAATAGCGATAATTTTGCTTTTTGTCAAATCCATTCATATGAAAATATGTTTCCTCTGAAAAGAGTACGTTGTTGAACTCGGACAACTGTTTAAACATTTGATTCGCTAAATCCAATCTTTTGACAAAGTCTGTTTCTTTTAAATCTTAAATAAGTTGAATTTTATAAGAACTGAATTTTAAGTCAAACAATAAAATTTGTTGCAAGGTTGTACGTGACATCGCTAATGCGGATGAAACAAAATTGCACTTTATTCTGCCACTCTGTATAAAGCTTGTTTAAAATATGAAAAAAATCGGAGAAAGGTATTTTATTTCAAGTTACATAATTTATTCATTGCATGCACAAGTTGTACTTGAGTTTTTGCTTTATTTTATAACTAAATTTAAGATGTCTTTTTTTATTTATTTTTTCAAAACAGGCTTAGCCCAATCACTTTGAAAAATACAAGACATATTAAAAAAGAAGAAAAATTACATAGAAAAAAATAAAAAATAATGTATATGCATACCTACGAGTATATACACACAAACATATGATACACATACGAGTATATTCACAGTCACTTAAGTACGTTGATGAGTGCTTTCTAACGCGCTCAATCTAAGAAGAAAATTTATTTTCGCTTTTGGTAATGTGATATGAAATATGTCAAAATCCGAAGCAGTCCCGTTCAGAAGAGTTAAGGCCCTTCCAGCAGGCATAGCGGCTGGAAGGCCCGTTCTCGCGTATGTTATTGAGAACAGTTCTTGCCGGCGCAGTTTATTGTAATTGTTAGGAACATTTAACGCTAATCTTTGTAGTAATGCTGGACAGCTCACAACTCCTCGAACGAGTTTGACAACGTATACCAGGAGACGCAGATCTATTCTTACGCTCAAGGAGTTATACCAGAGCATGCCCAGCAGAAACTGAGTAGGATAAAGCCACGGATATACACCAAACTCTCTCATATAGAGATATCGTAGATATTTTTTTTGTACTTTCTCCACCATGAGCGAATTCAGCGCCCTCACCGGGCTCCCAATGCAAGCATTGCTTTCTAGTTTGCTACGGATCAATGAATTAAACAACGTTTTGAGCACCAATTGGTTTTCAAACGACTTAGAGATTCTCATTACAAATCCTAGAGTTTTATAAGCTAAGTTGCACATAATTTCTATGTGAGGACCAAACGCGAGATTGCTGTGGAACAAGACACCCAGATCTTTAATATTATCTGTGCGTGGTATATGTATAGATTCTAGTGTATATCTATGGAATTTCAAGACGTGTGAGCGATGATACGACATAATTTTGCACTTTGATGCATTGAAATATAATTTATTATTGTGGCTCCACTCACAAAATGATTTTGATAATACTTCTTCTTTATCTAAAGTTAAACTTGTGGTATTTTACCATCAAGACTGCCTCTCTTGAGATGCTGACTAGTGGCTATCATTCAATAGTTTTGGAGGTTCATTAATTTCTGTGATTGTACAATAAATTATGCCACGTGTTTCCAATATAAGGCAACATAGATCGCCCTATCATTCGTAACAATCAGGTCCTGCACAAAGCATGTCGTCCCGATGTTCGAAGAAACCAGCATGTGTTGTGGACTCTGAATATCTCCACAATAACATTAAGTGCTGCTTTCGTTCGAGAAACCTCATTTTTGCATGTTCACCTTTTATCTGGTCAGCCTTACTCTGAATCTATTCAGTGATCTACAATTAGTCCAATGCAGTTAATCTCAAGGCAGTTAATCTCCATACAGTTAATCTCCAGACAGTTAATCTCCAGACAGTTAATCTCCAGACAGTTAATCTCCAGACAGTTAATATCCAGACAGTTAATCTCCAGACAGTTAATCTCCAGACAGTTAATCTCCTGACAGTTAATCTCCAGACAGTTAATCTCCAGACAGTTAATCTCCATCTTTCTGAAAGCTTAATCTAGTTGTCAGGTGTTTTGAAGGTATTCCTAGGAGGCAACTTCTAGAGGGTATTTCATGCATTGTTCCGTAGATAGTTTTCATATTATCCATATTTTCTACGTGACCCCATCAATGTCTTCTATGGTTTCTACCCCATCTTATTAAATTCTTTACTTCATATATTGAGAACTGTGCATTAGGATTTTATGTTGCGAATTTCTAAGCCATTTATAAGTAGAGAGGTCTACAGATCCCTCAATAGTACACTGGTATGTGAAAAAAAAGTGGAACATTGGTGTGAAGCCTGTTTTGATTTATTGCTCTCAAATGGAGAAGAAAGTCTAAAATAATCTTTTGAGATATCTCGACTTACATAAATGTGGGTTCTACAAATGTCTCTACTCTATAAGGTTTTTTCTAGTTATGTTGATATACGAGCTTATAGTAGTTTCTAGTTGATATACGAGTTATATAGTTGATATACGAGTTTATAGTAGAGAATAGTAGTTTCTTTTAAACGTGATACGGGGCGTACAGATAACTTCTCATACCTTCAAGTTGCTGACGGGAATATCTAATCCAACTATGTTGAAAAACACATGGTTTTATGTTCTTATAAAATATTTGAGGAGCTGAAATATTAATCCAAACGTTAATACAGCTAAAATAAAATACGTCGATTAGCAATGCGGAAAGTGAGAGTGAATAATCAATGAATAGTAAACAGGGATTAATGATCAATGATGCTTTATTTATCGGTAAGTAGGTATTTATACATTTCAGAACGGGGCGCGTGAGTGCGCCCGCAATATATTTTTATCTCCCTCTGTGCGTGCCGAGATGGTCGATCGAAATATTGCAGACGTCGCGAATAATATTGTGGGTAGATAATTTGTTGGCGAAAACGGTGAGACAGCGTGATGCGTTCTCTTTCTACTGTGGAATGTATCGTAAATAGTATTCGTGGGTAAACAATATCGATGTTTTGGTATGCGACCTTTGGACATATCCGAAGGTCGTTTCGTTGGTCGTTGACCGTGCGTGTTGACAATATTCAGGGACGACCGTAGTTCCTACATGTTGATATACGAGTTTATAGTAGTTTCTAGTTGATATACGAGTTATATAGTTGATATACGAGTTTATAGTAGAGAATAGTAGTTTCTTTTAAACGTGATACGGGGCGTACGGATAACTTCTCATACCTTCAAGTTGCTGAAGAGAATATCTAATTCAACTATGTTAAAAAACACATGGTTTAATATTCTTATAAAATATTAGAGAAGCTGAAATATTAATCAAAACGTTAATACAGTTAATAAGTGGAGTTTACTTGTTCAAATTCTCTATTTTTACTTATTTAGAAAAAAAAACTGAACGAATTTCTACACTAGTTTCATAATTCTTGAGATCAATGTTTGAACTGAAAATAGTAAAAGTATGCCGACCTCTAATTCATCCACTTTTAACCCTTAATCCCACCCTTCTTAATCTGCTAATACTAAACCTCATTAAACATGATGCAACATGGCGTTAATTATAAAACTCTATAACTTGGTTGCCATATTTTTTTAGCCAAGTTAATTAATTATTACTGTTTGTTATTGCCAGTTTACCGTATTTTACTCACCAGGTTGTATTATACTTTCGTTGGATATATTAAAACCTGACAAACTTGTATTTATAATCCAACTTACTTCTAAGATGTTTAAAAAAAGCTTTAAGTGAAAGTTAGACTGGAAACTCTTTTGAAAAATCAAATAGAATTATCTCTGACAATTGAACAGTTATGAGAGATATCGAATGGCCTATAGTGATAGGAATCAATGTCAATAACACGTTAAATCAATCAAAATCTACTGGTCCTCAAAAGATGGTGGTTTATAACATTATTTTATTACTAACTTTGATGTATGGGAGTGAAACACTTACATGAAAAATTAATAAAAATAACTGAATTCATTATGTACATAAGAATATATGGGGTGCCACACGTGCACTTAGATGAATATATGGGGTGCCATACGCGCACTTAGAAGAATAAATTGGGTGCCACACGTGCACTTAGATGAATATATGGGGTGCCATACGCGCACTTAGAAGAATATATGGGGTGCCACACGTGCACTTATATGAATATATGGGATGCCATACGCGCACTTAGAAGAATATATGGGGTACCATACGCGCACTTGGAAGAATATATAGGGTGCCACACGTGCACTTAGATGAATATATGGGGTGCCATACGCGCACTTAGAAGAATATATGGGGTACCATACGCGCACTTAGAAGAATATATGGGGTGCCACACGTGCACTTAGATGAATATATGGGGTGCCATACGCGCACTTAGATGAATAATGGGGTACCATATGCGCATTTAGAATAATATATAGTGTGCCATACGCGCACTTATAAGAATATATGGAGTGCCATATGCGTACTTAGAAGAATATATAGGGTGTCATACGCGCACTTAGAAGAATATATGGGGGTGCCATACGCACACTAAGAAGAATATATGGGGTGCCATACGCGCACTTAGAAGAATATATGGGATGCCATACGCTCACTTAGAAGAATATATGGGGTACCATACGCGCACTTTTAAGAATATATGGAGTGCGATACGCGTACTTAGAAGAATATATAGGGTGCCATACGCGCACATAGAAGAATATATGGGGTGCCATACGCACACTTAGAATAATATATGGGGGATGCCATACGTGCACTTATAAGAATATATGGAGTGCCATACGCGTACTTAGAAGAATATATATATATAGGGTGTCATACGCGCACATAGAAGAATATATGGGATGCCATACGCTCACTTAGAAGAATATATGGGGTACCATACGCGCACTTAGAAGAATATATAGTGTGCCGTACGCGCACTTATAATAATATATGGAGTGCAATACGCGTACTTAGAAGAATATATATAGGGTGTATTATGAAGAATATTATGGATGCCATACGCTCACTTAGAAGAATATGTGGGGTGCCATACGCGCACATAGAAGAATATATGGGATGCCATACGCTCACTTAGAAAAATATATGGGGTGCCATATGCGCATTTAGAATAATATATGGGGTGCCATACGCGCACTTAGAATAATATATGGGGTGCCATACGCGCACTTAGAAGAACATATGGGATGTCATATGCGCACTTAGAAGAATATATGATATGGGTTCCATACGCGCACTTAGAATAATCTATGAGGTGCCATACGCGCATTTAGAATAATATATGGGGTGCCATACGCGCACTTAGAAGAGTACATGGGGTGCCATACGCGCAACTTAGAAGAATATATGGGGGGCCAAACGCGTACATTGTTTTGAAATGGTTTCAAACGCTGTAACAATTCAATTTAGTAATGCTGCAACTATTTAGTTTAGTAATGCTGTAACAATTTAGTTTATTAATGCTGTAACAATTTAGTTTAGTAAATGTAGATTAGAAGTGGCTTCAATCAGCAATTTAAATATGCTAGAAGACACCCTCACATCTTTTCACACGCTTAACAGTAGAAATAGTAATTAAAAAATTAAAACACAAATTTTGAAAAATGTCCTGCGATTTTTGTTTAGTGTCTAGCGCCATTTAGCCTGTGTTAGATGAGCTGTGTAGCAATAGGCACTTTACAATATGTATACAATATATGTACGACTATGGGGTCAGTTTGGTATAAGGGTGGCGAGAGCCGACCAAAGAGCAATCAGATAATCAGCTTGAACGGAGCATACGGTGCTTTGCCACAATATAGCCTGAACATACCTTTCGACAGGAGTCGACAATTTTGAAATGAAACTTCCATAGGCGCGGTAGGGCAAATTGGCCTGAACGTCACGAAAAGTGAAACGGTGTATTATTATTTTATTATTATTATCAAATTATTACTTATTAATATTAAATATTTTATTTATTAATAAATTATTATTAATTATTTTAATATTAAAAATGATTTATTTTTAATAATAATTAATATTATTTTAATATTATTAACTGTATTATATTATTATTAAAATTATTATTTATTTTTAAAATTATTATTATTTATTATTAAAAATAAAATAAAATTATATTTTTTGTTACATTTTATTTTGATATTAATAAATTTAACATTTATTATTTTTATTCTGTTTAATATTAATTTAATACATAACTTATATTTAATTAAGAGAGATTTTCATGAATTAAATTCCACATAACCATTTCCTAATCCTAAAAAAATCGTTAACAAATGGAAAAAAAGCAATGCATTAAATCAACTTTTCCTAGGAGCTAAGAAGTTTCACTCTCACCACGCGAGAGTCTCACGAATCTGTTTTTTTTATAAAAAATAACGTTAACGGAAATTCTAATATTTAATTCATTGTCAATAATCTAATAGCATATTGTTTATTTACGTTGTTGATCATTTTATTATATTTAATTATAACAAGGCGACTCGGTTAAAATAATCATGGTCTTGATGGCACAGTTGTCAACTAGGAAACAACGTTGGTCGTCATTCCTTGTAGAAAAACAGACATTTAATTTATTTCCTTGTATCAGGGCGCGTTCGGCTACCGGTGGATGTATTCAAGCTATTCGAGTACTCAATTTCTATCTGGTCATGGATGCAACTGCATGAAAAGTATTTATGTTTTGGAAACAAACTGAATTTTTGAGGGAATTTTAATCTTATTGGTTTTGGGCTTTTCAATACTTTGAAGGAAATTCGATAATCGCGAGATACTTAATAATTATCATTTCCGCATATAAAGCATTCAAATCCTTAATCATAACAAACCTTCGCATTTGCATTCTGCATCATAATTAAATTTCAAGTTATCACTTACACAATTTTACAGCATCAAGTTCAATAACAGCAGCAAGTTCAATAACAGCATCAAGTTCAACAACAACATCAAGTTCAATAACAACATCAAGTTCAATAACAACATCAAGTTCAATAACAACATCAAGTTCAATAACAACATGCAGTTCAAAAACAACATCAAGTTCAATAATAGCATCAAGTTCAATAACAACATCAAGTTCCATAACAACATCAAGTTTAACAACAATATCAAGTTCAATAACAGCATCAAGTTCAATAATAACATCAAGTTCAATAATAACATCAAGTTCAAAACAGCATCAAGTTCAATAACACCATCAAGTTCAATAACAACATCAAGTTAAATAACAACATCAAGTTCAATAACACCATCAAGTTCAATAAAAACATCAAGTTAAATAACAACATCAAGTTCCATAACAACATCAAGTTCAATAACAACATCAAGTTCAATAACAACATCAATTTCAATAACAGCATCAAGTTCAATAATAACATCAAGTTCAATAATAGCATCAAGTTCAAAACAGCATCATGTTCAATAACAGCATCAAGTTCAATCAACAGCATCAAGTTCAATAACAGCATCAAATTCAATAACAAAATCAAAATAATGTTAAAAACTCATCACACGTTCTACATTCGCGTCGATTGTTCATTGAAATATCCTTGTGTAAAACTTCAAAAGTTCCTCATCTCCTGTTAATGAACAACTTTGTTATATCTTTTTTACATTTGAAGGCGCGACTTTTTTGATTATTCAAAATTTCAATTCAAAATATTGAATAGTCAAAATAGACCTGACATTACAAATTCAATCAAGTTCTTATATTCTAGCAAGTTAAATAAAATTAAATAAAGTTTTCAAAATAAACCAAATCGGAATAAATTATCACAAAACCTTAATTATCAACAAATTGCAAAAGTTAGGGAATGAATGTGCGGAGGTAGTAAATATATTCTTATTCAAAATTAATTTCTTTCAAACTAAACTAATTATGAACATCTCTGTAAAAAATAAATTAAATTAGGAAAATCAAAATGAAACGCTTTGAGAGTTCTATATCCTTTATTTATATACTCAGTAACAGATGTTTTGCCAAACAATGATTTTATCAAACTTCGAGATGAATCTTAGTTACATGGCTATATACTAAAAATCTTCTTCTCCCTGGCTCCATCCCAACTCACTGTCTGCGAAGACTGTGGGGTCAGCTCTCCTCGTCCTCAGGTTGTATGTTCTTCTGTCCCGGACTACGTCTCCCAGGTCGTGCCTCTGCATCAGGTTATTTTTTTGCACCACCCATGAATTCTTTGGTCTTCGTCTGGCTGTTATTCGAGGAAGATCCATGGAGATTGCCTGGTTCACAATGTGATCAGGTGCTCTGAGTCCAACGTGCCCATACCATCTCAATCCATCCGCCTCTCCTCCATCTTGCTGTTGATGTCTGTAACACTTAGGCTTCCACGAATGCGTGAGCTTTTTATTTTGTCTCTTAGGGACACACCAGCTGACCATCTTAGCATAAACAAAAAAATATACAGTATTAAATTTATAAAATATATTTTTGTAAGCAATGGAAGAAAAAGTTAAAAGTATGCCGCGATTGACTAATTTGGCACCCCTGATGTATATCTTAGTGACAGAAAACTTTATATAAACTATTGACAACAAAATAATTGAGCGTTAATACGAGTATTATATATGTTAGGAGAATTAAACATTTCACTATAGTTCAGAAATTCTAGGATGAGTCCTGTGACAGCTCACAAATTTGCCCCAATACAACCTTGTAACGATGTTCAGTAATTTTAATAATTTTATCAACTTTAATATAAGCCTCAATTCTAATAAATAGCAAGTTATTTAGGTAAATACATTACATAAGGTTATATTGGGGCAAATTTGTGAGCTGTCACAGGACTCATCCTAGAATTTCCGAACTATAGTTATAAACTGTTTTCTCGTTTTATCATTTATGTTCAAGTCAAGTCATCTTTTCCTAATAAATATATAATTTGCCATTGTTATTTTACCTCTTATGACCATAACATGAAGTGACAGTTGTCAAATAATATTTGAAAAATAAAAATGTTCTATAACATTAATTAAATAATGCCTATTAAACAGTAACTATGACAACTCATAGTGTTTGTTCCACACGGACTCAAGTCGTATAACCGATCTTATATTATGTGATGATTCCGTATTTGAGATGTTTTTTTTATAAATGGCTATGGACAAAACAACTGCTTTTTCAAATCAACTACTCTTTTGCTTGAAACGTACATATTTTAATATTTATAACATAACAAATTAACTCATCTATTGAATTGAAAGTAATAATTTAACTTGAGCATTTTTAACGAAGACAAATTGTTACAGACGCGAGTGTTATTCTAAGATATTAATTCTACGAGTATTTCATTTTAATTAATATTTTGTGGCGTGGAACTGTCTGCCTCTTTGTATTACAGATATGGATGGCGTGTCCAACTTTAGGAAGCATTTCAAGACAACCTTTTTTAAGGATGTTTTATAAAAAATAATTATGATATAAGAACACTAGACAATATACTAAGAGTAAACTAAACCTATAGCCGGATATGTTACTATCACATATTGGAAGATCTACAAAGGTACGTGGGTCGTCCAGAAAGTAAAGAACGTTTTGGGATAACTAAATAAAAACGAAAGATATCAGAAACACAAAACTTTATTTACAAAGTCACAGTAACTTACTCTATTTTTCAATATAGTCACTATATAGTAGATGTCAAGGTACTTATTGTAACGTTGAAGTTCTCGCTGTGTTCGTGCTAATGCACGAAGCCGCGCATTGTCATGAATCAAAACCACCTTTCCCGACAACATTCCACGTATCTTGTTTTGGATGGCGCGTCGAAGTCGTTGAAGAGTTTCACAACAGGCCTCTGAGTTTATTGTGTGTCCTCTTGGCATAAACTCCACGTGGATCAAACCCTTTCGGTCCCAAAAAACAGTCGCCATCACTTTTCTGGTGTTAATATTCGGTTTCTCATTTCCAAGCACACATTTTTTTGTAGTCAAGATTCTCTGTCACTATTTCATGTAGGAGCGATCGTGAAATTTGTGAGAATAATTCATGTACTGTGCTTAAAGTTGCTTATAAATTTCGATAGGCCGAACATTTTGTGCATTCAGAAAACGAATGACACTACGCACTTCACATTTGGCGGGATTTTCGATGGGCGCAGCCATTTTGAAAGGTTACAGAACAAAGACGCACGACCGTTCAGCAACAAAACTCGAGAAGCGAGAGAAGGAGCTAACTGGCTCTCATACGATCGCGGTGGGGGGGGATCGGCACAGGGCGTGGTGCGCAATCGTTCTTTTCTTTCTAGACGCGCCTATTATCTTTGGAGTTTACAAAATGTTGTATTAGAGGGTGACATTTTATATGCTAGAGAGGCGGTCCTACCCTTGGTGACGGTTCTGAATACGCCAATACACATAATGTTTGTGTGTCAAGTTTAAGATTGCACTATATTACCATTTGACGCCACAAATATGTTGTCTTAAGGTGTGGCATTTAAGATATCCATACGCAGACGATTCTACTTTTAGCAACGGTACTAAATACACACATACTGATTATGTAGCGCTTTAGAATTGCACCGCCTTGACGTTTGATGTCACAAAATGTTGTCTTAAGGGGTGATTTTTTAATATTTCCATACAGAGGCGGTTCTATCTTTAGCGATGACCCTGTAACACAAAGTTTTTGTGCAGATTTTATACTTGAACCGCATTACTGCTTGACGTCACAAATAATGTTGCCTTAAGACATTTTAGAGTTTCAAATACAGACGGTTTTACCCTGTGCCATAGTTTAGAATACACAATTAGAATTGCATCGCCTTACTGTTTGGAGATTTTTCTTAGTAAAAAAAAATCACGGGGTGACAATATATGACAGAAGTGATTAGGGACGAATGTGAACTTAAGGCTGATGTGTTTAACCTTTCTTTCCCGGTGTTGGGTATCTTCTACACGTTGCTTCAAATAACCATCAATATCTCTATAAATATTATAAATACAAGGTTAAGATTCTAGGTATTCCTCCATAATATATTTACGCATTGATTTAAAAAATAATATTAATAATAATCAGAATTTATCGACTACATCGTAAGTATTTTCTGAATATCGGAAACAAATTCGCATTTAAACGCTGTGAGTGCCTCGATCTTGGGTCTTGACGATAGGTGAAAAGTATGCGGGAAGCGCGACACTATATTCGCATCTCACTTTTGCATACGTGACTGAATAGCGAGGAGCGCAATTGTCTCCACCTCGCAAGTGTAAGCCACGCCCGGGTTAGCCACCAACCCTGCCGCGCCGCAGTAGCTGTTGAGCTGGCAACGAGACAAAACCTACGCCCGTTCCGTGAGAGGTGCCAGATGGTTTTTTAATGTTTTCAGCAAATAAATCTCAATTATTATAATTTTTAACTTCAATTATAATTAATTAAGGGGATTATCTAAGAATGTTCTTATTTTTCCGATTTAAAATCGCTAATTTTTGATCGCGTACTCACTACCCAACACCGGAACACGCGTTTCATTTTTATCACCGTAAGGGAAGGGTTATTAAGATAAAAAAGAGCACGATGTGGTGGTTTGGACTTGTGGAACGAATGAAATTAGAAAGATTGACAACACCGATTTATAGTGCATATGCGAGTGGAAGGCGTGTTAGAGGAAGAACAAGGAAAGTATGATTGAATCAAGTGAATGATAGTTTGAAAGATGGAAACGTAGAAAGTAAGATAAATCGTAGAAGTTGTATGGATGTGGAGAAGGCTTAAGGTGTGTAGTCAGAAATGAAATTCTGGCGTTCTATGCTCTCTGCCTACTCCGATAGCGAAATGTTGTGACAGTACGTATATAAAAGATTTTCAGTTTGAGTAAATTGGTTCTAATATGGTATTTTTTTCAGTTTCAGTAAAAGTAATATGTGCATTATGTCGAACTTTTTACCTGTATGTATTTAATTATATGTCTTTTACAACCCTTATCATGGCATTGTAACACAGGTGTTACAATTATTTTTTTTGTAAATCCAGAAACTGTAACGCAATTTCAAATATGGCAACACATTCAAATACTATACATGCACTTTTGTGTGCAGTGGTATCATCTGGGGATAAATATTGACAACGCTACAACCTTTCAAACGACATCGGGTCAACATGTCTGGACAGCGCGGGTGGGTTTTGAAAATTGGGGTAAATAATCTAAATATATTATTAATCACTACATGTAGAGAAAAAATATTCAAACCATTTTATTTGTTGATAATTCAGCTATGTAAATGTTGTTCTTGTTTTTGATTATAGAATCATTTTATAGCCCTTTTTGTGTTTTATAAAAATTGATGTTTTAGCAATGTAACGTGGGTGTTACATATAATAAAAAACTACAAGGAAAATTTGTAATGTTTTTTACTCAATTTTCCTTCATAACTTACCATATAACAAAGGATCACCAAAGAAAAACGTTAATATTTGGATAAATTGAACTTAGCCAAGAGAAGGGTTAACAAGAATTAAAGAATTATTCGCGATATTTCTACTGTAGGTTCTTTAAGGTCGTTTTATCTGTCGATCAATACTAAAATCACAAAGTTTATATGGTCCCGATAAATAAAGCCGTGCAAGGAATCACTCTATGTTCTATAATATTTACCAACTTACACAACGAAGATCGTGGCTGAACACTTATTCACGCATGGTATAGATATGTTAAATTAATTGAGTGACACTGAAGATATATCATCTGTCAGTGTGCAAAGAATCCTGACTGATATTCTTCCCTTTGATTAAGCTGACTTTATGTAACAAGAAAAATCAGTGTAAAGTGGTATTAACCCTTCCCTTCCTGTGATGTGTAACTATACTTCAGAAAGTCTAGGATGAACCGTGCGACGTTTGTCACAAAGAGATGGGGTAAAATCGTTTTTTTTTACAAATCGAATAGTTTTTTTACAAATCGAACAATTGTTTTTCTCCAAACTGACGTTTTAATTCCTAATTTTCATTATACTGACTTTCTAATGTAGTGTATGATTTGTATGTATCTTTAAATAAGCCAAGATCCACTATGAATTAATACTAATTACGAACATTTATTTAAAATCGATTTTCGAAATCGATTTTTGAAAATCCAATTATCGAATACCCCATCCCTAGCCAATGCAGACTAACGTAGTGACTTTTGACAAACGTCACCAAATATTATTTGATTTTAACAAACTGCCACATTTTTGCTAATTTGTGACAAGATGTATTAATTTGTCATTATTGTTAGTTTTATGTAATGTATTTACCTAAATCACTTGCTATTTATTAGAATCGAGGTTTATATTAAAGTTGATAAAATAATTAAAATTACTGAACGTCGTTACAAGGTTGTATTGGGGCAAATTTGTGAACTGTCATACGGTTCATCCTAGATTTTCCGAACTATACACATTGCTTCTAAAAACTTTAATATCTCTATAAATATAATAAATACTGGATTCAGATCTTAGGTATTCCTCCGTAATACATTTACGCATTGAATAAAAAAATATATTAATAATAATTAGCACTTATCGGCCACATCAGAGATATTTTGTGAAAATCGGGAATAAATTCACCGATACAATCAAACGTGTGCCAGTGTGTGATGTAGGTTTATTCATTATAAAATTCCGTATGGGTGAAGAAGCGACGTTATTCACGTCTCACTCTCACTCTACTTCGGTATATGGGAACGCAAAAAATATAATCTCAGTTCGGTCGCTTCTCTCGTTTAGTAGCCAGCCGGCTTTCGTTCGAGGTAGTCGCTTCGCCCGTTTTGTAGATGTCGGCCGATGTTTTTATTCATGTTTTCAGCCATTCAATTTCAATTAATACAGCTTTTGACTTCACAATTAAATAATTTAAGCGATTGGCTATGAATATTCTTATTTTTCTGATTTTAAATCGCTCATTTTTACATATGTATTGATGTGCATTTAATACACATCACCGGAATGGGCGAATTTTTTTAGCACAGGAAGGGAAAGGTTAAAAGGTAAGTTCATTTCTAAACCAAATAAATCCAAACAGAATGATTTCTGAAAGTGTATTAAAAACAGGAAGCTAAGAAATTACGTCGGATTTCCCAAGATAAGATCGGTTGTCTGCAATGATAACTTGAAATTTAAACTTCGGCGAAAATGATTAAATGCTACGAGTATATACGAGACATATCCAGAAAGTAAGTATACTGAATTTTTGTAGGTTACAATTTTTTTTATTTAAACAAAAAAATTACGTGGTTACCGTAGTACATATGTAAGCTATTTTTCGACATAGTCGCCATTCCTCTCGATGCAGGTGGTGAAGCGGGGTATCAACTTTTTGATGCCTTCCTCGAAGTAGTTTCCCGCCGACCCCTCCGTCCACTTCTCCACCTCCTCCTTTACCTCCTCGTCGGTTGAAAACCTTTTTTCACCCATGTGCAGCTTCAGGGAGGTAAAGAGATAGTAATCTGAAGGTGCTAGGTCAGGGGAATGCGTAGGATGGTTCAGGACATCCCATTTAAACGAGGCGAGCAGTTCCTTCGTGGCGTTGGCCGTGTGTGGTCTGGCATTGTCGTGCAGCAGGCAGACTCCCTTTGTCAGCATGCCTCTCCTCTTATTCTGAATCGCCCTCCCCAATTTTTTTAGGGTCTCACAGTATCTTGCAAAGTTGATGGTCTCCCCTTGAGGCATATATTCAATTAAAATTATGCTTTGACAGTCCCAAAACACTGATGCCATGATTTTCTCGGCTGAAATTGTGGTTTTGAACTTTTTGGCGGAGGGTGAAGAGGTGTGACGTGACCGTTTTTAAACTCGTGACACCACTTGTACACACTCGTACGATTCATAGTTCTATCACCATATGCAGTTTTCACCTCATTATAAACCTCAACCGGAGGTTTTCCCTTCCAAACGAGATAACGGATGACGCCGCGTATTTCGCACTTGGCGGGAGATCGGATTGACATTTTTCACGAAACGTGTTGTCGCGTCGACACTTCTCAACGTACTGACCTCAAATTGGTCTCGTTGCGGAGGGGAAGGGTCAGGCTACACGGAAGTGTAACCAATATGTCGAAAATAAAATCCATCCGGTCGTGAGAGCCTCAGTACATTTACTTTCTGGATACGCATAGTATATAACATATTCTACTTAACATAATTGTGGTGAAACATAGATCATGAATATTATAATGCTTAATTAGCTTGAATTATTCGAAACGTGATTTAATCGGGAACGAAGAATTTTTCGGTCTTGTATTTCAAACAATGAGGTACTGCGTCGAGCAGGTGTAGAACGAGAGCTCTTAAATGTCGAAATATTCCTTATATAGGTCATATTGAGAGGAAAATAATACCATTTCTTGAAATTAATATTGATGGGACAAATTAAGGGTTGATGCGGAATCGATAGAGGGTGCCTGTCTTGGTTACGCGATATTCATGAATGTGTATTATTACCTTATTCAATTTTAATAACTTGCTGCGCTGCCTCTTGCCCCATCTGAATAAGTATTATGTATTAAATTAAAAAAATAATCTAGGTTGATTCGTATAACTAAGGAGCACTTTCCTCTAATAATTGTAAAACTAAAAGATTTGTCTAGAATATGTGGAAAAATAATGTATTTGAAAATTACATTAAGAAAAAATGTGGATTTAAAGAAGAAAAGACACATGACAGACACTTCCATCTTATTCATTCTTATTTATAGGTTAGTCAAAAAGTTTTGAAAGCAACATCTATGGAGCAGTAGAAAAACCAAAATTTTAATATTTCATCTTTCATAAGAACGTACTCAAAATTTAATTTTGATCTGACAATTCATTCTTTGTTTACAAGCCATTTGAAGTTGACGTGTCAGTGTATTTTTTAACAATGGAAAAATCCGAATATCGTGCAGTGATTAAATTCTTTGTTTTGGAAGGTTTATCGGATACTGAGATCCATGCAAAGATAGTGAAAGTATTAAAGGAGTCTTCTCCTTCATTTCCAACCGTTCACCGATGAGTTTTGAAGTTTAAGCGTGGCCGTACAGGCGTTGAAGACGATCCACGCTCAGGACGTCCAAAAAGTGCATCAACACCAGAAATCATAGCGAAAATACAGAATATGGTTTTGGAAGATCATCGATCGACTGTGGATGTGATAGCTGACACCGTAGGCATCTCACATGGAACAACATGGCATATTTTGGCTGAAGTTTTGGGTTTCAAAAAACTGTGTGCACAATGGGTGCCGCATTTGCTAACAATGCAACAAAAACACGTTCGAATGCGACTTTCTGAGCAACGTTTGGAGCAATTTTTATTCAGATTCATCACTATGGATGAGACTTGGGTCTACCACCATGATTCTGAATCAAAACAAGAGGCTAAGGAGTGACGTGAACCGGGCACTTTGGCTCCGAAGCGAGTTCGTGTCCAGAAATCGGCCAAGAAGGTGTTTTGGGATACAAAAGGAATGTTATTGATAGATTATCTCCAAACTGGTAAGACCATCAACTCTGATTATTATTGTGACCTTTTGGACCAGTTGGATGAAAAAAATTGTGAAAAAAGACCCGGTTTGCAGAAGAAAAAAATCATTTTTCATCGAGACAATGCACCTGCTCACACAGCTCAAAAAACCATCGCGAAAATCAGTGAATTATGGTACGAATTGTTGCAGCATCCACCCTATTCGCCAGATTTAGCTCCCTCTGACTTCTGGCTGTTCTCACACCTCGAAAAATTCCTTCGTGGAAAGCATTTTTCATCAAACGAAGAGGTTATAGCCGTCGTAGAGGAGTATTTTGCAGGCCTTCCAGAAAGTCACTTCCGTGATGGGACAACAAAGTTGGAAAATCGTTGGACCAAGTGTATTGATCTTATGGGAGACTATACTGAGCAATAAAAGTGATATCCCCCCAAAAAAAATGTATTTTCATTTCCGATTTCAAAACCATGTGTTTCTGTCTATTTTTTGTTTTAATTAAAAAATTTATTCTTATGATTGTGTGCGGTATAGTGTGGGATAAATATGTTTGGTCTTTCTGGTGTGATGATGTGTGAGGAGTTTAATTTCGCAAGATGTTTCCAGTTGTAATTGAGTGTCACTGTTTGTCAGGTTGATGAGAACGTGCAACGGGGTTTTGTTTTTGTGTAATCAAAAATCGGAAAGAAGTATCAATTTATTTTTCCCATGCGAAATATCCTCAGTGAGATACAGGCAAAAGCCTAGTTTACTGGGGATACGACAAATGAAAGGCAACAAACCCAGATCCATTAAAATTGTATGTCCAAATCAAATTACCTGTTGTTTTTCTCTAATTGTGTATATTTCTTGTCATGTGTAATAATAAATAAATAAAAATAAATCTGTTTTTATATGAAGAAGAAAAAAACAAAACAGTTACATTTTATATGTTTTTACAATATATAGAAAAAATGTTTCGAAATATGGACAACTTTTCAGAGGAACATACTCGTATATCTTCCATAAACCGAGTAACGTGTGTACTTGAGCCGAAGACAAGACTGTTTTCCAGCCACGCTGATCAATATGTTTGCATTGTTAATCCAGTTATGTGGAAGCACCATAAGAATGGAAGAAATTTAATTTTCTTTTCCATCTTTTTTTATATTCATTTTCTTTGTTGTGACCTCAATACTGAGGAACGCGACCCATACCAGAATTGCTGTAAAGCGTAATTACGAGTATTAACGTTAATTTAATCCAATATGGCATAGTTCGGATTTTCACGAGATGTCTTTTGTATGAATTTTATTGTTTTTAATAACTAAAGATTTTTTTATTTACTTATATATTTTTGTGTCTAACAACAACACTATATTAAAAGTAGCAAAAATGACAATATATAAAAGTGTATTAGTGTCCTCTCGCAGACTATACTTCCTTAAATATGTAAGTAAGAAGTCTCAAGCGATCCTCATTGGCAACCCTCAGCTTCTCTGTAAATTCAACACTGACTTACTTCCTCCAATATTTTATTTTTATTTTATTTTTTATTATTACACATGACAAGAAATGTACAGAATTTGCGAAAAAACAACATGTAATTTGATTTGTACATACAATTTTAATGTATCTGGGTTTGTTGCCTTTCATTTGTCGTATCCCCAGTAAACTAGGCTTTTGCCTGTATCTCACTGAGGATATTTAGCATGAAAAAATAAATCGATACTTCTTTCCGATTTTTGATTACACAAAAATAAAACCCCGTTGCACGTTCTCATCAACCTGACAAACAGTGACACTCAACTACAACTGGAAACATCTTGCGAAATTCAAATCACCACTCCAGAAATATCAAAAATATTCATCCCACAATATACCGCACAAAATCATAAGAATAAAAATTTAAATTAAAACAAAAAATACACAGAAACATAAACACAAAAACAACCAAAATTAAAACAACGAGGAGAAACCCACATTCACGAGCTCACACAAATCCTTTCCACTCGTCATTCATCCTGAAAGCCCAAGTATTCAAAATCCTGTCGCAATAACAACCACGCTCCGATCGACTGTCTAAATGGTTTTCCTACCTTTACCTTTATTGAAGTCGGCTTGCCATTGTATGTAATGGGAGCCAGATAAGCATATTGCCTTTGGGCAAAAGAGGTTTTAACTCTAGGGATGGTGAACATTTCATTAGTTGCCATACGTGTCATGTGTGTCTGCATCTTCCCCTCCTCTCGATGGTAGTGCCAGAGAATGGATTTGAGATGTAAATTGGCTATGTTCAGGACCTGATACTCTCTGAAAAGCTCCGCCGTGGGATACCGAGCAGGAAGTTTATTAATTATTTTCACAATCAATTTTTGGGAAACCTGCAATATGTGTTTTTGGGTTAAGGTGCATCCCCCCCCAAACTGATATACCGTAAGAAAGTGCTGACTGACATAAGGCAAAGTATATACTTTTAAGAATATTTTCACTTAGCACATTTATATTATATTACTTGATGGCTTTATCATACCATTACATAAAACTGTTAAAAACCTAGGAGTGCTAATAGATAACACTCTCTCATGGCGAGTTCAAATAAATGAGGTAAGCCGAAGGATCTTCTTCAGCCTTCATTCCCTTAAAGTGTTGCAAAGATTCCTTCCGACCAAAACCAAAATTTTACTCGTACGATCTCTGCTCTTTCCGATTCTGGACTATGCGAACGTATGTTACTTGGATGTTACAGAGGAACAGCTGGATAAATTACAGCGTCTTCAAAATGTGTGTCTAAGATTAATTTTCAACCTACGTAAGTACGATCATATAACTTCATACCAGAAGGCATTGAACTGGTTGAATGTTAGAAATTGACGCCAAATTCACATACTGTCTATTGTGTAATATCCTTAACTGTCCCGCCACCCCCTCTTATCTCGCCGAGAATTTTCAGCGTCTTTCCAATCATGGATTAGCGCTACGCTTAAACAGAGATTGTTTATTGGCCTTTCTAGTTCACCGCTCCTCTTTCTTTACGTCGTCCTTTACTGTCATGCAGTGAGACTCTGGAATCAGTTACAAACCAATATAAGACTCGCTCAGTCCTTGGTATGCTTTAAGAAGCGACTGAAAAACCTTTTTATTTCTAGTCAGTAAAATAACGTGTTTCATTCCTGATTTGTCTTTTCCTTTCCTCTCCACCATCCCTTCCTTTCCTTTTGATTGATGATATCTCACTTTATATGAAAAATAATGTTCGGGTGATTGTCCGTCTTTGTGGGGTTCGTGGGTATGTGCTCACGTATATGTTTATGGATTTCGTGGGGATGGATAGTCATTTGAATGATTTATGCGAACACATAACTTACTTAATTTACTTTTGTCTGGTTGGTTGGAAGAGATTGCCGCCTGGCAATAAGCCCGCCAGATAGTATTTGCAATAAAAGTGTTAAATAAATAAATAAGTACACATGTCAAAATTCACGAAAAATTCAATACAATATTTCATATACTAGTGTTATTGTAAAACAATAAAGGGCCGTCTAAAGGCGAGCAACCCGCATTGTACCAAACTGGGCATCACTGTTGACATTCTTTACTTCAAGGTGGGTGCCTTGAAGTATGAAAGTAATATTTGGACTTGGTAGACACTTCCGCTCAATGAAATGCACATAAAACTTGGATTTGGCAGAAGAATATTTGTGGAATATCAATGTATGATATCTACTTAAATTATCGTTCATAACCGTGTATTAGTACCAACATTGATGTGTGAACATGGAAAATGAATGAAAAACAGGAGGAAGAATAAATACGTGGTGCATAATAGATTAATACAAAAAAATTTAAACTAGTTCAGTTATCAATGAAAATGGTAAAATCTTATACTTGAGAAAATGTAGGATCGTTCCTGTGACATTTGAAATGTCATGTCTCAAAGGGATTGGGTAAAATCGTTTTTTTTTTACAAATCGAATCGTTTTTTTATAAATCGAAAAATTGTTTTTCTCTAAACTGACGTTTTAATTCCTAATTTTCATTATACTGACTTTCTAATGTATTGTTTGATTTGTATATATCTTTAAATAGGCCAAGATCTACTATGAATTAATACTAATTACGAATATTTCATTTTAGATATAAAAAATCGAAAATCCAATTATCGTATACCCCATCCCTAGCCAATGCAGACTAACGTAGTGACTTTTGGCAAACGTCATCAAATATTATTTGATTTTAACAAACTGCCACATTTTTGCTAATTTGTAACAAGATGTATTAATTTGTCATTATTATTAGTTTTGTGTAATGTATTTACCTAAATAACTTGCTATTTATTAGAATCGGGGCTTATATTAACTTTGATAAAATAATTAAAATTACTGAACGTCGTTACAAGGGTGTATCGGGGTAAATTTGTGAACTGTCACAGTGACATGCTACATTTTCTCAAGTATATAGTAGTTTATTTTTTAACAACATATATTTATCTCAATAAATTTAATAGCTTTAACTTCGTAAATATTGAAAGTTTAAAAATATCCTTTTGAGAACATATTCTTAAAGGTCTTAACTTTAAGAAAATGCAAAACACAAAAAAAAAACATTTTTTCAAATTTCTAGAGTAAAATACTCCCTCAAGATGCCTATATTAACAATTAATAAATTTTAAATTAAATTTCAAATTCATGATCAATAACATCTGAAAAACGTTATCTTCTTCTCCCTGGCTCCATCCCAACTCATTGTCTGCGAAGACTGTTGGGGTCAGCTCTCCTCGTCCTCAGGTTGTATGCTCTTCTGTCACGGACTACGTCCCCCGGCCATGCCTCTGCATCAGATTATCTTTTTGCACCACCCACGAATTCTTTGGTCTTCCTCTGGTTGTTATTCGAGGAAGATCCATGGAGATTGCCTGGTTCACAATGTGATCGGGTGCTCTGCGTCCAACGTGCCCATACCATCTCAATCGCCTCTCCTCCATCTTGCTGTTGATGTCTGTAACACCTAGGTTTCCACGAATGCGTGAGCTTTTTATTTTGTCTCTTAGGGACACACCAGCTGACCATCTTAGCATGCGCATTTCAGCAGTTTCTAGTTGCCTAGAGTGAGAGTTATACATCGTCCAGCATTCGGAGCCATAGAGGAGTGCGGGTCTGACAATCGTTTGGTATACTTTTCATTTTAACTTTACTGGCATTTTCGGATCACATAGAACTCCCATCATTGATCTAAACTTCATCCATCCCACACTAATACTATGTGTTACATCTGCTACACATCCTCCATCGCTATGGATGAGTGACCCAAGACACTTAAAGGAGTCACAATTTGGTAATGTTTCTCCATCCATTTGCATTACGGGAGTGACAGCATTTGTGTTCTCGAATGGTAGGTACAGATACTCTGTTTTCTTTCTGCTCAGTCTCAATCCATTGTCCTCCAAGATTCTTCTCCACCTTTCCAGACTATTTTACAGGTCGCAATCTGAAAAACTTTATATTAGCGTAAAATATAAGTAAGTTAACAAAAAAATTGTTTAAAAAATTAATAAGACCATTCATACAAAAAATACAATACATAATTTTCAATAAAAAAAAGTTCCAGTAAAACACATCATTTTTAAAAATCAATTGCTGTATTTTACAGCAACAGCAACAAAACAGTTTTGTTTTGTTACCACCGATTAAAATTCACATAGAAACAATGAAATATCTGAGACCTTACAAAGTTAAGTTGCTTTTGACTGATGACAAATTTAAGAAGGTATTAAAGATCATGAAAAAAATAGCTACAAATAATGGTTACCCTGGAAGTCTCATTGATTCACTTTTAAAAAACAAAACAAAATAGCTACAAATAATGGCTACCCTGGAAGTCTCATTGATTCACTTTTAAAAAACAAAACAAAATAGCTACAAATAATGGCTACCCTGGAAGTCTCATTGATTCACTTTTAAAAAACAAAACAAAATAGCTACAAATAATGGCTACCCTGGAAGTCTCATTGATTCACTTTAAAAAACAAAACAAAATAGCTACAAATAATGGCTACCCTGGAAGTCTCATTGATTCACTTTTAAAAAACAAAACAAAATAGCTACAAATAATGGCTACCCTGGAAGTCTCATTGATTCACTTTTAAAAAACAAAACAAAATAGCTACAAATAATGGCTACCCTGGAAGTCTCATTGATTCACTTTTAAAAAACAAAACAAAATAGCTACAAATAATGGCTACCCTGGAATTCTCATTGATTCACTTTTAAAAAACAAAACAAAATAGCTACAAATAATGGCTACCCTGGAAGTCTCATTGATTCACTTTTAAAAATCAAAACAAAATAGCTACAAATAATGGCTACCCTGGAAGTCTCATTGATTCACTTTTAAAAAACAAAACAAAATAGCTACAAATAATGGCTACCCTGGAAGTCTCATTGATTCACTTTTAAAAAACAAAAAAACTTATAAAAGATTATATATTTAACGACACCCATAAACATACCTTCTATATAAATGGAGCTAAGTTCTATTTATAAAAAAAACATATCATACGAAATAACCAAAAAAAAATCAAGTTCCATAAAGCCAGCTTTTTACGCTTATTTTTATCTCCGGAAACTCTTATTAAACAGAAAAGGCCAAAATGGAATACTTAGCAACAGTGGTGTGTATAAACTTTTATATGTTGACTGTGATAATTTTTATATGGGAAATACAGGAAGATTATTTGAAAACAGATTTCGTGCACACAAATTCGCCTTAACAAATCCTCTAATTTATTCTGAAATGGCTAATCATTGTCACCATGAAAACCCTACACTTTCTATCAACGACGCCTAATTCTTACATATCAGTAGTAACGGATTAGAGGCACTAGAAATATCTAAGTCAGTGCATCGAGGGGAATATCTGGCCAACATATATTCCCAGTATCTCGCCACTGCTCGCTGACGTTGTCACCTGCTTCCCTCCACCCACGATCCCCAACCCGATTTTTTACTGTTAGAAGTGTGAATTTCGGTACCAGTTCAAATAGAATTCAGTCTTGTTTGTAATCCCTGATGATGAGGGGAAAACCTTCAAACCAGTAGGGTTATACCGTGACATAAAGTGAAATAAACAGTGTTTGATAAAAAAAATTACAAAATCAATCACCTAATATGAAAAAAGACTTTCAAAACTACAAAGAAAACTTCTTCCAGTCACAAAAATAGGTAACCCATATTTTTTTCCAATATTATTTAACAGTTTTCCCTTCATGATATGATTGTAAAATATAAAATGACAGTAGATAATAATGTATTTATTAAAAAGAGATGACTTTACTGTTGAAAAGTAAATGAACTTTTAAATGGAATTAAAAAAATATTTTCAAAATAAAGGGTCTTTCGAATTGAGCAGATTTTTTAATTCTGGAACAAAACATAGATGGCGTTGCGAACTTGCCTGGATCTTATAACATTTGAGAAGTGTAATGTATGACATTTATAAAAATGGAGTCAACAATAACATGTTCAAATTGTTGAATTATTTTATGTACTGTAATCTCCGGAAACGGTGATGTTAATTGCCCACCAAGATCATGTGATCTCACGCTGTTGGACTATTTTCTCTGGAGTTACATGAAAAACCAGGTCTATAAAAATGACCCCTGATCAATTCCTGAGCTGAAGGACAAAATTATTCGCATTATTGGTGAGTTAAAACCGCAATTATGTCAAAATGTCATCGAAAATTTTCACAAAAGAGTGGACATCTGTGGAGCTGCAAGAGGTGGACATTTGGCAGATATTGTTTTTTGTGTTTAAATTTCATACATTATACTTCATTGACCAATAAAAGGTTTTTTGAAATCAAAGCAAATTGTGTGTTTTATTCAAAAAAAATGGCTCAATTTAAAAGACCCTTTATATTCAAGTTTTTTATTTACTTTCATCCTTATTGATGGGTAATTATTGATTTTACATAACTGTATGTTAAGATAAAAAGTTTGATTAAAATCGGATTATAAAAGTTTATTTTAATTAACTTACCACCCAAATTGAGGTGGTCAAAGTCAGTGAGCAGTGTTGAGTTGTATACATTTATTGAGAATATAAAATATGCACTAGAAACACAAACATAGCACAGTACCCGGCGGTAAGTAATACACATCGGGCTTAAGAAAGATACTGTCGGCCATATTCAGCCAACTTTGGCTTTGTAGAGCGTCGCCTCTGTCATTCATACACGTGTTCCGTCGCGATTTGTCAAGCGACAGAGACGACACTCTACAAAGCCGAAGTTAGCCAATTATGGCCGACAGTATCTATCTTAAGCCCGATGTGTATTACTTACCGCCGAGTACTGTAAGTAATATTTCCCTATTTAAATTGGAAATAATGCCATATTAATCAAAGAAAGTACTATTTTCAAATCTTTCATTTATTCATAAGAATTCACTTAAATTTATTTAACGTGTTCCCCGCGGGAAGCACAAACGCCTGTGATCTGACGACAATCCAAGTTTCAAATCACAAATACTTAAAAAAAATGACACAAAACCGGAATAAAAATTTAACTAAAATTTAAAATAATCTTTATTCTAGCGACATCTCTGAAAACCTTGTGAAATAATGTATTAGTTTATGAGATATTGTTGAATAAACAGAGCGCCGAATTTTTTTGGTTTCTCAATATTTCCAGCATTAACGACCTGTCGCGCGGATCGAGTCCTGCGATGAGTCTCTCTTACGTAAATAAACATTACTAATGCTATATGCATTTGATCGGGTGAGTGTCATGAAGCATCGATTTGATCGTAGCATTCCTTTGTTTATTTTACGTAATGTTTAGTTTATCTCCTTTATTTAATGAGTCTCCTTAAGAGTAATGACTATTATTTATTATCAGAAAATTACTTAAGTGTCATGTTTACTTGGTATTGTAATCAAATATCAGTGGTTCTAAACAAAATATGTGTTTAAACTTAGAAATTAAAAAACGCTGAAATTGTGCCAAGCACAGGATTCGTGGAATTTGATTTTTAACACGGTGAACAGGTTAAAGCAAGTATGAAATTTATTTATTTATCATTGATATAGTGAAAATTATAACAATATTTAAAACAAATAGCTGCGAGTGCTTTATTCATAACCCAAAATAAAAATGGATGCGTGAGACTCTCACGCGGTAGAAGTGAAACTTCTTAGCTCCTAGGAAAAGTTGATTTTATGCATTGCTTTTTTTCCATTTGTTAACGTTTTTTTTTTTAGGATTAGGAAATGGTTATTTGGAATTTAATTCAAGAAAATCTCTCTTAATTAAATAAAAAAATATTACTTAATTTATGTTTAATAATAAATAATAATTTTAATAATAATATAATACACTTAATAATATTAAATTTATATTTTTTAATATTAAATATATGAATATTTTTATTTCTTCTGAAACATTATTAGTGCGATGGCATATTGATTGACGCGAAAAACTTATGCTTGAAAATAATTTACTTTCATTAGGCAAAATATCTTTTACAATAGCTTGAACACTGTGTTTTATTAATTCCCCATCCGAAAATTACTTAATTTTTTTGTAATTAACAAAGCGACAGAATAACTTGCTTTGACTATATTGGACGATTGTTGTAACGATGAACTGAGCATATTTTATTGTGCTTTTAATTGAGCTTTAAGACTGCTACGTTTATATTTTCTTATTTCTACATCAAATAGTCACTATGTTAAGTTTCATGTTGTCTTTTAACATTATTATTATTATTATTATTATTACACATGACAAGAAATATACATCATTTGCTAAAAAACAACAGATGATTTGATTTGGGCATACAATTTTAATGGATCTGGGTTTGTTGCCTTTCGTTTGTCGTATCCCCAGTAAACTAGGCTTTTGCCTGTATCTCACTGAGGATATTTAACATGAAAAATTAAATCGATACTTCTTTCCCATTTTTGATTACATAAAAACAAAACCCCGTTGCACGCTCTCATCAACCTGACAAACAGTGACACTCAACTACAACTGGAAACATCTTGCGAAATTCAACTGCTCACTCCAGAAAGACCAAAAATATTCATCCCACAATATACCGCACACAATCATAAGAATAAAAATTTAAATTAAAACAAAAAATAGACAGAAACAAAAATACAAAAACAACCAAAATTAAAACAACAAGAAGAAACCCACACTCACGAGCTCACACAAATCGTTCTTTAAAAGCATTGAAGTCTTCATTGAATTCTTTAAAAGCAGCAACTGTTTCTATACAAATTAAACATGTTAATTTAGAGTTCTGCATTATGAAGAAATAATTGTCTTCCCAACAGTAACTGAATTTCCTTTTTCATCAACGTGTTTTATTTTCTTCTAATTTATGCTTAACGGCTAAAAAATAAATGTACTAATAAATATCACTAAAATAAGTGCACATGTGCTAAGCTGACTAAAAGGAGTACACAACTCCCAAAAGGATTACGGTTGGCCACCCTTACCTTTATAATTTACATTCTGTTAAAAACCTTTTCGCCTGAAACACATGTACCGATAACTTTATATTATAATTATATTGAGTTATTAATTGTTATTTATTTATTTCTTTATTTTTTCAAAACAGGTTTAGCCCAATTACTTTGAAAATACAAAACATCAAAAAAGAAGAAAAATTACATAGAGGAAAAAAAGTAAGTTAAAAAATTATATAAAATAAAAAATAATGCATACGCATACAAACGAGTATATACACACAAACATATTACACACATATATTCACAGTCATTTAGGTATGTAGATGAGTGCCTTCTAACGCGCTCAATCTAAGAAGAAAATTTACTTTTGCTTTTGGTAATGTGATATGAAATATGTCAATATCCGAAGCAGTCCCGTTCAGAAGAGTTAAGGCCCTTCCAACAGGCATAGCGGCTGGAAGACCCGTTCTCGCGTATGTTATTGAGAACAGTCTAGTGTAATTGTCAGGAACATTTAACGCTAATCTTTGTAGTAATGCTGGACAGCTCACAACTCCTCGAACGAGTTTGACAACGTATCCCAGGAGACGCACATCTCTTCTTACGCTCAAGGAGTTATACCCGAGCATGCCCAGCATTTAGCTGTCACAGTGTGTTATTTTCATAGAACCCATGTTATAATTTCATTTATGCATATATATGTATTCCAAAAAGCTTTAATGGACTTTATGATAAATTAATGTATTAGGTGTTAACATAAGTTGTGTCCGTTTTTTTTTCAAATTTAAAAATGAGCACCAAAAGTAAAACAAAATGGTAAAGGTTATATATACGTCATTTGAAAGAACAAGTTATATTTAAGTTCAATATATTATATGTATGTGTATCACAAAATATTACCAAATTTTACCAAGTAGACTTATGTAATTGTCGAAGACCTGTTTTATAACATAGTGGTAAAGAACATAGATTTATTTTTAACGGAACAATGCTTACATAGAACAAAAAGAATTGGATTTTTCAAGAATTTTATGGATAGATCTTGAGATATAGAAAACACATGATCTCATTAGTAGAACGAGATGCAAGTTGCTTTGCAGGATCGAAACCTTCTGTATCGGACGTGTGCATTGATATTGCTTGTATGGTGGAATGACATTTGTGTGTAAATCATGTGTATTTGTATTTGAAATGAGACTGTCGATATATGTGTTATGTGCAGGGCTGTGGAGTCGGATGAAAATTTACCGACTCCGACTCCGGCTCTAGCTTTATTTTATACTCCGAATCCGACTCTGACTCCAACTCTTGACTCTGACTTCTATTTTAATTTTATTTTATAATTTACTGCGTCTACCTAATGTATTTATATTGACTTATTAATAATGGATACAGGTATAAATAAAAAATATTAATTATATTCGTACACAAATGAAACAATTTAATAAAAAAATATATAAACAATACACATTAAGCAATATCTTCACACAAAAATAATATTAAAAATATATTATATATTAATATTTAAAAAAAGAATTAAATAAAACTTTTAACAAAATAAGAATAAAAAAGTTGCTTCATTTGTTTTCATACGTTAACTAAATCTTATTAATATTGTTTATTATTATTTTGATTCAATATTGAATAGAACACAAGATAAGATTTTTGAAAGTAAATATACTTTATATAAATCTTATTTCCTATTCGTGGTCTAAATGGAATTAGCATGAAACGATGAGAGGTTAACTGGTTAACACATACCTTTTCGTTATTCATTAAAGAAAATGTTAAAATAATTAAACTGAGTCGGAGTCGGTCGATTTTTTCTGACTCCGACTCCGACTCGACTCCACCTAAAATGTTCCGACTCCACGACTCCACAGCCCTATTTCATCTGTGATTGTTTCCGGAGTTTCTTCAGAATTCATAAAACCACTCATCATTTGTGGGCATAATTGTTTCCAGGAACCTTTCATTGTTGACTCTTTTATTTCAGCCCACGAGCCTCCAATATTGTTTATTATATTCCAAATATTATAGTTCTTCCAAAAAAGTGGGAGCGACTGCATGGAAGCGAACAATTTTTGCATTATCGACAAAAATCTTTAAAAAATTGATTTGTTTAAATTGTGTGAAATAGATTTAGACGTTTGCTGTCTTCCGAAGTTAAGGGCCATCTATATTATTAGTCCCATAGCAAATTTTATAGAAACACAATGAAAAATTAACTTTTTTGAATAAATTATGTACAGAACGGATTTAGACGCTCGCTGTCTTCCGAAGTGGGTTTTGCATCTAGACTTTTCATATCACAGATGCTGAATGCATGTCTAAAGATAAATAATTAAATTACAGACTTGAGTGCAGTTTTTGTTACAATGTTTTACAGTATTTTTCCTTTATTATTGATTCAGAGTACCATTTATTTTGCCAATCAGACATCATTTTATTCCTGACTAATAAGATCACACAGGAACTGAATGAAGAAAATTGATATTGATTTGAGTGGCCTCATTGTTCAAAGAGTCTACTTTATTGTTTGATGTAATGGCTATATAGTATGTGTTTCCACAAAACGCATACTTTTTGAAGTGAAACTTCTATAGGCGCGGTAGGGCAAATTGGCCTGAACGTCACGAAAAGTGAAACGCTTCGCCTTCTCCCACTTAAATGGTAATATTTCAAATGATCTTTTATATAAATAAATAAATTTCATGAATAATAAATATTAAATATAAATTTAAAATTATTAATAATATAGAAAAATAATTAAATAATTTGATAAATGAACGATAAATATATAAATTTATTTATTTATTTATTAAATATAAAATTAAATATTATATTATAATAATAAATATTTATATTTAATTTAATTTAATTTAAATAATTAAAAATATTAATTTATTGTATAATAATTAATGAATTATATTTAATAAATATAATATAATTAATTTATAATTAATAATAATCATTATTTATAATAATTCTTATTATTAATAATATACTTAATAATATTAATATCATTAATATTAATAATATTAATATTAATTATTATTAATAAAAAATAATTAATTAATATTAATAATTAATTAATTGATTATAATATTTATATTAATTAATAATATAATATAAATATTAGTTAATAATATAATATTTATGTTATAATTACTAATAAATTATTATTAATAATTATGATAATTAATTAATTAATAATTAATATAATAATTAATATTTTCATTAATTAACAATAAATAATACGTAATCATTAATTATAATTATTTACATTAATTAATTAATATAACCATTTCCTAATCCTAAAAAAAAATCATTTATAAATGGAAAAAAGCAATGCGTTAAATCAACTTTTCCTAGGAGATAAGAAGTTTCACTTCTACCACGCGAGAGTCTCACGCATCTGTTTTATTTTATTGATTTTCAAGGTTTTTAATTTTACATCCAATTTTTAAACATGTGAAATCTGTTGTGTCGAGCAATGGGACATTTTAAAATGCAATGGGACATTTTAAAGTGTTTTGCGAATCTATCAAAATAAGGGAATAAGAAAATCTTCTGCTTTCTATTTGATTCAGTTTTAGAATCGCAGTACATTCAGCTGTGAAGACAATAGTATTTCCATGAAGGGATGTTAAAATTTCTCTCTGATCTGATCTACTATAGTTCGGAAAATGTAGGATGAGTCCTGTGACAGCTCACAAATTTGCCCCAATACAACCTAATGTAATGTATTTGCCTAAATAACTTGCTATTTATTAGAATTGAGGCTTATATTAACACTTGCCTTACTGTGCTAAACAATTCCGCCAGCCACTATGCTGGACGCCCAGCATCCAGTGAAAAATGTATGTTTTAAATTTAAATTATGCAAAATCTGCTAGGTTATTTTTTGTAATTAGCTATAAAATTATTTTATTATGTAAGTCCTGGTCACTCACTATCCATCATAGGGTGGCAAGTGTTAAAGTTGATAAAATGATTAAAATTACTGAACATTTTTACAAGGTTGTATTGGGGCTAATTTGTGAGCTGTCACAGGACTCATCCTACATTTTCCGAACTATAACTACTGAGGATCTAGTGTTATAAATTATATCTGCTATATTGGAATATATTGGTCAGTAAAAAATAGATTCTAATCTGGACATTTTATTTGAACTATATAATCAAACATTACTTATAGATATAATTAATGAAACCGGTGTGAGGCTGGGGCTGAACATGAACGTGAGTAAAACTAAGTTCATGGTGTTTGGCCGGCAGGATTACGCAGGAGCACATCTTACATTGAACGGTGCTGATATAGAGAGAGTGAAAACATTTAAATACCTCAAAAGTATCCTAGTGGAAGAGCTCGGTCCAGAATTCGAAGGCAAGTGCAGAATTAAATCATCTCGTGCGGCTTTTAATAAAATGAGAAGCGTATTCTGTGATGATAATCTAAACTTGAAACTTCGACAACGGTTAGTCAAATGCTACGTTTGGTCAGTGTTATTGCATAGAGTGGAATCATGGATCCTCAAAGTTGGTAGTATGAACCGACTGGAAGCATTCTAAATGTGGATACACCGGAGAATGCTACGGATACTCTGGACGGATATGGTCAGCAACAGGAGAGTTCTTCAAAGAGCCAAAGCTGATAGAGAGTTGCTGACTAATATAAAAATCCGAAAGGTGTCCTATTTGGGTCATTTACTTAGAGGAGAAAAGTACAAATTACTGCATCTGATTATTCAAGGCAAAATAGAGGGTCGAAGAGGTGTTGGCTGGAAGCAAATCTCCTGGCTCCGCATATACGTGATTAGACTGGTATAAGGAGCGTTGGGGATATTTTTTGGGCTGCCGGGGACAAAGATGCTTACTCTCAGGTGATAGTCAACGTTTGGGGCACCTGACATGATACTAGGAAGAAGAAGAAGATCAAACATTTTTATTAACGATCAAAATCAAACATTTTTGAAATGAAGAGATTCACTTTTATAATGAATGAATATGAAAATTCTGGGTTTATCAAAATACGATATAACATAAGTTGTTAAAATTGAAGTAACTCACTAAATAGGGGGAAGTTATTGTTTCCTGAACTGGGATCAATTTGTTCATTGGCATAAATGGATGATTTTATATATAGAAAGATTTTGAGGTTATAACACTTAGCTAAAACTTTTCACACAGAAATTATTTTCTTAATTCAAATGGAGGATCTGTTGCTTTGATTTGTAATGTAGGGGATTATTTCATTACTCCCAATATGAGATGTAGTCTAGTAATTCATATTGAATTCTATCTAGCTAAAGTGTATTTTTCTTGAATTGGGTTTAAGGAATCGACCCATATTCTAAGTGACTACAAATGTAGAAGCAGTAGCAGTTCTCAGTCTAAAAAAAATAGTGACTATTGATTACTAACCCTAATGAGCCACACCCTAAAAACATTATTGTGTATAATTTATGCCCGTGATCAAACGGAGGATTGCGACAGGAAACAAAACATTAGTCTCTCTCTTCTCCCAGTGCTTAAATCAAGAAGTGTCCACAGAAAAACCAAAATCACCCTATACAAGACCATAATTAGGACAGTAGTGACATACGGGTGCGAAACGTGGACAGTGACATCAAGGTGCGCAGAGATGCTGGACACATTTGAGAGGAGAGTGTTACGTAAAATCCTGGGGCCCGTGAACAATGGCAAAACCTGGAGAATAAGATACAATGATGAGCTTTATAACATCTATAAAGCTCCCAGGCTCTCTGTACATGCTAGACTGAGCATGCTGAGATGGGTTGGGCATGTGCGGAGAATGTCATCATCACGGGTACCTAAGAGGATCCTTGAGGGATATCTGGACGGAAGAAGAAAGGTCGGTAGACCTAGGCTGCGATGGAAGGGTGAGGTGAAAAAGGACGCGGCCCAACAACTAAAAGTGACAGATTGAAAGGCCGCGGCGGGAGACAGGAGGAGTTGGAGCCGAGGATTGATGGAGACCAAGGTCCGATATGAGCTGTAGATCCATCGAAGAGAAGATAAGGTCAAAATGTAAAACAGATTTAGATAATTTTCATTTTGGTTGCAAGAATTTATTTTGAACGCAAGAGGCATTGTTTGCATTTATTATTCTTTATAAAAGTGTTATGATTTATATATTTACCTGTTGTTTTAATCGAACTTAATCTTAAATAAAGATATCTTTACCTATTGATCAAAGAAAACATATATTTACCTGTTGTTTTAATTGAACTTAATCTTAATTAAAAATATCTTTACCTGTTGATTAAAGAAAATATATATTTACCTGTTGTTTCAATCGAACTTAATCTTAATTAAATATATCTTGACCTGTTGATTAACCCTTCCCTTACGGTGATAAAAATAATACGCGTGCTCCGGTGTTGGGTAGTGAGTACGCAATAAAAAATTTGCGATTTTAAATCGGAAAAATAAGAACATTCATAGATAATCCCCTTAATTAATTATAATTAAAATTAAAAATTATAATAATTGAGATTTATTTGCTGAAAACATTAAAAAACCATCTGGCAACGCTCATGGAACGGGCGTACGTCTAACCTATTTGCAAGCCTAGAAGCTACTAGTGGCGCGGAACGTCAGTCGCATACCCCGGCGCTTACGCTTATGCTTGCGACGTTGAGACAATTCAGCTCCTCGCAATTCAGTCTAGTATGCAAGAGTGAGATGCGAATATAGTGTCGCGCTTCCCGCATACTATTTACCTATCGTCAAGACGAGGCACTCGCAGCGTTTAAATGCGAATTTGTTTTCGATCTTTACAAAACACCTCGATGTAGTCGATAAATTCTGATTATTATTAATATTATTTTTTAAATCAATGCGTAAATATATTATGTAGGAATACCTAAAATCTTAACCTTGTGTTTATAATATTTATAGAGATATTGATGGTTATTAGAAGCAACGTGTAGAAGATACCCAACACAGGGAAGGAAAGGTTAAAGAAAATATATCTTTTACCTGTTGATTAAGTAAAAGATAACTTTACCTGTTGTTTTAATCGAACTTAATCTTAATTAAAGATATCTTTACCTGTTGATTACAGAAAAGATATCTTTACCTTTATCTTTACCCTTCATTGATTATGAAAAGGCTTTTGCTCGAGTATATCATAACAAACTGATCAAAAGTGTTGGCAAAAAAGAAATGACTTTAATAAAAATCTTTACTGACAACAGAAATTAAATTGTTTTAGCAAAAATATCTGCGATGGAAATTCGAAATGTTTAAACATGCCATTGAAAATTTACTTAATAGCATGAAAGTAAATTAAGTGTTCATCAACGTAATAAAATATACTGATGATACAGTTATCGTGGTCGATAACCTGGATGACCTTAAGTTTTTTTTATTATATTTTTATTTTATACAGAACAACCTGGCAGGCTAATTGTGTCAATCTCTTTGTGTTTTGACCTTTAGTTTTTACTGAATATTCTAATACACACAGTAGGTGTTGATCAAGAATTGAATATTAGTGTTCAAAAAACAAAAATTTTTAGTGTTAAGTTGACAATCTTATAATAGTATATATCTGTTGTTGACCGGCCAACCAAAGAGCAAGTATACTTCCAATACTAAAGAAAATGTAACCTGTAACATTTCACAAATTTGCCCCAATACAACCTTGTAACGACATTCAGTTATTTTAATTATTTTATCAACTTTAATATAAGCCTCGATTCTAATAAATAGCAAGTTATTTAGGGAAATACATTACATAAAACAAACAATAATGACAAATTAATACATCTTGTTAAAAATTAGCAAAAATATGTCAGTTTGTTAAAATTAAATAATATTTGACGACGTTCCTCAAAAGTCACTATGTTAGTCTGCATTGGCTAGAGATGGTGTGTACGATAATTGGATTTTCGATTTTTTTTATACATAAAATTAAATGTTCGTAATTAGTAGTATTAATACATAGTGGATCTTGGCCTATTTAAAGATAGATATAAATCATACAATACATTAGAAAGTCAGTATAATGAAAATTAGGAATTAAAACATCAGTTTAGAGAAAAACAATTTTTCAATTTATAAAAAAAACTATTTGATTTCTAAAAAAAAATTATTTTACCCCATCCCTTTGAGACATGACATTTCAAATGTCACAGGGACCATGTTACATTTTCTTGAGTATAGTTTCATATATTTAGAAAGTCTTATTGATCGGAACTTTGACCCAGATAAAGAAATTAGACAGAGAATTGAATTAGTATGAGGAAGATTTCTCTTATGTGCCGAAATTAGTATGTGCAGGAAGCTGAGATCAGTTTTCTGCAATAATACAGGAAGTCGTCGACTTACCACTGCACTAGGTTCCGATAAACAGGTCGTAAGTTGACCTGGTCGTGAGTCGGCTTATGCAATAATTTCCGTACATGTGTAAATGTTATTGCGTGAAGATATTATAAGACTGTTTTCTATGTTCTTGTTATAATCGGTGTATCACCACTGTCATTTATCGAGTTTCTCTATGGTGTCTTTTTTTTATTATTTTTCGAGTTTGTCTTTGTTTTCTTTATCATATCATATCAGCATGCAGCTGATATTCCAATATCTTTACGTATTGCTTTGTTTTCTTTATCATATCATATCAGCATGCAGCTGATATTCCAATATCTTTACATATTGCTTTGTTTTCTTTATCATGTCATATCAGCATGCAGCTGATATTCCAATATCTTTATGTATTGCTTTGTTTTCTTTATCATATCATATCAGCATGCAGCTGATATTCCAATATCTTTACGTATTGCTTTGTTTTCTTTATCATATCATATCAGCATGCAGCTGATATTCCAATATCTTTACATATTGCTTTGTTTTCTTTATCATATCATATCAGCATGCAGCTGATATTCCAATATCTTTACGTATTGCTTTGTTTTCTTTATCATATCATATCAGTATGCAGCTGATATTCCAATATCTTTACGTATTGCTTTGTTTTCTTTATCATATCATATCAGCATGCAGCTGATATTCCAATATCTTTACGTATTGCTTTGTTTTTTTATTTTTACATTTGTTAGAATTAAGTAAAAAAAAATGATGCTTCAGTAAAATTGGTTAAATATAATATTATATTAATAAAACATATGAAAATACAAAATACAGGTGTTTGTTATACATACTAACTTTTTATTGGCCGCTTGTTTATTTTTTTGCATAAACATGGTGAGCTTTGTCTGGATTGTTTGTATCTTCTTCTCCTCGTATATTTCACGATATGGGCGAAACACGTCGTGTGCCATCCGTTCTATCCTTGCAAATCGTTCGATGTTTGGGTCCATGTCTTCAAAATATGCAAGAAGTTTTCATTCTCCTTTTTGTAGACATCTCGGAATGGCTTAAGCAATGCTTATAACAAGACAACACACCCTTATTGGACGAAGCCGCAGCTAATACTGACTAGTAGTAGTAGAATAGTAATACAATATGTAGCGTACATGGACTGCTAGCGCCACGCTTAGCGCAGGCGGACGACCGATATCGGATTGTGGTCGTAATGTCGAACAGTCGTAAGTCGTGTAGGTCGTAAGTCGACAACTACCTGTAACTTGAATCTTAAACTTTGTGCTATACATAATAACTAGAATCTTTAACTTTGTGCTATACATAATAACTTAAATCTTAAACTTTGTGCTATACATAATAACTTAAATCTTAAACTTTGTGCTATACATAATAACTTAAATCTTAAACTTTGTGCTATACATCTACATATGTATAGTCTGTTTAAATTTATGATACTGAGACATGGAGACGGAAAACCTGAATACGAAATAAGATGGAATCATTTGAATGTGGATTCATCGCAGAATGATAAGAATTTCTTGGTATCATCGTATTTAAAACACCGAGGTACTATGCCAAGCAGTTGTAATGCTAAATGCTCTTAAATGTCATATAATGCTGAATACTGGACCAAATCATGTATCAACATGCCATTGGAAAAAGGTGTCTGTTTTTGTTGCACTATATTTGCGTATGGGCAGATATTCATGTTCTGTGTTAACAAATAAAGAGTTTTTTTTCAAGAGTGATCACAAACGTCAGGGGAACCAGACACAGCACGAGAAAAAAAGATTTTTTTTGTTTTATGTGCGAAAATTCTATATATGTTATAAAGAAATTGACTGTGCGATATGACTATTAACTGAATAATTATGCAATGTTGATGGCTACAGTAGCTGACTCTTATCGAGTGAGGTGACGTTTGCAACAAGACTGTGCCGTATGAAATATAGGTGTCGAAAATAATAAATATGAATTCATTCATGTAAATTTTGAAAGCATTGTAACATATAAGAGAAGCGCTGTAGAGTGAGGTATTTTTGTGAATAAAAAAGCTTACAAATTGAGAGGTTTATTTTAGTTAATATTGACATCTGTTGAAATTTTTCATAACTTTTTTATATTCTTCCAATGCCTTTAAAAATTTTACTGAACATTATTCATATCGGGTATAAATTGAAAATAGTTTTAGTGTGTTTACATAGATGGCCAATAAATGTTTACAATTACAGATTTGGCTAAAATGATCAAAAGCTTTGGATTGAATTCAATAGATGCGTTTATTTGTTATGTTATTAATATTAAAATATGTACGTTTCAAGCAAAAAAGTTGTTAATTTGAAATAAGGAACTTAAAATTAATTCCATATTTTGTCGAATGTGATTATCATGTAGCCAAAATTACAGCAGTTGTTTTGTCAGTTACTGTTTAATAGCTGTTATTTAATTAATGTCATAGAACATTTTTATTTTTCAAATATTATTTGACAACTGTCACTTCATGTTATGGTCATAAGACGTAAAATAACAATGGCAAATGATGTATTCATTAAGAAGAGATGACTTGACTTGAACATAAATATTAAAACGAGAAAACAGTTTATAACTAGTAAAATGTTTGATTCTCCTAACATATATAATACTCGTATTAACGCCCAATTATTTGGTTGTCAATAGTTTATATAAAGTTTTCTGTCACTAAGATATACACCAGGGGTGCCAAATTAGTCAATCGCGGCATGCTTTTTACTTTTTCTTCCATTGCTTACAAAAATATATTTAAAAAATTTAATAATGTATATTTTTTGTTTATAATAAATATCAATATATTATATCTGATTCTTCTCCCTGGCTCCATCCCAACTCACTGTCTGCGAAGACTGTTGGGGTCAGCTCTCCTCGTCCTCAGGTTGTATGCTCTTCTGTCCCGGACTACGTCCCCCAGGCCGTGCCTCTGCATCAGGTTATCTTTTTGCACCACCCATGAATTCTTTGGTCTTCCTCTGGTTGTTATTCGAGGAAGATCCATGGATATTGCCTGGTTCACAATGTGATCGGGTGCTCTGCGTCCAACGTGCCCATACCATCTCAATTGCCTCTCCTCCATCTTGCTGTTGATGTCTGTAAAGTATTATATCTGATTATGTATTTTTTTTCCTGTACACTGATAGATATATGTCAAACTTGAAGCCTCGAAATAAGAAGGCAAGAATCCATTGCGATATTCCTACTTAAGGTTTTTCAAGGTTCCTTTAATTGTCCCGCGATTCTAGAAGAACTAAGTTTATATGTACCTAATAAATATAGCCGTGCAAGGAATCACCCTCTGTTCTACATACCAACTTACAGGACGAATGTCATGGCTAAACACTCAGTCACGCGTGGTATAGAGATATTGAACCGACTGAATGACACTGTTGATATATTCTCGGTACCGTCTAGCAGTATGAGAAGAATCCTGGCTGATATTATTCCTAACGAATAAGCTAACGCTAGAAGCAGACCCTCTTTGTGTAACAGGAGAAATCCGTGCCAAGTGGATAAAAAAAAGTAGCGACGTCCTCTTAAACAGTAGTTCGCGCGTAAAAAAAGGTTGGGCAGTCCTTATACGAGTATATACAATACGAGTATACTCGGTTCCAATTCTACATTATTTTAAGATATCCAGTTTTATTCCGGAAATGAATTTATTTAAATTTTATTACAATGAACGGGTTTTTATCGACCTTTAAAAAGGTTACAAAAGTAATATTCAAGACAGAATTTTGATAGCGCATGAATATAAATATAACTTGTCACAAAAATTATAAACATTTACATGAATTATATACAAAAAAATATGGAAAAGTTGTAATCACATGCATACAGACCATTACACATAAAACAAACGTTTTTTTATAAATCGATTTTATTTTTCTCTAAACTGACGTTGTAATTCTTAATTTTCATTATACTGACTTTCTAATGTATTGTATGATTTGTATCTATCTTTAAATAGGCCAAGATCCACTATGAATTAATATTAATTACGAACATTTAATTTAGGTATAAAAAAATCGAAAATCCAATTATCGTATACCCCATCCCTAGCCAATGCAGACTAACGTAGTGACTTGACAAACGTCACCGAATATTATTTGATTTTAACAAACTGCCACATTTTTGCAAATCTGTAACAAGATGTATTAATTTGTCATTATTGTTAGTTTTATGTAATGTATTTACCTAAATAACTTGCTATTTATTAGAATCGAGGTTTATATTAAAGTTGATAAAATAATTAAAATTTCTGAACGTCATTACAAAGTTGTATTGGGGCAAATGTATGAACTGTCACAGGGACCATGCTACATTTTCTCAAGTATACAAACATTTCTTTATGGATCAAAATGATACGGTGCCTGTAAACAAGCAACCGATGTTAAAAGAAATAATCGATCACGTCAATCACAACGAGCAAGAGAAACTTAGCCACTTGGAACAGCACAAAGACATGCACAGCGTCGTATTGTGAAAAAAAAGACTTTAATTATTATTGACAGATTGATACTGAATAGTTCAATATACGAGTATAATGTTCATA
>OX463843.1:3048312-3337478 GCA_949825065.1 Odontocerum albicorne
CTCAATATGAAGAACTATCAAGTTTAGTCAAAATAAGCCAAATATTTTTTGTCTGGTTTCATCTTCTAACTTACTTATTCTTGATCAGCAGTATTAATTTATCTAAATCAACTAAAAAAAACGGTTTTGTGAGATAAATATCTTTTGCATATTTTCGTCTCAATATGAAGAACTATCAAGTTTAGTCAAAATAAGCCAAATATTTTTTGTCTGGTTTCATCTTCTAACTTACTTATTCTTGATCAGCAGTATTAATTTATCTAAATCAACTAAAAAAAAACGGTTTTGTGAGATAAATATCTTTTGCATATTTTCGTCTCAATATGAAGAACTATCAAGTTTAGTCAAAATAAGCCAAATATTTTTTGTCTGGTTTCATCTTCTAACTTACTTATTCTTGATCAGCAGTATTAATTTATCTAAATCAACTAAAAAAAAACGGTTTTGTGAGATAAATATCTTTTGCATATTTTCGTCTCAATATGAAGAACTATCAAGTTTAGTCAAAATAAGCCAAATATTTTTTGTCTGGTTTCATCTTCTAACTTACTTATTCTTGATCAGCAGTATTAATTTATCTAAATCAACTAAAAAAAAACGGTTTTGTGAGATAAATATCTTTTGCATATTTTCGTCTCAATATGAAGAACTATCAAGTTTAGTCAAAATAAGCCAAATATTTTTTTGTCTGGTTTCATCTTCTAACTTACTTATTCTTGATCAGCAGTATTAATTTATCTAAATCAACTAAAAAAAAACGGTTTTGTGAGATAAATATCTTTTGCATATTTTCGTCTCAATATGAAGAACTATCAAGTTTAGTCAAAATAAGCCAAATATTTTTTGTCTGGTTTCATCTTCTAACTTACTTATTCTTGATCAGCAGTATTAATTTATCTAAATCAACTAAAAAAAAAACGGTTTTGTGAGATAAATATCTTTTGCATATTTTCGTCTCAATATGAAGAACTATCAAGTTTAGTCAAAATAAGCCAAATATTTTTTTGTCTGGTTTCATCTTCTAACTTACTTATTCTTGATCAGCAGTATTAATTTATCTAAATCAACTAAAAAAAAACGGTTTTGTGAGATAAATATCTTTTGCATATTTTCGTCTCAATATGAAGAACTATCAAGTTTAGTCAAAATAAGCCAAATATTTTTTGTCTGGTTTCATCTTCTAACTTACTTATTCTTGATCAGCAGTATTAATTTATCTAAATCAACTAAAAAAAAACGGTTTTGTGAGATAAATATCTTTTGCATATTTTCGTCTCAATATGAAGAACTATCAAGTTTAGTCAAAATAAGCCAAATATTTTTTGTCTGGTTTCATCTTCTAACTTACTTATTCTTGATCAGCAGTATTAATTTATCTAAATCAACTAAAAAAAAACGGTTTTGTGAGATAAATATCTTTTGCATATTTTCGTCTCAATATAAGAACTATCAAGTTTAGTCAAAATAAGCCAAATATTTTTTGTCTGGTTTCATCTTCTAACTTACTTATTCTTGATCAGCAGTATTAATTTATCTAAATCAACTAAAAAAAAACGGTTTTGTGAGATAAATATCTTTTGCATATTTTCGTCTCAATATGAAGAACTATCAAGTTTAGTCAAAATAAGCCAAATATTTTTAGTCTGGTTTCATCTTCTAACTTACTTATTCTTGATCAGCAGTATTAATTTATCTAAATCAACTAAAAAAAAACGGTTTTGTGAGATAAATATCTTTTGCATATTTTCGTCTCAATATGAAGAACTATCAAGTTTAGTCAAAATAAGCCAAATATTTTTAGTCTGGTTTCATCTTCTAACTTACTTATTCTTGATCAGCAGTATTAATTTATCTAAATCAACTAAAAAAAAACGGTTTTGTGAGATAAATATCTTTTGCATATTTTCGTCTCAATATGAAGAACTATCAAGTTTAGTCAAAATAAGCCAAATATTTTTAGTCTGGTTTCATCTTCTAACTTACTTATTCTTGATCAGCAGTATTAATTTATCTAAATCAACTAAAAAAAAACGGTTTTGTGAGATAAATATCTTTTGCATATTTTCGTCTCAATATGAAGAACTATCAAGTTTAGTCAAAATAAGCCAAATATTTTTTGTCTGGTTTCATCTTCTAACTTACTTATTCTTGATCAGCAGTATTAATTTATCTAAATCAACTAAAAAAAAACGGTTTTGTGAGATAAATATATTTTGCATATTTTCGTCTCAATATGAAGAACTATCAAGTTTAGTCAAAATAAGCCAAATATTTTTTGTCTGGTTTCATCTTCTAACTTACTTATTCTTGATCAGCAGTATTAATTTATCTAAATCAACTAAAAAAAAACGGTTTTGTGAGATAAATATCTTTTGCATATTTTCGTCTCAATATGAAGAACTATCAAGTTTAGTCAAAATAAGCCAAATATTTTTTGTCTGGTTTCATCTTCTAACTTACTTATTCTTGATCAGCAGTATTAATTTATCTAAATCAACTAAAAAAAAACGGTTTTGTGAGATAAATATCTTTTGCATATTTTCGTCTCAATATGAAGAACTATCAAGTTTAGTCAAAATAAGCCAAATATTTTTTGTCTGGTTTCATCTTCTAACTTACTTATTCTTGATCAGCAGTATTAATTTATCTAAATCAACTAAAAAAAAACGGTTTTGTGAGATAAATATCTTTTGCATATTTTCGTCTCAATATGAAGAACTATCAAGTTTAGTCAAAATAAGCCAAATATTTTTTGTCTGGTTTCATCTTCTAACTTACTTATTCTTGATCAGCAGTATTAATTTATCTAAATCAACTAAAAAAAAACGGTTTTGTGAGATAAATATCTTTTGCATATTTTCGTCTCAATATGAAGAACTATCAAGTTTAGTCAAAATAAGCCAAATATTTTTTTGTCTGGTTTCATCTTCTAACTTACTTATTCTTGATCAGCAGTATTAATTTATCTAAATCAACTAAAAAAAACGGTTTTGTGAGATAAATATCTTTTGCATATTTTCGTCTCAATATGAAGAACTATCAAGTTTAGTCAAAATAAGCCAAATATTTTTTGTCTGGTTTCATCTTCTAACTTACTTATTCTTGATCAGCAGTATTAATTTATCTAAATCAACTAAAAAAAAACGGTTTTGTGAGATAAATATCTTTTGCATATTTTCGTCTCAATATGAAGAACTATCAAGTTTAGTCAAAATAAGCCAAATATTTTTTGTCTGGTTTCATCTTCTAACTTACTTATTCTTGATCAGCAGTATTAATTTATCTAAATCAACTAAAAAAAAACGGTTTTGTGAGATAAATATCTTTTGCATATTTTCGTCTCAATATGAAGAACTATCAAGTTTAGTCAAAATAAGCCAAATATTTTTTTGTCTGGTTTCATCTTCTAACTTACTTATTCTTGATCAGCAGTATTAATTTATCTAAATCAACTAAAAAAAACGGTTTTGTGAGATAAATATCTTTTGCATATTTTCGTCTCAATATGAAGAACTATCAAGTTTAGTCAAAATAAGCCAAATATTTTTTGTCTGGTTTCATCTTCTAACTTACTTATTCTTGATCAGCAGTATTAATTTATCTAAATCAACTAAAAAAAAACGGTTTTGTGAGATAAATATCTTTTGCATATTTTCGTCTCAATATGAAGAACTATCAAGTTTAGTCAAAATAAGCCAAATATTTTTTTGTCTGGTTTCATCTTCTAACTTACTTATTCTTGATCAGCAGTATTAATTTATCTAAATCAACTAAAAAAAACGGTTTTGTGAGATAAATATCTTTTGCATATTTTCGTCTCAATATGAAGAACTATCAAGTTTAGTCAAAATAAGCCAAATATTTTTTGTCTGGTTTCATCTTCTAACTTACTTATTCTTGATCAGCAGTATTAATTTATCTAAATCAACTAAAAAAAAACGGTTTTGTGAGATAAATATCTTTTGCATATTTTCGTCTCAATATGAAGAACTATCAAGTTTAGTCAAAATAAGCCAAATATTTTTTGTCTGGTTTCATCTTCTAACTTACTTATTCTTGATCAGCAGTATTAATTTATCTAAATCAACTAAAAAAAAACGGTTTTGTGAGATAAATATCTTTTGCATATTTTCGTCTCAATATGAAGAACTATCAAGTTTAGTCAAAATAAGCCAAATATTTTTAGTCTGGTTTCATCTTCTAACTTACTTATTCTTGATCAGCAGTATTAATTTATCTAAATCAACTAAAAAAAAACGGTTTTGTGAGATAAATATCTTTTGCATATTTTCGTCTCAATATGAAGAACTATCAAGTTTAGTCAAAATAAGCCAAATATTTTTTTGTCTGGTTTCATCTTCTAACTTACTTATTCTTGATCAGCAGTATTAATTTATCTAAATCAACTAAAAAAAAACGGTTTTGTGAGATAAATATCTTTTGCATATTTTCGTCTCAATATGAAGAACTATCAAGTTTAGTCAAAATAAGCCAAATATTTTTTGTCTGGTTTCATCTTCTAACTTACTTATTCTTGATCAGCAGTATTAATTTATCTAAATCAACTAAAAAAAAAACGGTTTTGTGAGATAAATATCTTTTGCATATTTTCGTCTCAATATGAAGAACTATCAAGTTTAGTCAAAATAAGCCAAATATTTTTTGTCTGGTTTCATCTTCTAACTTACTTATTCTTGATCAGCAGTATTAATTTATCTAAATCAACTAAAAAAAAACGGTTTTGTGAGATAAATATCTTTTGCATATTTTCGTCTCAATATGAAGAACTATCAAGTTTAGTCAAAATAAGCCAAATATTTTTTGTCTGGTTTCATCTTCTAACTTACTTATTCTTGATCAGCAGTATTAATTTATCTAAATCAACTAAAAAAAAACGGTTTTGTGAGATAAATATCTTTTGCATATTTTCGTCTCAATATGAAGAACTATCAAGTTTAGTCAAAATAAGCCAAATATTTTTAGTCTGGTTTCATCTTCTAACTTACTTATTCTTGATCAGCAGTATTAATTTATCTAAATCAACTAAAAAAAAACGGTTTTGTGAGATAAATATCTTTTGCATATTTTCGTCTCAATATGAAGAACTATCAAGTTTAGTCAAAATAAGCCAAATATTTTTAGTCTGGTTTCATCTTCTAACTTACTTATTCTTGATCAGCAGTATTAATTTATCTAAATCAACTAAAAAAAAACGGTTTTGTGAGATAAATATCTTTTGCATATTTTCGTCTCAATATGAAGAACTATCAAGTTTAGTCAAAATAAGCCAAATATTTTTTGTCTGGTTTCATCTTCTAACTTACTTATTCTTGATCAGCAGTATTAATTTATCTAAATCAACTAAAAAAAAACGGTTTTGTGAGATAAATATCTTTTGCATATTTTCGTCTCAATATGAAGAACTATCAAGTTTAGTCAAAATAAGCCAAATATTTTTTGTCTGATTTCATCTTCTTACTTTCTTTTTCATGATTAGCAATATTAATTTATCTTAATCAACTAAAAAAAAAAAGTGTTTTAGGAGTAGAATATATTTTGCATATTTTCGTCTCAATATCAAAAACTATAAAGTTAAGTCAATTTTTTTTTGTCTGATTTCATATAATTACTAACTTGTTATTGATAAGCGATATTAATAACCCTCAAATAACAAAAAAAAAATTGTTTCGGGAGTTGAATATTTTTTGATCATTTTCGTCTCAATATCAAAAACTCTTAAGTTTTGTCAATATATGCCAATTTTTTTTGTGGCTGATTTCATAATATAGCTTACTTATTATTGATAGGCGATATTAATGACCCTCAAATAACTAAGGGATATAAATACCCTTAAAGTACTAAAAAAAGTATTTTGTGAGTTGAAGATTTTTTGCGCATTTTCGTCTCAATATAAAAAATTATTAAGTTTAGTAATTTTTTTTGTCTGATTTCATATTATTACTTACTTTTTATTGATAAGCGATATTTTTAACTCTCAAACAACTAAAAAAAAAGTGTTTTGCTGAGTTGAATATTTTTTGTGCATTTTCGTCTCAATATAAAAAAACTATCAAGTTTAGTCAATATATGCCAATTTGTTTTTGTCTGATTTCATATTATTACTAACTAATTATTGATGAGCGATATTAATAAATTTCAAATAAATAAAAAAAAGTGTTTTGTGAGTTGAATATATTTTGCACATTTTCGTCTCAATATAAAAAAACTATCAATTTTAGTCAATATAAGCCAATTTTTCTTTTCTGATTTCATATTATTACTACCTAATTATTGATAAGCGATATTAATAAATCTCAAATAACTAAAAAAAAGTGTTTTGTGAGTTGAATATTTTTTGCGCATTTTCGTCTATAACTAAAAAAAAAAAGTGGTTTGTGAGTTGAATATTTTTTGTGCATTTTCCTCGTCAAAGAGTATTCTTAATTTTTCCCTATCCTGCAATCTCTCTCTCTCTCTCTCCGTGGTTGCAGTCCTAAGACTGGTTTGCAGCAATTTCAACTCTTCTCCTCCATTCCTCCCTGTCCTGTGCGGCTCTTTTTAAATCTGTATATGTTGAGCAGCGCACGTCCACCAACAGGTCCTCCAGGTACTCTCGGCGTGGGCGTCCCCTAGAGTTTGTCCCCTCGGTCATACCCTCCATTATGCTGCAATCTGCGATTCCATTAATGATCTCTAAGCACTCTGGGGCCATCGTTCACTACACTTAACCATTGAACTTGTGGTTTGCGAATGCTACTTCTTACCTATGGTATGGTAAAAAAAAAATATTTGATAATTTAGTTATGTGTTTATTAAGTACAAAATGTACGGTTTTTATCGATCAATAAAAAAGGTTACAATAATTCATTCAAATACAAATTTTGTGTGCATGAAAATTTATTCAATCAATTATGAACATTATTAACTTTAAAATGATTTATACACAAAAAATATCAGAGAGGAGTTTGAACTTTAATACTACATACCATACATATTATACAAGTTTGTGACAGGTCAGAAGTCAGGAGGCTCAAGGCTATAAAATAAAAAAAAATATTCGTATAATCCACTCAAAACACATTAAATCATATTAGAATTTCATTATTTATGCTTTAGAGCAGTGTTCCCCAACCGGTGGTCCGCGCCCCGGTTCCGGGCCGCAGAGATTTTCCGCCGGGCCGCAAACAGTATGCCAAATTTCTAAGAAATTCGACATGCAAAAATATTAAATATAGGATTTTCATCCATGTCCTCAATAAAATCAAAACAAATCAATATACTGGTCGTGAATGCAGCACTTAGTCTGTCAGAGACAGCACTGCAGCCAAGAATATCCAATATATTAACAAAGATCAACAGCAGGTTTCGCATTAGTTTGTTGCAAAAACCGCATGGTTTTTGTTCAATTTTAATTGTATCAGACAATGTTACAATTAAAATTGTTTAACTATTATATGTATATTTGTCAATTATAGTTATATATGTCCATCTGTCACAATATAGAGTAAAAAAATATTAAATAAAAAAACCATTTTTATTTCAGTATTAGTGGTCCGCGAAAAAATTTTCCTTTTTTTTACCGGTCCATATGTCTAAAAAGGTTGGGGAACACTGCTTTAGAGATCTTGAAAAGGCTAAGAGGAAAAAATAAACGTGAGCCCCCCCCGCTGTGGTGCCTGATTTATGATTCAAATAAACAAAAACACTCGCTGAGAGATTTTTTTAAGGTAAGTAAATTTTTTTTTCATAAATTGATAAAAATAGTTATTAACAAATATTAACCTAATTTACATACCTCTTACTAACATGTATAATTTTAAATCTTTAAATTTATTTATTTTTTGACTTAAATATACTTAAACACATCTTTATCATATAAATACTCTCTCTCCGTGGTTGCAGTCCTAAGACTGGTTTGCAGCAATTTCAACTCTTCTCCTCCATTCCCCCCTGTCCTGTGCGGCTCTTTTTAAATCTGTATATGTTGAGCAGCGCACGTCCACCAACAGGTCCTCCAGGTACTCTCGGCGTGGGCGTCCCCTAGAGTTTGTCCCCTCGGTCATACCCTCCATTATGGCATGCAAGAGGCCCTCTTGTCGTATTATATGACCGATCCATCTTGCACGCCTTTCGGACAGGATCCTGAGCAGGTGCCTTCCTCCTTCGATTCGTTGGAGAACCTGTTCATTTGTGATGCGGTCTCTCCAGGAAATTCCTAATAGTCTTCTATAGGACCACATCTCAAAAGCCTCTAGTCTTCGTCTATCTCTTTCGGATAGGCACCATGTCTCGCAGCCGTACATCAAGATACTCCATACATAGGTCTTGATGAGGAGTATTCTCAGTTTTAGGTCTATATTATTTGATTCTATTATTTTCGAACTTTTATTAAATGCAAGTCTAGCCTGATGTATACGGCTGTCGACCTCGCTCTCGGACCGACCGTCCCATGTTATTTTGCTCCCGAGGTAGACAAACTCCTCGGTGTTCTTTAGTGGTTTACCCGACATCACTATTCTCATCTGGTGTTGCGCTCGGCCTACAGTCAGCAGCTTTGTTTTGTCTTTATTTATCTTCATACTGTAGTTATTTTGAAGAATGCTTTCCATAGTTGTTAAGGCCTCTTGTAGTTCCTCTTCACTTTCAGCAACCATAGCAATATAAATACTAAGACATCGAAAAATCTAGATTCTACCGCCTTCTAAAATACTTGTTGACATTTCGTTTAAAAAAAATAAACGTTTGTCTAATGGGGAAGTTTTTAATATAATGACCGTAGCCAGCACATTACTACCCTTTCACCAAACTAATTGTTTTTTTCGTTGTAATATTTGTAATGTCAAGAATAGTGCGTTTGAATTCCAAGTTAGAGTGTCCTTGAGGGGAACCAGCTCTCGAAACGATGCTATATAAATTGTTATTTTATTATTATTATTGTCATATGGTGTTGTGGGTGGTGTGTACAGCTTAAGGAAGCACTTGAAGCTAATACATTTTTTGAAGTCTTATCAATATGTGTAAGTTTTTTTAAGAATATATATGACCGAAGTTATAGGTATCCTTTTTCGTTGTAATATTTTTAATCTGTCAATAATAGTGGGTTTGAATTCCGAGTTAGAGTGCCCTTGAGGAGAACCAGCTCTCGAAACGACGCTATATAAATTGTACTTTTATTATTATTATTATTGTCATGTGGTGTTGTGAGTACACGTGTACAGCTTAAGGAAGAACTTTAAGCTAATCCATTTTGCGAGGTCGTATCAATATGTGTAAGTTTTTTAACCCTTCCTTACGGTGTTAAAATTGAAACGCGTGCTCCGGTGTCGGGTAGTGAGTACGCGATCAAAAATTAGCGATTTTAAATCGGTAAAATAAGAACATTCATAGATAATCCCCGTAATTAATTATATTTGAAGTTAAAAATTATAATAATTGAGATTTATTTGCTGAAAACATTAAAAAAACCATTTAAAACCATCTGGCAACGCTCACGGAACGGGCGTACGTGTAACCTATTTGCAAGCCTAGAAGCTACTGTGGCGCGGAACGTCAGTCGCATACCCCGGCGCTTACGCTTATGCTTGCGACGTTGAGACAATTCAGCTCCTCTCAATTCAGTGGAGTATGCAAGAGTGAGATGCGAATATAGTGTCGCGCTTCCCGCATACTATTCACCTATCACGACACAAGGTCGAGGTACTCACAGCTTTTAAATGCGAATTTGTTTCCGATATCTTCACAAAATACCCACGATGTAGTCGATAAATTCTGATTATTATTAATATTATTTTTTAAATCAATGCGTAAATATATTATGGAGGAATACCTAAAATCTAAACCTTGTATTTATAATATTTATAGAGATATTGATGGTTATTAGAAGCAACGTGTAGAAGATACCCAACACAGGGAAGGAAAGGTTAAAGAATAGATATGACCGAAGTTATAGGTATCCTTTTTCGTTGTAATATTTTTAATCTGTCAATAATAGTGCGTTTGAATTCCGAGTTAGAGTGCCGTTGAGGGGAACCAGCTCTCGAAACGACGCTATATAAATTGTTATTTTATTATTATTATTGTCATGTGGTGTTGTGGGTGGTGTATACAGATTAAGGAAGCACTTGAAGCTAATACATTTTTCGAAGTCTTATCAATATGTGTAAGTTTTTTTAAAGAATAGATATGATCGAAGCTATAGGTATCCTTATACCTTCGGACACATGTCGGAAAAAGTTTCTGTGTCGTTCGAGGATAGTAGCACAGCGCTGGGTTCGAACCGACGACCTTCCGCACGGAAGTCCAGTGCGTTACCACGCGGCCATGCACCTCTATTATATATATGAACAATACTCACACACACAAAGTTGAAATGATTTTCTATCACATATGGGAAGATATTCAGAAGTTTCTTTCTAGTTTACCTTTTCTTTATAAATTTTCCACGACTTTCTTACCAAACATGTTTTTATTGATATTTGCAGATGCAGGGAAGTATTTTATCGTAGTCTATTTTTACACTCAACATACGAGTATATATATTTCTTTCGTAATATTTTTAAAATGTCAATAATTGAGGGGCTTAAATACCGAGTTAGAACACCCTTAACCTTTCCTTCCCTGTGTTGGGTATCTTCTACACGTTGCTTCTAATAACCATCAATATCTCTATAAATATAATAAATACAAGGTTAAGATTTTAGGTATTCCTCCATAATATATTTACGCATTGATTTAAAAAATAATATTAATAATAATCAGAATTTATCGACTACATCGAGGTGTTTTGTAAAGATCGAAAACAAATTCGCATTTAAACGCTGCGAGTGCCTCGTCTTGACGATAGGTGAATAGTATGCGGGAAGCGCGACACTATATTCGCATCTCACTCTTGCATACTAGACTGAATTGCGAGAACCTGAATTGTCTCAACGTCGCAAGCAAAGGCGTAAGCGCCGGGGTATGCGACTGACGTTCCGCGCCACTAGTAGCCTCTAGGCTTGCAAATAGGTTAGACGTACGCCCGTTCCGTGAGCGTTTTTTAATGTTTTCATATGGTTTTTTATTGTTTTCAGCAAATAAATCTCAATTATTATAATTTTTAACTTCAATTATAATTAATTAAGGGAATATCTATGAATGTTCTTATTTTTCCGATTTAAAATCGCTAATTTTTGATCGCGTACTCACTACCCAACACCGGAGCACGCGTTTCAATTTTAACACCGTAAGGGAAGGGTTAATGATGTTTTCTCTATAAACGGCGTTATATAGTATAAATGGTCCTTTATTATAAATAATTTTTTTGTATATGTACCGATCACGAAAATGAAAACTCATTTCATGTTGTTTATTCACTTAATTGGTTCACATTCTCATGGGTTTTCCCCAGATACTCACTCGAAACTCAGTTTGAATATCGTAAATTTGTTTGGAGTTTACAATTGTAAATTCAAACTAAAAGTTGGTGCAATCCTTTTTTGGAGTCCAGCTCTACGAGTGTTAATTAAATCTCGTGCTATCGCCATCCGAGGTAATCTGCAAGACGAAAAATCAATTTATTCAATTATTTATTTAAAATGTAGAACAAATGAATGAACAAAGGCTAATTAAATAAATATGTAATGCAAATGTAACGATGGTCGCTATCAGTGTAGCATGTGTCCTATTAGGACGTGCTGATGATCTTGATATCGACATCGTTATCTTCGTTTTAGTTGATTCTGCGTTACTTCTCGTACAGAATCATCAATATAGCGGATTGCTTATTTCTATAAGTCATGATGATCTTGATTTGTTGTCAATAAATATGGACTCAGGAATGCGGATATAAATCGATAAGTGGACAGCAGGTAAATAAATAACAAAGTCTTGACAGTTGACTGAATGACAATACGAATATATGTTTATTTATCGGAGCGCCGGTCTTTTATACAAATGGGTGAACCAGTTCGCGTTACATGCTCCGTCTCGCTCTGGCACGTAAATTGGCGGTAGGTTAATTATTTATATTTGGAGATGACTGGACAAATCGCGGGTACTATAAAAATAGTAAACATTGTCGCCGTTCTTGACGTGTAGCTATCTATGAATACTTGATCGGTCAATGACCCTGTATGTTTATGATCAACAATAATTAATTTAATTTATTTGTGTTTTAACAATTCACTCGTTATTTTGACAATTAATTTAGGTAGGTATACAGGCAGGTACACAAATATGAGTGGATTGTGTGTTAGATGAAATCTAAAAAAAGCAAAGATGGAACAAGTTAATGATATTTTGCACGAAGGAGCTGAAAAAAGTTTGATAAATAGTATGAGTTACGTGAGAAGCTGTATAGATGTAGAAGGGGCGAAATATATGTGTTGAGATAGGGAACAGTGTATTCTTACAAAATAATGGCTTGATGGTTTGTATGGATTTATTATAAACAGTACAACCTGACAGATTATTAACACTTGCCACCCTATGATGGATAGTGAGTGACCAGGACTAACATAATAAAATAATTTTAAAGCTTATTACAAAAAATAACCTAGCAGATTTTGCATAATTTTAATTTAAAACATACATTTTTCACTGGACGCTGGGCGTCCAGCATAGTGGCTGGCGGAATTGTTTAGCACAGTAAGGCAAGTGTTAATGTGTTCAAGAGCTTTTTAATTAAAAAAAAGTGGATACCAACGGGAATAAAATCCGCAACCATCGCGTTCGAAGATACATGTTTTCGAACTCGGAGGTTGAGGGTTCAATTTCCGTTTTACCAACCATCGTGTTCGAAGACACATGTTTTCGAACTCGTGGATTGCGGGTTCTATAGAGATCATCTAGTAACAATGTATCCGGCCCAAGTCAGCTTTTCCGTTATTATCTTGGGCCTTTTTAAATATAATAAATTAATGAATGTCAATTCGACGTGATAAATAAAATATAGGTAGAAGGCAAAGTACAGAGTGGAAGATCAGGGTACTTGACGATGATGCCACCGGAAATTACAATGTCAGCTGATTTCTGATAGGCATACCCTGTTGCCTATAGGGTGAGTTTCTGTACTTGCAGCTTATATGTCTTCTTTCTCTATTGGGTTCCTGATTACAAGCAACAATTTTATGACACTTGGCTAATTCTGCTGCTGTTTAGTCCGATTGTTAATGTTTTCAAGCATCTAATGCAAACGTTTTTTTTTTAAATCTCTTACGCTATCCACCATGTTTTGTTAGCCTTCCGTTAGATCACCATGTTTTGTTAGCCTTCCGTTAGATCACCAAAGATATTTATTGGGAGTCTATAGTTAGACATAAGAGCTACTTGTCCACACCAACGCAGGCGAGCAAACAATACCAAAATTTTAATGCGTAAACAGCTGTTTTCTCTTAAAACTTGTGAGTGCCTCCTTTACAACAAAATAACAAAAAGTCCAATTAATTTATAGCACATCGATCAATAAGTTCCGGAATTAACCAACAGATGGCGCCTCTAATAATAAATCCATACCATTCTCAGCTAGTACAACCTTTTAGAAGTTACGTGTCAAACTTTAATGATATTCCGACATTGTGTCATTGAGTTACAGTGGTTTTAGTGACTTGGATCCACCACTATACTCCGGAATCAAATCGGCAGTCACCTGAGTGGAGAGCAGCCGGTGAAAGTCGTCCGAAGCGACAAAAACTTCAACAGTCGGCCGGGAAGGTTATGGCCTTCGTATTTTGGGATGCGCATGGTATAATATTCATCGATCACCTTGAAAAGGGATAAACCATCAATAACGAATATTACATAGCGTTATTGGAGCGTTTGAAATCAGAAATTGCAAAAAAATGGCCCCATATGAAGAAGAAAAAAGTTCTCTTTCATCAGGACAATGCACCGTGTCACAAGTCGATAGTAACGATGGCCAAATTGCACGAGTTGAACTTCGAATTGCTTCCGCACCCACCGTATTCTCCAGATTTTACCTCCAGTGACTATTGGCTGTTCGCAGACCTCAAAAAGATGTTCCAGGGAAAGAGATTTTGCTCCAATGAAGAAGTGATTGCCGAAACTAACGCCTATTTTGAAAACAAAGATATATCGTTCTACACGGCTGGCATAGAAAAGTTAGGAAAGCGTTGGAATGAATGTATCGCTCTTGAAGGAGACTATGTTGATGAGTAAAGATGAATTTTGGCAAACAAATGTCGTTTTAGTAGTTAGTCCCGGGACTTATTGATCGATGTGTTAGTATTATAAAGGTTTCAAAATTTGTTAAGTGTTTTAACTTATATGTGGAAAGCACCCGAATTTTGCCTTTTGTACATAAAGGTTAAATATACGAGGATCATCCAAAAAGTAAGGTTACAAAATTTATGTAGGATCGAAAAATGCTTGTATTTAATTGAAATTCACAGTATACTTAAAAAAATATATTAAACTATTTTTCAACATAATCGCCGTTGAGATCAAGACATTTCTGTAGTCGGGGCATCAGCTTTTGTATGCCAGTGTCATAGACCTCCGCCGCCAGCTCTTTCAGCCACTTCTTCACAGCTTCTTCGACCTTTTGATCGTTAGAAACTGACCGTTAGGATCCCCCCTACTCATCAGGTGCACCAACTTTGAAACAAAAAATTTACCTCGGCTTGTAACCTTAATTTCTGGATGACCTTCGTATAAGTATCATTAAAGTAAAACTATGGAAAGGAAAGTTTTTTAATGTAAAATTGTTTAAATAAGTTAATTAACTTAAAATTTTGATATAATTATTTTTTAAACTAAATAAACCAAACTACCTTTATTAATTTTATCAAAGAGTTTCCTTAGCGTCTGGTTTATGTATATTGAAGCGTATACTTCCTTAAATATAAAATCTAAAGGCTACACGTTAGTTGCTAAAATATTTTTAAAATCAGGAATTAAAAAAATAATAATAAAGTTTTGCAAACTTTTTTTCAGTTTTATTGTCATCCCTCAACAAATCCGAATCGGCGATTTAGACAAATAAATCGACAGATAAAATTGCGTGATCGACAGATATAATTTTCTTCGGCCACTTTCTTCGATCTTTCGGGCTTAGAGTCATTAAAGTAGGCACGGAACGTTTGTCATCGCACGTATTGACAATACTACCCCCACGAATGAAGAGGCAACAATAATATCACGCGTATAGCATGTATGATTATTATTAGTAGACGAATATTTTTTATCACGCTCGGATTATTTTATTATTATTATTTTCCTTAAATATTTCTTTTTCATCTTCTCGTAAAAAATATTATGTATAGTATAATAAATTTCGGGTCTACACTTTTGAAAAATACTATAATAGAAAAACTTGGAACGACAAAAGAATGAAGTTCTTTAAATAGGGAAAGTGAAAATCCTTTATTTACATGCTCACATCTAACGGGTTTGACAATTGGAACCTTTTTTTTGGCACTAAACGGTATCAAATACTCAATCATTATCACCATTCTGCCCTAACTAAGCATTCTCTCTCTCTTCCTTGGCATGATTACTCTCACATGGTGGTGGAGTCTGCCCTTCCAATAATTCGCCGCCACTTCGCCCGATCCTGTGCATCTTCCGGAGCGATATCGGCGTCCTTCATGTCCCGCCCAACCACCTCGCTTCACCCGCGCTTGGGTCTTCCTCAGGACCTCTTACCAGGGACATTAAGTGTTTGCGCCCTGTTTCCTATATACTCTGGCGGTCTTCTGCTGACGTGTTTATACCATCGCAGCCTGCTCTCTTGAATCTTGTCAGATATGTCGCGTACACCTAGACTCCCACGGATGTAGGAGTTTCGGATCATGTCAAACCTCATGACACCACACATCCATCTCAACATTTTCATCTCAGCTGTCTGTATGGCACGGACGTGCCTTAGGGAGGTATTCCAGGTTTCTACCCTTACTGAGTATTCTATGTATCATCATCATCATCATTGTCAACCAGAGTCGATCCACTGATGGATGAAGGTCTCCCCAAGTTGACTCCAAACAGTTCGGTCCTTTGCTCGCGTATGCCACGTGATGCTGCCATGCTTCTTGATTTCGTCCATCCAGCGTACCTTCGGTCTTCTTCTAGGCCTCTTTATGCCTCTTGGGTACCATTGGATTATTTCGGATGTCCATCGGGAGTCTGACATTCTGGCTACGTGTCCGGCCCATTGCCACTTCATTCTTTTGCACACCTTTATAACGTCTTCTACCTTTGTTATATTGCGACAAAACTGGCGTGGAGCTCATTTGGACGTTTGAACAACATCTTCAAAAGTAATCTCCCAATATCCTTGAAGCAAAGGGTCTACAACCAGTGCATTCTTCCAGTACTTACATATGGCTGCGAGACATGGACGCTCACAGTAAAGAACACACAAAAGCTCCAGACCGCACAAAGAGGCATGGAGAGACGCATGTTGGGATATACTAAAAGAGACCGTAAACGAAACACCTGGATTCTATGTATGATGCTATTTAATCCAACAATGCGCGATTTTTTTAATTTCAAAAATAAAAATATATTTATGCATTAAATATGTACTGGAACATGAAAAATAAAATAAAACTTTTTTTTTGTTTTTATATATTTATATTTAAAAAAAAAGAGTATGGTTCATATATGAATCACTGCGCATTTGTAAGTTAATTATATGATATAATGATATAAATGAAATTATATATTTAACTTCACTTATTTTACACAGATGTACTAAAGAATAAAAGAAAAAAATAAGATTACCTTGATCACCAATAATAAAGTTATTTGATTTCAAACTGGAACAAATCACAAAAGTCATCTACGCGCAACAAGTCAAACTTCAACTGCCAAATTGGCCGGTAAAACAGTTTTCTATTAAACCTATGTGGTTTTAAAGCATGGAGATTATTGTATCACATTTGTAACAGCGCATAAGTCGTTGTTTATACCACTCAACACAAAAATATTTAGAAAAACTTTGGTTGATTCATATGTGCATCATTGCGCACTGTAGGGTTAAGAGGAGAGGTATTTTTCGAAAATTATAAAAAAAATAAGTTACCATTGCTTATATATTCGTATAAAAAATTTGCTTATATATTCGCCATTTACATTTATCAAGTACTCGGGCACGTTACTCGTATATTCATAGTTTGCTAGAACGCTAATTTTAGCAAATAAGCGAGTACTCTGACAATCTGACGGCTGCCGGCTGAGGTGAATAGATTTCCATTCGTTCTATTTATTCGGCCGAGTGGTTCTCCACTGTGTGTCAAAATGTTCTCGTCGCTACATTCTCTCTGTGTAAACATTCGAGATTAGTGACAAGTAACGAGTTCATTAGTAAATGTATACATTAATTAGGATTTGTATCGAATTAAACTATCCAATCCAAATTTTAACACTCGTTTGAAAAAAAAAGCTTTATAGGGAAACATAATATCTCTTTGTACTCGTATTATCTGACACGATTATTTTTAACGAAAAACTTTACAATCAATAAAATCAAATATTAATATATGGTAAATTTGAACCATTAAAAAACATAACAATTTTAGTTCTCATTAATACAAAAAAAAAACAATGTTACAAAGTTTAAATATTTATATGATTATTGTGGGTTTTTAATCTATTTTTAGTGATTTTTCCCAATGCTAAAGGAGATTTGTAAAATTGTACTAGTTATAAATAAAAAAGAATCTTAAATTAATAAAAAATAATCTTAAAAAAATATGTACGTGAGGACTGTCCCATTAATAAAAAAGAATCTTAAAAAATATGTACGTAAGTCGAGGACTGTCCCATTAATAAAAAAGAATCTTAAAAAATATGTACGTGAGTCGAGGACTGTCCCATTAATAAAAAAGAATCTTAAAAAATATGTACGTAAGTCGAGGACTGTCCCATTAATAAAAAAGAATCTTAAAAAATATGTACGTGAGTCGAGGACTGTCCCATTAATAAAAAAGAATCTTAAAAAATATGTACGTGAGTCGAGGACTGTCCCATTAATAAAAAAGAATCTTAAAAAATATGTACGTAAGTCGAGGACTGTCCCATTAATAAAAAAGAATCTTAAAAAATATGTACGTGAGTCGAGGACTGTCCCATTAATAAAAAAGAATCTTAAAAAATATGTACGTGAGTCGAGGACTGTCCCATTAATAAAAAAGAATCTTAAAAAATATGTACGTAAGTCGAGGACTGTCCCATTAATAAAAAAGAATCTTAAAAAATATGTACGTAAGTCGAGGACTGTCCCATTAATAAAAAAGAATCTTAAAAAAAATTGTACGTAAGTCGTCGAGGACTGTCCCATTAATAAAAAAGAATCGTAAAAAATATGTACGTAAGTCGAGGACTGTCCCATTAATAAAAAAGAATCGTAAAAAATATGTACGTAAGTCGAGGACTGTCCCATTAATAAAAAAGAATCTTAAAAAATATGTACGTAAGTCGAGGACTGTCCCATTAATAAAAAAGAATCTTAAAAAATACGTACGTAAGTCGAGGACTGTCCCATTAATAAAAAAGAATCTTAAAAAATACGTACGTAAGTCGAGGACTGTCCCATTAATAAAAACCGAGTAATAAAAAAGAATCTTAAAAAAATATGTACGTAAGTCGAGGACTGCAACCATTAATAAAAACACATTAATAAAATAAAATCTTAAAAAAATATGTACATAAGTCGAGGACTGTCCCATTAATAAAAACACATTAATAAAAAAGAATCTTAAAAAAATATGTACGTAAGTCGAGGATTGTCCCATTAATAAAAACCCATTAATAAAAACCCATTAATAAAAAAGAATCTTAAAAAAATATGTACGTAAGTCGAGGACTGTCTATGGTAAACTTGTTCCAATACAATTCTCCTTATAATTAGACAATTACCCGGCGAATATTTATTATTGACGAGTTGAAAGCTCAGTTCTATTCCCGTTGTAACAATGCACAAGCGAAATCAATATATAATTCATTGTTTTATTTAAGTCTATATCACGTAACATACATGCCATGGCCCTTGTGGGGAAGGCTGAAAAAATATAACTGCATATTTTTATATATACTCGTACACACACATCTCGCCTCATCCATATTTATATATCTCGTCATACATAATATTCTTTATCATAATACCTCATTATGTTGGATCAATTAATCAATTTATTAGATGAAGTAGAAATCAACCCTAAAGTTCTACTCTTCGCCGAAGGAACTTTTCACAGATATAAAATCGAAAGATACAGTTGTCATCCCATTTATCAAAACATAGATAAACAAAAACAAACAATGTGACATACTCGTATTGGACCCATTATTTGTTCATTTATTATTCAAGTGGCATTTTATCTTATCATATTTAACAACAAGAGTGATAACACAATTTAAATAAAATTGTAATTGTAAAACAAGAATGATTGATTTTCAAACACATAAAGTATACTAGAACTTACGTTTCGAAAAGAATATGAAGTTTTTCTTCTGATCTCTACCATACAAAATATTCCTTAACAGATCCTTCATTTAATAGTTCCAATCGCCTCTCTTTCCTGAAACATTATAAATAACAATTTGTCTTTTTAAATTATCTGGCACCCGCCTAACTATGTTTCCAGAGAAATTTTAAACACACTGAAGTTAAATTATTGACATCCTGACTTTTACGTTGAGCTTTTTTAGCATGAAGTGGTTCTTTTTCCCAACAGTTCGGAGAATCCAGAGCATTTGACGTCAACACTACATGTATAAGTTTTCTATTATTTGACAATTATTAAGCATCAACGTCTTCGTGTTTAACTCATATAGGAATATTAGAAATAAAATAACTGTAATAATTCACTGAACTTTCCTGAATAAAACTGAAAATAAATATTTCAGATTCATTAGTACCTATACTTCTTTTCAACATATCCACATTATTAATTGACTTTTGAAAAGTATAGGCTCATAGCACCATCAAAATTTAATTTAATTGATTTACTCAGTATGCCTTTGTGGGAACCACGGTCGTCACTGAATATTGTCAACACATACGGTCAACGACCGACGAAACGACCTTTGGATATGTCCAAAGGTCACATACCAAAACATTGACGCGGCCGGACATCGCGCCGTTTCCGTAAACAAATTGTTTACCCACAATACTATTTACGATACATTCCACAGTAGAAAGAGAACGCATCACGCTGTCTCGCCGTTTCCGTAAACAAATTGTTTACCCACAATACTATTTGCGATGTCTGCAATACTTCAATCGACCATTTCTGCACGCACAGAAGCGAGATAAAAATATATCGCGGGCGCACTCCCGCGCCCATTCTGAAATGTATAAATACCCACATACCGATAAATAAAACATTCATTCACTCTCTCCTTCCGCATTGCTAATTGACGTATTTTATTTATTTACCAACAACTACTATCATCATCACGTCCCATTAGAACCATTCCGCTAAACCTTTAATCATGAAAAACCTGAAAATAGTTTCAGGAAGTTTTTTTTTGGAGATATAGTATTGCTGAGAATCCTTAAGGGGGTATTCCACTCTAGAGGCGTGAATTTCAGGCGTTTTATAAGACTTAATAAAAAAAAACCTAAAAACATTTTTCGTCTACATTTTTTTACAGTTTGTTTATTGATGATTTGAGAATGTACAAAAAAAAAATTGAATTTTTTTTTTTTAATTCCAGATGTTATTAGCTGTATCTGGTCGAAAAAAAGGGAGGTAAGCTGGTCGACTTGATTGAAGCCCTTTCGTAAATTTAAAACAAAAATCATACACAGTTTCTAGATAATAAATAATGTCGTTATAGGTGGTAGCAACGAGCAAAAAAAATCGTAAAATGGCGGTTGTCTGAAAAAAAAATCCTTTTTTGTACTCTTTTTTTTCAAATATTTTATTTTTTTTAAATAGTAAGGAAAATGATTTTGAATTTTCCAAGTTAGGAACGATATAAAAATATTTATCAAAGTTTCATATTAAATTTGAAGGCAATCGGTTGGATAAAACTAAATTTGAAAGCAATCGGTTGGATTTTATGTTGACCAGGTTGAAAAAAGCAATTTCGAGAAAAACGCGTTTAAAGTTTTGAGATTGTTGTCCGAGTCTTGAGAAGTTTTGAGATCATTTATAGCTATAACTTCGTAAATATTAAGAATTTTAAAATTTTCTTTTGAGAACATGTTTTTAAAGGTCTAAACTTTAAAAATATGCACAAAACAATCAAATTTCTAGACTAGAATATCCCCTTAAGACTGCAAGCAGAAAAAATCATTCTTTCCTAAAGGAGCTCCAATTAAAAGAAGAGCTATTGTTCATTCAGCTGAGGTCATTTTTAATTCTGGCTACGTGACTCGGTGGGCGGATGACAGGTTGATGTTCACGTGGAATAACTAAGAAATCAAACGAACTGTGCAAATATAGGTGAAAGGCGTGGTAGAGGAAGACCAAGGAAAGTATTATTGGATTGAGTTTTAGGGAATGTCCCTTAAAGGTATATGATGATTATGATTGTTGATAAATAATAAAACACGTTAGCTCGCAATGCGGAAAGAGAGAGTGAATAGTTTATTTTAATAGTAACGTAGGTACCTTTAACATTTTAGAATGGGCGCGGGAGTGCGCTCGCGATATGCTTCTGTCTCGCTTCTGTGAATGCAGAAATGGTCAATTGTAGTATGTAGGTAACAATCTATTTACGGAACCGGCGAGACAGCGTGGTGCGTTCTCTCTCTAGTATGTAGTGCGGTCCGCTCGGCTACGGGATGACTGGCCGGCGGGTGATCTTTGGACTTCAATGGCCGGCGTATGAACTTTGGACTGTTTATTTAAATTTTTCGAGGAATGCGAAGGTCATCTCATCGGTCATTGACCGTATGTATGCGACAATATTCGGCGACGAACGCCACAGAGTGAATGATATTTTGAAAGAAGGAAAAGATAGAAGTTAGAGAAAATAACCGGTATGAAAATGTAAATAGACGTGGAAGAGGCTAAATATGTGTGTCGAAATAGTAAAGGCTGACCCTTTATCGTTTCTACGTACTTCTTCTTCTTCTTCCCAGTGTCATGTCAGGTACCCCTTACGTTGAATATCACCTGAGAGTAGACATCTTTGTCCATCCATGGCGATGGAGGATGTATAGCAGATGTAACACATAGAATTAGTGTGGGATGGATGAAGTTTAGATCAATGACGAGAGTTCTATGTGATCCGAAAATAACATTTAAGTTAAAAGGAAAAGTATACCAAACGATTATCAGACCCGCACTCCTATATGGCTCCGAATGCTGGATGATGTATAACTCTTACTCTAGGCAACTAGAAACTGCTGAAATGCGCGTGCCAAGAAAGTCAGCTGGTGTGTCCCTAAGAGACAAAATAAAAAGCTCACGCATTCGTGGAAGCCTGGGTGTTACAGATATCAACAGCAAAATGGAGGAGAGGCGATTGAGATGGTATGGGCACGATGGACGCAGAGCACCCGATCACATTGTGAACCAGGCAATCTCCATGGATCTGCTTCAAATAACAACCAGAGGAAGACCAAATAATTCATGGGTGGTGCAAAAAGATAACCTGATGCGGAGGCACGGCCTGGGGGACGTAGTCCGGGACAGAAGAGCATACAACCTGAGGACGAGGAGAGCTGACCCCAACAGTCTTCGCAGACAATGAGTTAGGATGGAGCCAGGGAGAAGTGTTTCTCACGCGTCTAGCTCTTGAAACGTATTAGCTCGATAATATATAGCTCTCCAGACAGAGTAGACATCTTTGTCCCCGGCAGCCTGAAAAAGGTCCCCAACGCTCATTACACCAGTTCAATCATGTATGTTATATTGCGGACCCAGTAGATTTGCCTTCTACCAACACCTCTTCGACCCTCTATTTTGCCTTGGATGATCAGGTGCAGTAATTTGTACTTTGCTCCTCTAAGTACACGACCTATATAGAACACCTTTCGGATTTTAATATAAGTCAACAACTCTATATCAACTGTGGCTCTTTCCAGCTACTATGACAAGGAAACTGTGATATGGTTTATATGTATGTATTTTAATATAAGTCAGCAACTCTCTATCAACTGTGGCTCTTTCCAGCTACTATGACAAGGAAACTGTGACATGGTTTATATGTATGTATTTTAATTTAAAAAACTTAACTAAACCCTAATGTAATTAAAGCGTGTCGTTCTTATAAGGTTTTTACGTCTTCATTGTTCGTACTGTTGAACTTTTCGAAAGTGTAAGTATTAATAGTGAAAGTGTACTAAAAATTTGCAGCACGTCTTTTTTTTTCATTTTCAACTAGCTGTACCCGGCCACGCGTTGCTGTGGCTCAGTCTGGTTAAATGGAAAATAAAGAAAAGAGAAAGCACACGTTTCTAATATGTTTAATTTCACAATGCTTGTGGGTATACAATATTTTTTATGTCTTTCAGCCACTCTCAGTCTGTCGCGTTTATTGCCGTGCTCGCAAATGATCGCATCACTCCAAGAGGTCAATTCACGATATGATTTGAATTCAAATGAAAGATCGATTGCACTGAAAAAGAAGAAAGAAAGTTATAACAAAAACATATAAAATTGCGAAACATTAAAAAAGGAACTGAATAATATTGTTAAGTTCGTAAACGTCTTTGTTCTTGGCGGCAACAATAGCTCGTTCACTCAGCCAATCGTGATTCTTATAATTGATTTGAATATTGGTAAATACTTTTTCAACCAATTCTTCTTTTGATGTCACAATCACTGATACAGCAGTATTTTCGCAAACGCGTCATTTTGACATAACGTGAAGAAAGCATTTAACGTTGTAGCCGGTGGATTCAGGGCTATTTGTTGCACATTTGCAGCTCTGAAATAAACGCGTTGTCCATTTTCTAGATGTACTGCTAAGTGAACAACAGCTGGACTTCGTTCATGTATGGGAAATGAAAGATTTCGCCATACAGCTTCATTGCTGCTTATGTATCTTCCAGCCTGATACTGTGCGATTTCATCGATATGTATGACCGCATTCCCATCCCGCATTCTGGTTGCACGCCAAAAACTACCATGTAGCTGCCTTTATTCACGTATTGTACTTACAAATGTATTTGATCGATTTAACGGGGTTACAGTATTCCACGTTTATGTGCGCTTTGTATGTTTTTGATAGCAAAAGCGAATATGCAATAACCCAATGGTTGTCTACTTTGATGTCACCATTTCACATTTGTATGGTTGCTAATTTCCCGCCATCTTCTGTTGATATCCATCGTTTCCTGTAACCGTGTTGGATACTAATGCTCGAGGATATCGCTTAGATCATTTTCCGTCTATCATGCATAGTGAATTTGGATTCAGTGTACCGCAAGGTCCATGTATCATATATTTCGTCACAACTTCATGCAAATCCTTATCGACGTCGGCATCGGGTATTTCAGCGCACATTACATTGTCGATTTCGTTTGAAGTGATTTTGTCATAGAGCCAGATTAGTACTATATGTGCATGTGGCCATCCTCTCTTTTGCTATTCCACTGAGTATATCCAGCAGCGCACAGACCGAAACACTTCATGTTTTACCATGAGCTGTTGTATATCGTCCCAAGCTGAATTGCATGTGAATGTAGTGAATAGGTCTGGACACCCGTAGTGACGAACATACGCAATTGCATATTGAGCATACTCATGCATATGACGTGGACTGCCTGTATATGAAGATGGCCAAATCGTTAGTCTTCAAACGTTAGTTGTATTACCGTCATTTACAACTGTATCTCGCAAATGAACGTATTCTTCAGAGCGAAGCTTGGTCTGATTCAAACGAATGAATATAAAACTAATTAAAAAATCTCCATTTCTATATACGATTTGATATATTTTGAAATATAAACGTATAGATAAAATTAAATTCTATATAAAAAAGATACTTTTGATATTCCTAATGACCTATTTCAGCCACTATCAGCCTGTCGCGTACATTCTGTTGAGAACGAACCAGTTCTGAATCTGCAGAACGCGATCGCCGTGCTCGCAACCGTGCATCCTCAAGTCTGGCTACACGTCGTTCTGCTGCTTCCTCGAAATTGTGAAACATTAAGTTATGAGACAGTGAAATTCATCCTGGGGTCATATCAACCTGCACCTTTCCGTCCCCAATTTCCAGCAATTGATGTGAGAATATCTCAGCTGATCGATTGTTTTGCAGCTGGACACGCATTTGTCAAATATTTGTCCAATAGGAGTATTGTTAAGGAAATACAGAGATAATTGGAACGAATTAAATGTTAAGCAAAGAGAGAGATTATTGGAATTAATTAAATGTTAAGGAAAGACATTGCAAACTACGCACGAATTAAATTTGGATGTGACATGTTTGGACGCGTCATTAATGAACAATAAATATCTATTCTAATAAATAGCAAGTTATTTAGGTAAATACATTAAAAAAAACAACACTGATGACAAATTAATACATCTTGTTACAAATAAGCAAAAATTTGTCAGTTCGTTTAAAATAAATATGACGTTTGTCAAAAATGTACATACCAGCATCACGTTGTCTCTGTGAAGCAAATGATCGCGTCACTCCAAGAGATCAATTCACGATATGATTTGAATTTAAACGAAAATCAATCAACACAATTAAATTTTATCGCTAATTGAACAGAAAAATAAAAAAATAAGTTAAAAAAACTAAGTGAAAAAGATAATCTTAGAGGTAGGTATGTTAACAACGCACATTATGAAATGAAAATGGCGGATAAATTAGCGCAGATATTTATTATTGTTTATTATAAAAAATAAAAAAAAATAGTTTTTTCATCGAATTAAAAGAGACTTTCTTGAATTAAATTCCACAGAACCATTTCCTAATCCTAAAAAAAATCGTTAACAAATCGAAAAAAAGCAATGCATAAAATCAACTTTTCCTAGGAGCTAAGAAGTTTCACTCTACCACGCGAGAGTATCACGCATCTGTTTTTTTATACATATAAGTTATATTTATTTTAGCGATCCTCGATCTTTTTATACATGTAAGTTATATTTATTTTAGATCTCTTTATACATATAAGCTATATTTGTTTTAGCGATTATATTTATTTTAACGATACTCAAAATATTTCAAAACAAATAAAATTTTAGTTGGATATTTTTTACAAATTTAGTATGTTCTGCCAAATATATTTCCTGCGCTTGCGCTATAAAGTCTAGACTCAGCCATATTAAGATTTTCTCAAGCTGCTATGACACAATGGAACTTATCCTTATTAACACAAATTTTATTTTGACGTATCTTGGATTCTAACCTAATTTATCGTAGAATTATTATTCAACAGGAAATATTTATTATCAAACATAAAATTATTTTATATTTTATGTATATAGACTAAATCATTGAATATCAAATATTAATTACTAAACCTCGAAAATGCAATATGCTCAACTGTCATAATATTTTGACAGTTGATATTCAATATTTGATATCTTTGTCCCCGACAGGTTCGCCTAGGTAATGTTTTCTGATTTAAAAATTTTATTATATACACTGATATATATATATATATATAAATAAAAATCAAAAAACATTTCCGTTGACGAATATTAACTTTACTCAAAATTTCAAAGCGATCGGTAGAGAACTTCCGGAGATTAGCTAGCAATAATTAACGAACATTTACATTTTTATTTATATAGATAGATAGATTACAAAACTAGAAAATATAAAATATAATCACTTGAAATTTATAAAACCACTGCATTATTTCAAGGACTTTTACAGAAAGTAGACCTAAAGATGGAGGATGTAATAAACTCCACAAATACCACGGCTCGCTAGAATTTTTTCGACATGCTTTTACAGGAATTAAAGGTGAAAAATTCTCTCATATTTTTTTATAAGAAATATTTTAATACCTTCAGGTGATCCTTCCAGTGGCTTGAAAATATAATCATAAATTGAAATAGCAATACATTAATCGAAATTCTACCACATTGGCATATGGTAAAATTACAGCAATACATCTAAATTATTATTCACATTTTATCTTCAAGAGTAATATATTGTAGAACTCAATTAAAGAAACTTAATATTCTACAGAATAAAAAGGGAATTTTTATAAGAACAACGGACATGATTTCTAAAATAGATCAAAAACAATTTATTATTTTTAGTTAGGTAATACTTTTAGATTATGTAATTATTTTTTTTGTTAGGTAATACTTTTAGATTATGTAATTATTTTAGATTATGTAATTATTTTTTTAGTTAGGTAATACTTTTAGATTATGTAATTATTTTTTTTGTTAGGTAATACTTTTAGATTATGTAATTATTTTAGATTATGTAATTATTTTTTTAGTTAGGTAATACTTTTAGATTATGTAATTATTTTTTTTGTTAGGTAATACTTTTAGATTATGTAATTATTTTAGATTATGTAATTATTTTTTTAGTTAGGTAATACTTTTAGATTATGTAATTATTTTTTTAGTTAGGTAATACTTTTAAATTATGTAATTATTTTTTTAGTTAGGTAATACTTTTAAATTATGTAATTATTTTTTTAGTTAGGTAATACTTTTAAATTATGTAATTATTTTTTTAGTTAGGTAATACTTTTAAATTATGTAATTATTTTTTTAGTTAGGTAATACTTTTAAATTTTTTTAGTTAGGTAATACTTTTAAATTATCTAATTATTTTTTTAGTTAGGTAATACTTTTAAATTATGTAATTATTTTTTTAGTTAGGTAATACTTTTAAATTATGTAATTATTTTTTTAGTTAGGTAATACTTTTAAATTATGTAATTATTTTTTTAGTTAGGTAATACTTTTAAATTTTTTTAGTTAGGTAATACTTTTAAATTATCTAATTATTTTTTTAGTTAGGTAATACTTTTAAATTATGTAATTATTTTTTTAGTTAGGTAATACTTTTAAATTATGTAATTATTTTTTTAGTTAGGTAATACTTTTAAATTATGTAATTATTTTTTTAGTTAGGTAATACTTTTAGATTATGTAATTATTTTTTTAGTTAGGTAATACTTTTAAATTATGTAATTATTTTTTTAGTTAGGTAATACTTTTAAATTATGTAATTATTTTTTTAGTTAGGTAATACTTTTAAATTATGTAATTATTTTTTTAGTTATGTTATACTTTTAGATTATGTAATTATTTTAGATTATGTTGTTATTTTTTGATTTTGTAATTATTTTTAGTTAGGTAATGCTTTTAGATTATGTAATTATTTTTTTTGTTAGGTAATACTTTTAAATTATGTAATTATTTTTTTAGTTAGGTAATACTTTTAAATTATGTAATTATTTTTTTAGTTAGGTAATACTTTTAAATTATGTAATTATTTTTTTAGTTAGGTAATACTTTTAAATTATGTAATTATTTTTTTAGTAAGGTAATACTTTTAAATTTTTTTAGTTAGGTAATACTTTTAAATTATCTAATTATTTTTTTAGTTAGGTAATACTTTTAAATTATGTAATTATTTTTTTAGTTAGGTAATACTTTTAAATTATGTAATTATTTTTTTAGTTAGGTAATACTTTTAAATTATGTAATTATTTTTTTAGTTAGGTAATACTTTTAGATTATGTAATTATTTTTTTAGTTAGGTAATACTTTTAAATTATGTAATTATTTTTTTAGTTAGGTAATACTTTTAAATTATGTAATTATTTTTTTAGTTAGGTAATACTTTTAAATTATGTAATTATTTTTTTAGTTATGTTATACTTTTAGATTATGTAATTATTTTAGATTATGTTGTTATTTTTTGATTTTGTAATTATTTTTAGTTAGGTAATGCTTTTAGATTATGTAATTATTTTTTTTGTTAGGTAATACTTTTAAATTATGTAATTATTTTTTTAGTTAGGTAATACTTTTAAATTATGTAATTATTTTTTTAGTTAGGTAATACTTTTAAATTATGTAATTATTTTTTTAGTTAGGTAATACTTTTAAATTATGTAATTATTTTTTTAGTAAGGTAATACTTTTAAATTTTTTTAGTTAGGTAATACTTTTAAATTATCTAATTATTTTTTTAGTTAGGTAATACTTTTAAATTATGTAATTATTTTTTTAGTTAGGTAATACTTTTAAATTATGTAATTATTTTTTTAGTTAGGTAATACTTTTAAATTATGTAATTATTTTTTTAGTTAGGTAATACTTTTAGATTATGTAATTATTTTTTTAGTTAGGTAATACTTTTAAATTATGTAATTATTTTTTTAGTTAGGTAATACTTTTAAATTATGTAATTATTTTTTTAGTTAGGTAATACTTTTAAATTATGTAATTATTTTTTTAGTTATGTTATACTTTTAGATTATGTAATTATTTTAGATTATGTTGTTATTTTTTTATTATGTAATTATTTTTAGTTAGGTAATGCTTTTATATTATGTAATTATGTTTTTTGTTAGGTAATACTTTTAGATTATGTAATTATTTTAGATTATGTAATTATTTTTTAAGTTAGGTAATACTTTTAGATTATGTAATTATTTTTTTAGTTAGGTAATACTTTTAGATTATGTAATTATTTTTTTAGTTAGGTAATACTTTTAAATTATGTAATTATTTTTTTAGTTAGGTAATACTTTTAAATTATGTAATTATTTTTTTAGTTAGGTAATACTTTTAAATTATGTAATTATTTTTTTAGTTATGTTATACTTTTAGATTATGTAATTATTTTAGATTATGTTGTTTTTTTTTTTGATTATGTAATTATTTTTAGTTAGGTAATGCTTTTAGATTATGTAATTATTTTTTTAGTTAGGAAATGATTTTAGATTATGTAATTATTTTAGATTGTGTAATTATTTAGTGAGGTAATACTTTTAGATTATGTAATTATTTTAGGTTATGTAATTATTTTTTTATTGTGTTATTATTTTTAGTTAGGTAATACTTTTAGATTATGTAATTTTAGGTAATACTTTTAGATGATGTACTGTAGGTAATATTATGTACTTTAGGTAATACTTTTAAGATTATGTACGAGTACTTTAGGTAATACTTTTAGATTATGTACTTTAGGTAATACCTATAGAATATGTACTTTAGATTATGTACTTTAGGTAATACTTTTAGATTATGTACTTTTAGATTATTAAGTTAGGTAATACTTTTAGATTATGTAATATATTGCCATTATTTTAGACTATGTTATTATTTTTAGTTAGGTAATACTTTTAGATTATGTAATTATTTTTTGCCAAAATATACCCAAAAAGATGTGACGCATAATACTATATTTAACTCTTTAACGGGCACAAGCAGAAATCGGTCGCATATGCGACCACCCTTATAGTTATACTTATAAGGATTCATTTTCTTAATGAAACGTTTTTAAGTACTATGCGTATCCAGAAAGTAAATGTACTGAGGATCTCACGACCGGATGGATTTTTTTTTCGACATGTTGGCTACACTTCCGTGTAGCCTGACCCTTTCCCTCCGCAACGAGACCGGTTTGAGGTCAATATGTTGAGAAGTGTCGACGCGACAACACGTTTCGTGAAAAATGTCAATCCAATTTCCCGCCAAGTGCGAAATACGCGGCGTCATCCGTTATCTCGTTTGGAAGGGAAAACCTCCGGTTGAGGTTTATAATGAGGTAAAAACTGCATATGGTGATAAAGCTATAAATCGTACGAGTGTGTACTATACAAGTGGTGTCGCGAGTTCAAAAACGGTCACGTCACACCTCTTCACCCTCCGCCAAAAAGTTCAAAACCACAATTTCAGCCAAGAAAATCATGGCATCCGTGTTGTGGGACTGTCAAGGCATAATTTTAATTGAATATATGCCTCAAGACGAGACCATCAACTCTGCAAGATACTGTGAGACCCTAAAAAAATTGCGGAGGGCGCTTCAGAACAAGAGAAGAGGCATGCTGACAAAGGGATTCTGCCTGCTGCACGACGATGGCAGACCACACATTGCTCGCCTCGTTTAAATAGGATGTCCTGAACCATCCCGCGCATTCCCCTGACCTAGCACCTTCAGATTACTATCTCTTTACCTCCCTGAAGCTGCACATGGGTGGAAAAAGGTTTTCAACCGACGAGGAGGTAAAGGAGGAGGTGGAGAAGTGGACGGAGGGGTTGGCGGGAAACTACTTCGAGGAAGGCATCAAAAAGTTGATACCCCGCTTCACCACCTGCATTGAGAGAAATGGCGACTATGTCGAAAAATAGCTTACATATGTACTACGGTAACCACGTAATTTTTTTTTTAAATAAAAAAAATTGTAACCTACAAAAATTCAGTACACTTACTTTCTGGATATGCCTCGTATATAGCAATCTCGTCTCACCAATCAGCTAGATATTCTTCTTCTTCCTCTTGGTTTAAGTTTGGTTTAAGCGACCTGTTTGTGACGGTGGGCCTTCCTAGGATGATGACGTCTAGCTGTCCTTCCACCTTTTCGGTGACCTTCCTAGTAATGTCCTGCCGTCAGGGTTTTCAGTCTTAGCGATTTTTGCCAGTCTTAAATCCTCCATGCGGTCCACATAATCCCACCAGAAGCGCCTTCTATTTCTTCCCCACCTCACTATGTCTTCAACACCACAGACAAACCTTATCGTCACATTTCTGATCCGACGTCTAAGAGTTTTGCCTGCAATGGAGCGTAGGGTTCTCATTTCTGCCACTCTGAAAAGATTTTTTGTCCTGTTGGTATCGGCTCTCACTTCTATCCCATATGTCATGATGGGGCGGACGCATGTCTTATATATCCTGACCTTATTTTCGGTTAGCATGTGTTTGTTACTCCGTATAGTGTCCCGCAGGCAGCCAGCCAAATCTGTCGCTTTATTAGTTTGTGCTCGTACTTCACTATATAGGTCACTGTTGCTGGAGACCTAGGTAAGTGAATCGCATGACTTGCTCGATGGGTACGTTATCGATGATTAGTTTGAGTGGCTATTTTGATATTGTTAAGCACTTTGTTTTATTGACAGAGATCGTCATATTGTATTTCATAGAAGCAAGATATTGAGAGGGGTTACACGAAAAGCTAGACTAGAACCTTTTATCAAAAAAATTAGACACCAACGAAAATCAATCCCATACTTAGTTTTATGAATTAAGCCACAAAGATAATTTTATTTATATACATAGACAATAGACAACCTACCTTCACTAGAATGATTTGTGCTATCACTATTAAAAGCCTTAAATGTAATTATAATATAGTTAAGATATAAAATGGATTATTTTGATATTATATTTTAATGTTTCAATTTAACAACTTTAAAAAAATTGATATCGATCTAATATTTATGCATTAAATGCATCACAACCGTTATGAAATAATAATTGTACAAACGTTTATCTAGCCTCTTTTATTCATTGCTTTTGATATTATTCCAATGGCTCGCTTATCTTATTGGATCAAGTTTATCGCTGTTTAAATTATTTTCCAATAAATAGGAAAGCAATTGAATCGGAACAAATCAAATTCTATTGTGTTTGATAACTTTATTCTGCCCTCTTTGATTCCCTTTCATGTTTACGATCTCATTGTGAAACCGGGATAACCGGTAGTGAATACTTTATTTTTATCAAAACCTCATTTTCTTTTCATAAAGAAATCATTCAATGCAGTTCCGTCTTTATTTAAAAAAAAACAAATTATTTTGAAAAGTTTGATTAGTAGACTTTTTTATTTCAGTGGAATAAACGTATTCAAAGAAAAAATTAATAAAATTGCGTTGAGACTAAAGGGTGATTATAAATGTTTCGTGAACACAGTAATTTTGTATGGTGATGATGTTGATCACACAATAATGATCAATTCTGCACCTATCCACTAACAACCAACAACACTTGACAGTGAGTAAAGGGTGTTTACAAATGTTTCGTGAACACAGTTATTTTGTGTGGTGAAGATGTTGATCACACAATGATCAACTCTACACCTATCCACTAACAACCAACAACACTTGACAGTGAGTAAAGGGTGTTTACAAATGTTTCGTGAACACAGTTATTTTGTGTGGTGAAGATGTTGATCACACAATAATGATCAACTCTACACCTATCCACTAACAACCAACAACACTTGACAGTGAGTAAAGGGTGTTTACAAATGTTTCGTGAACACAGTTATTTTGTGTGGTGAAGATGTTGATCACACAATGATCAATTCTACACCTATCCACTAACAACCAACAACACTTGACAGTGAGTAAAGGGTGTTTACAAATGTTTCGTGAAAACAGTTATTTTGTGTGGTGAAGATGTTGATCACACAATGATCAACTCTACACCTATCCACTAACAACCAACAACACTTGACAGTGAGTAAAGGGTGTTTACAAATGTTTCGTGAACACAGTTATTTTGTGTGGTGAAGATGTTGATCACACAATGATCAATTCTACACCTATCCACTAACAACCAACAACACTTGACAATGAGTAAAGGGTGTTTACAAATGTTTCGTGAACACAGTTATTTTGTGTGGTGAAGATGTTGATCACACAATGATCAACTCTACACCTATCCACTAACAACCAACAACACTTGACAGTGAGTAAAGGATGTTTAATAACTTTTATACTACCATATATCAACTTAATAACTAATTTGAAGACAGACTAGAGCAGGGGTGGGCATACACGAGGTCAACGAGAGCCACATTCTGGATTTTCATATATGTAAAGAGCCACAGAATAGTCACGTTCTCACGTAGTATTAAATACACTAATTCTAATTTATAACATATTCTACACAAATCTTAATCGCTATATAAAGTTAAAAAAATACACACAAAATATATCCACGTTTAATAATTTATTGTCTTGTTATGATTTAGTTACCGTTACACAGGTTGCTGTTACATTTGCTGCTGTTACCGGACTGTTACATTTGCTACTGTTACCGGACAGTTACATTTGCTACTGTTACCGGACAGTTACATTTGCTACTGTTACCGGACACGTAGCCAGAATGTCAGACTCCCGATGGACATCCGAAATAATCCAATGGTACCCAAGAGGCATAAAGAGGCCCAGAAGAAGACCGAAGGTACGCCGGTTAGATGAAACCAGGAAGCATGTTAGCATCACATGGCATCAACGAGCAAAAAACCGAACTATTTGGAGTCAACTTGGGGAGACCTTCATCCAGCAGTGGATTGACCCTGGTTGACAGTGATGATGATGACACAGGTTGCACCACTTATGAAATCATTTAAATTTAATTGCATTTTATTATTTCTACTGTGCTTTTCTCCGCTTTGTACTGGCAGCTACGATGAGTAAACGATTATATTGACATAACATGAAAAATTATGAATGCATTTCTTGTTTTTTTTTTAACCTTTCCCTTCCTGTGCTAAAAAAATACGCCCGTTCCGGTGTTGTATATTCAATACACATGTTACAATGAGTGGTTTCAAATAAAAAAAATCAGAATATTCATAGCCAATCGCTTAAATTAATTAAATTTGAAGTCAAAAGTGATAATAATTGAAATTTAATTGCTAAAAACACGAAAAAAATATTGGCCGACGTTCACAAAACGGGCGATGAGACCACCTCAAATGGATGCCCGACAGGTACTGTGACGGACAACTCTATGTATGTTATACCTCGAAAAAAGAAACACAATTGCGAACTAAGATTCTATTTCTTGCGTTCCCATATAGCATATAAGTAGAGAGAGAGTGAGACGTGAATAGCGTCGCTTTCTCACCCATAGCAGTTTTTTTGGAATGAATATACCTACTTCACACACTGGCACACGTTTGATTGTATTGGTGAATTTATTCCCAATTTTCACAAAATATCTCTGATGTGGCCGATAAGTGCTAATTATTATTAATATTATTTTTTTCATTCAATGCGTAAATGTATTACGGAGGAATACCTAAAATCTGAACCCAGTATTTATTATATTTATAGAGATATTAAAGTGTTTAGAAGCAATGTGTACTAGTTACACATCACAAGGAAGGAAGGGTTAAAGTCTCATTCAAAATATATGGTACACATCCATATTAGAAATTGTTAAATAAGCAAATCTCAATCGTATATCAGCAAAAATATTAAGCAAGTAGCTCAAATACAAATCTTTATAAAGTGAAGTAATTGTAATTTATTTTTATCAAACACAGTTTATTCCACTTTTTTGTGACGGTATAGCCCTACCGGTTTCAAGGTGCATACCTCAACTTCAGGGGAGCGCAAACAAGATTAAATGCTGTTCGAACTGGTACCAATATACACGCTTCAACGGTTGGGGGCTGAGGGGTGAGGGAGGCATGGGACAATTTCGGCCAAGAGTAGAGAGATTTTTGAGAAATAACTGTTCAACAGATGTTTGGATCGGTGTACTGACCGCTCTTGGCCGAAATTGTCCCGTGCCTCCCTCACCCCTCAGCCCCCAACCGTTGAAGCGTGTATATCGGTACCAGTTCGAACAGCATTTAGTCTTATTTGCGCTCCCCTGAAGATGAGGTGTGCACCTTGAAACCGGTAGGGTTATACAATTACAAAAAAGTGGAATAAACAGTGTTTGATAAAAATAAATTACAATGTCTTTAAACCTCCACAACGTTAATGCCTTAACTATAAACTACAGTACCCGGCGGAAAGTAATACACATCGGGCTTAAGAAAGAGACTGTCGGGCATAATCGGCTAACTTCGGCTTTGTAGAGCGTCGTCTCTGTCACACGATGACGGTCATAATGACTGACAAATCGCGACGGAACACGTGTATTAATGTCAGAGACGACGCTCTACAACGCCGAAGATAACCGATTATGGTCGACAGTCTCTTTCTTAAGCCCGATGTGTATTACTTACCGCCGGGTACTGTACATAAGTGAAGTAATATTTCCTTAATGATTCTAGAATATGTGATATATGGGTTAAATCCTTGTTGTATAAATGTATTTATTTTAACATTTAGATATTATTCGTTGTCTTGTGTAGTAACTAAACTTATAATATGTTATGATGAAACAGCTGTCTCACGCTTACGAAATTCACACAAACAATCCAACAAGTCCGCTCGTGAGATTTGATAACTCTCAACAAACAAATGACGTGGCATAGTTTCATTGTAATACCCATATTTAAAGTAAAACCTATAACTGAAATGTCATTGTACCTAAGTTTGTTTATTTTGTTATGGTGAATACTAAAAGTGGAGATATTTTTTTTGTCAAAATGTCACAAAAGTCTTGCCTACAGGTACACACAATCTACTCTATACCTGACAGATAAAATGTTAAAAATATATGCCGGGATGCTGTCAAAAGTAATCGGTTCCTCAACAACAAAAAAAATATTTGCACATCACCTTAAGAATATTTTGTTATTGAATTTATAAAAGGCAGGTCATAAGTGCTACTAACATGTTCAGATGGAGTTACGAGTATCAATTTAAAATAATAACACATGGAAAAATAAGTAAATAAAACACTTATTTTATATTTTTGTGTTCACCACAGGTTTATTTTTACGTTTACTACCGGTTTCGAAGACCACCGTCTTCATCGTCAGGTGAAGATAAATTTAATTGTTAAAAATACATTTCCTGTACGATAATATAATCCAAGGGGGGGGGGGGGGGGTGGATTTTAAATAGGAAACATATTAAGCAGAGGGCTAATATTAAAATTGGTTTGGTTGTTGATGATATTTGGATTTAATTTTATACATTTTTTAATCTCAAAAATTAAGTCTAAATATAATCAACAACCAAACCAATTTTAATAATAGCCCTTTGCTTAATATGTTTCCTATTTAAAATCCACCCCCTTGGATATCCAGACCCTGATCTGCCCGAAAGATTAAAAAAAATTTCCCCACTCCATTTACCATTGAGTCACATTTCTCCCTACTTCTCTCCTCCTACCTAATTGCTCTTATATTATTTACACTTGTACAGGAAATGTATTTTTAACAATTTAGTTTATCTTCACCTGACGATGGAGACGGTAAACTTCTAAACCGGTAGTAAACCCAAAAATAAACCAGTGGTGAACACAAAAATATAAATAAGTATTTTATTTACCTATTTTTCCTTTTAAATAAAATATGGCACCATAAAGTGAAACTATAGTCTTTTCGAAGATTCCGGAAATAACACATGTATTTTGTTGGTAGGAAGTTAGGTGTTGAATATATATGCAGCATCTCGTTTCATCTTATATATTGATGAAACAAGTTTTAGGAGAAATTATTAAATCATAGGAAAGAAAATACGAAGAATATTGAATATTTACAACTTCTTTTAGATATAAAATATCCATGCTTAGAATTATTAATAAGTTACGAGTTTTTAACTATACGAGTATTTAAAACTAAAAACTAAATTATGATTCGGTTATACCGATAAAATGAGTACTTAAAGCTGACAAAATAAATATATATTCGCATGGTACTGCTCAATATAAATTATTTTTTGCAGATATATTGTAGAATGTGACCATGAGATAATATTATTTTAGGAACGGCTGTTCCTTAATGGAGAGACGAGGATGATCGTTGGTTTAATAAAACTCATTTGAAATCGGAATATGCAAAGAGATAAAGTTTATTGAGAGCGTATGTATTTATAATGTATAGAACGGCGCAGAACATTTCGCCGTCTCGCTTCGCCGGACACAATGTTATTGTCACGTGTTCCATATACATTTCATACCACGGTCTGTAGGAGAGGCAAGAGATATGTCGGCGTCTCACTCTTGCTGCTTGCTCCTTGTGAGTTCAATGACCGCGCGGCAACCTTCGCTCGGTGCTTGTCTCGCATTCCTTACAATGCGAGTTCAATGACCGAGCGGCCAAGGGTCACCTCAATGGGTTCAGTGACCGCACGCATGGTCGCTACATTATCATTGAACCAAATAATCGAGCCTTGGGGCTAAGAACCGCTAGAGTAGACATGTAACTCACAGTTTGGTATCGTATGTGTTGCAAATACTGACCGTTTAAACCATATTATTCATGAAGATCCCCTTCAAACCACCGTAGAATTTGCTGAACAGATGAATTGCAGTCACATGACTGTATACCGCCATCTTAAATCAGTAATGATGCGGTAAAGGAACCTTTGCTTGTGGCCATGACTAGCTCAAAGATGCGCGAGTAAACCAGCAGAAATTGTCGAACGTTGATTTTTGTTGTTCTCACTCAAAACATGTGGAACCCAAGCGCCAAACTTCTGGACTTTTCCCATTGATTTAAAACGGCGGCATACAGTCTTTTATATCTTCAGATGTGTGATAATAATACATTCCAATATAGGTTTAGTAAAATGTATATATGTAGTGTTCATATACTACATTTTATTTTGATAAGGCCTACAAAAATAAATTGTATTCAAATGCTTCCTAAAACGACACATACTCTGAAGCCAGTATTTATTATATTTATAGAGATATTAAAGTTTTTAGAAGCAATGTGTACTAGTTACACATCACAGGGAAGGAAGGGTTAAAATCTTTCTGGTTGGTTAGAAGTGATTGCCAGGTTATACTGTATGCAAAGAAGATATACTCGTACTACAATACAATAGAATACAATGACAGTTTTCAGGAGCATATTTAAGATGATCTCGCGCTCACTATAACATATGAGCATTATATTTCTTCTAGTGAGCTTCTATGATGAGTTTGTCACTTCAAACATTTGAAGAAGTGTCTGTTCAGATTTCAATACAAACTTTACGAAGTGGAATTGGTTTTGTTCCTTGTGTATTTTAATTAAATTTCATTTAAATCTACATTGAATAAAGTGCCGCAAACAGGTTGATATAAAACTTTGTTTCTTTGTGTTCAAGTCCCTTAATGGGATGTTTCCATTTTATCTTTCAAATTAGGGTCTGAGAGACGTTTCTTAGGAGAGAAGTACAATTTTTAGTTGATTTATTTTCCCCCTAATAAATTGAACGTTTCAAATCGATCCTACTGCTCTTTCCGATTCTGGACTATGCGGACGTATGCTACTTGAATGCTACAGAGAAACAGCTGGACAAATTACAGCGTCTTCAAAATGTGTGTCTAAGATTCATTTTCAACCTACGTAAGTACGATCATATAACTTCATAGCAGAAGACATTGAACTGGTTGAATGTTAGTAATAGACGCCAAATTCACATACTGTCTCTATTTTATAATATCCTTAACTGACCCGCCGCACCCTCTTATCTCGCCGAAAATTTTCAGCGTCTTTCCAATCATGGATTAGCGCTACGTCTTCAGGGACTCACCTTATCTTCAGGGAAGCACAAATAAGTCTTGTTTGCGCTTCCCTGAAGATGAGGTGAAAGCCTTGAAACCAAAAGGGTTATACCGTTGCAAAAAGTGGAATAAACAGTGTCTGATAAAATAAATTACAATGGTTTGTTTCTGGTTTTGACTAAAATATTCGTAAATATCTTTATGGTTGATTGTAAATGATTGCCACATGATAATAAACTCACTAGGTTTCATTGTATACAACAAAAGTTTAAGACAATATAATAATGGGGTGTATCTTGGCCGAGGGGATGCTATTAGATGAGCCCGAACCTTTTGATAGCTTCTGTATTTAATGTATTATCTGCAATTTATGTGTTTTAGAAGTGTTATTTAAATATAATCTGTACATACTATGTTGCTATCAATAAACCTATTATTTATTATTTATTTATTTATAATCTTTGCTTGACCGTAGCGCCAGTGTCTAGGTGTCTTCTCTATAATAAAAACCACTTGCGGCTAATTAATCGCATTAGGAGACATGCAATCGATCTCGTAAGTTATTTATGGTAACTTTTTTACTCGATTGTGTGCGAATGCGCTGATAAAAAAGCCGTTTTGTTCGTTGACATTTCTATAAAATATGGGCCGTTACTCCGCTGTCATTTCTGGAGTTTGTGTTCATTACAGATGGTCGATCGCTCGTCAAGTACCGGTTTCAATTAAAACTAGAGAATTAATATATTTTATTTTATTTATACAATTTTTCTTCTTCTAAATCTTCTAAGATCCTTAAAAGTGAGCAAATGTTATCTTGAAATTATAAAAATAAACCGGGATATTAGATAAAGAAAAATATTCTCTGTGATAAACGATATATAAAAAATAAAACAAGTTAATTTGGAGAAACTACTTGAAAAAATATATTTTCGACCTATTTTCTAACGCTCATTAAACTCTCTAAAAAAACGGTTCAAATTTTTAGTTAAATAATCATCGGAAAGACTAGCTAGGGCTTTGGACAACTCAGAATATTTAATATTTATTTATTATCAACATATTGAATATGCTAATTGCGTGTGTTAGCATGAATGAGAAAATCTTCATTAAAACTAACAAACCCCTATTTGAACGATAGTAAACAAACATGACAACAAATTATTAAACATTAAAATATCAATTAAAAAGCACATTAAATCTTCTTCTCCCTGGCTCCATCCCAACTTACTGTCTGCGAATACTGTTGGGGTCAGCTCTCCTCGTCCTCAGGTCGTATGCTTTTCTGTCCCGGACTACGTCCCCCAGGCCGTGCCTCTGCATCAGGTTATCTTTTTGTACCACCCATGAATTCTTTGGTCTTCCTCTGGTTGTTATTCGAGGAAGATCCATGGAGATTGCCTGGTTCACAATGTGATCGGGTGCTCTGCGTCCAACGTGCCCATACAATCTCAATCGCCTCTCCTCCATCTTGCTGTTGATGTCTGTAACACCTAGGCTTCCACGAATGAGCATTAACTTTTTATTTTGTATCTTAGGGACACACCAGCTGACCAGCTTAGCATGCGCATTTCAGCAGTTTCTAGTTGCCTAGAGTAAGAGTTATACATCGTCCAGCATTCGGAGCCATATAGGAGTGCGGGTCTGACAATCGTTTGGTATACTTTTCCTTTTAACTTTACTGGCATTTTCGGATCACATAGAACTCCCATCATTGATCTAAACTTCATCCATCCCACACTAATTAAAAAGCATATTAAATGATTGTGTACATATAAAGTTCGTACAAAAAGATTGTTACATATGTATATGTTAAATTCCTGCAACAAGTTTAAGTAAACTGACAACAATATTCAACATGTACACGTATATTTATTCATTTATTTTATATTATTAATTTATTACACATGACAAGAAATATACATAACTAGTTGCAACCCGTGAAATATTCACGGAAGTAAAACAAATTATACATTATTGAAATACCGAATGGAGCAAGATCAGCTTAAAGTTTTTTGGGTTCATTAATGTTTAAAGTTTAAAATAAAAAAGATGAATTATTTTATTCTCAAAAATCTCTTTATACACGATGTTTTGTGTATACATATAAACATTACTGTTGTTCAATTTAAATCGTTGATAAAGTTTTCCTTGAAGACTTGTTTCAGATATATTGACTGTAATGTTTTCGCGTTTCCGACATCTTGAAAAAACCACATATAATTAATTGTCTGCATTCAAAAAAATATATCATATAAATAAACATAAGTAATAATAAGGTTCAATATAATGGGAAATAAATTAATTACAATTCAAAATAAATTGGCATCGTCCCCTTTTACACCGGTTCGTTTAGTATAATTTCAATCTGTTTCGAACGACAACCGTACGGGCTTTGATCTATTTATACTATGATTTGCGAAAAAAACAACAGGTAATTTAATTTGGACATACAATTTAACTGGATCTTGGTTTGTTGCCCTTTATTTGTCGTGTCCCCAGTAAACTAGGCTTTTGCCTGTATCTCACCGAGGATATTTAGCATGAAAAAATTAATCGATACTTCTTTCCGATTTTCGATTGCACAAAAACAAAACCCCGTTGCTCATTCTCATCAACCTGACAAACAGTGACACTCAATCACAACTGGAAACATCATGCGAAATCAAACTCCTCACACATCATCACTCCAGAAAGAACAAAAATGTTCATCCCATAATATACCGCACACAATCATAAAAACAAAAATATAAAAGGACAAAATAAAAAAAACAAAAAGAAAGCTACACTCAAGAGCCCACACGTATATCAATTGCATTAACATGCGATTCCTCTATCGATGTACGAGTATACACGCGTCAGGGAATTTATGTGAGAGTCGACTCGCTCTCGTTGGCAATGGAATTAACCGTAACCAACGTTTAACATCCCGGGACATGGAGAATAATGCACTTCAGGAGTACAAAACAGTCGAACACCGAGCTTACAATTTACGAGGCGTATCCACAAAGTAAGTGTACTGAGGCTCTCACGACCGGATGGATTTTATTTTCGACATGTTGGCTACACTTCCGTGTAGCCTGACCCTTCCCCTCCGCAACGAGACCGGTTTGAGGTCAGTACGTTGAGAAGTGTCGACGCGACAACACGTTTTGTGAAAAATGTGAATCCAATATCCCGCCAAGTTGAATCGAGTGGAGGCCGGGCAAGAGTTTTTGAGACGCTGCAAACTCCATGGAGATGAATTTCTCCGCTCCATCGTTACTGGAGATGAAACTTGGGTTGCACACTACACGCCTGAAACCAAAAGGCAGTCTCAACAGTGGCGTCACACCTCTTCACCCTCCGCCAAAAAGTTCAAAACCACAATTTCAGCCAAGAAAATATGGCATCCGTGTTTTGGGACTGTCAAGGCATAATTTTAATTGAATATATGCCTCAAGGGGAGACCATCAACTCTGCAAGATACTGTGAGACTCTTAAAAAATTTCGGAGGGCAATTCAGAACAAGAGGAGAGGCATGCTGACAAAGGAAGTCTGCCTGCTGCACAACAATGCCAGACGGAACTGCTCGCCTCGTTTAACTGGGATGTCTTGAACCATCCCGCGCATTCCTCTGACCTAGCACCTTCAGATTACTATCTCTTTACCTCCCTGAAGCTGCACATGGGTGGAAAAAGGTTTTCAATCGACGAGGAGGTAAAGGAGGAGGTGGAGAAGTGGACGGAGGGGTTGGCGGGAAACTACTTCGAGGAAGGCATCAAAAAGTTGTACCCCGCTTCACCACCTGCATTGAGAGGAATGACGACTACATATAGTACTACGGTAACCACGTAATTTTTTTGTTTAAATAAAAAAAATTGTAACCTACAAAAATTCAGTACACTTAGTTTCTGGATATGCCTCGTTATATAAAATTATTGTTTATTCATCGTTGTTAGGTTTTGAAGTCGAGGATCCCCTTACCATTCCAACGAAATTTCAGTTTGAAGGCAAAACTTTGCCGTGGAGTTTTATTTCTTTTTTGTTTTGTCTTATTTTATTGAGTGTGCCGTTGCAAACCAGCAAACTCACCGGTCTTATCGTTAAACTGAATCATATGGCTCAAACCGGAGACCTTCTACATATAAATCCAGTGTGTTATCTCGTAGCTATGCGCCTCATAATGTGAGTGTGCCATTGCAAACCAGCAAACTCACAGGCCTTATCGTTATACTGAATCATATGGCACAAACCGGAGACCTTCTACATATAAATCCAGTGTGTGTTACCTCGTAGCCATGCGCCTCATAATGTGAGTGTGCCGTTGCAAACCAGCAAACTCATAGGCCTTATCGTTATACTGAATCATATGGCTCAAACCGGAGACCTTCTGCATATAAATCCAGTGTGTGTTACCTCGTAGCCATGCGCCTCATAATGTGAGTGTGGCGTTGCAAACCAGCAAACTCACAGGCCTTATCGTTATACTGAATCATATGGCTCAAACCGGAGACCTTCTGCATATAAATCCAGTGTGTTACCTCGTAGCCATGCGCCTCATAATGTGAGTGTGCCGTTGCAAACCAGCAAACTCATAGGCCTTATCGTTACACTGAATCATATGGCTCAAACCGGAGACCTTCTGCATATAAATCCAGTGTGTTACCTCGTAGCCATGCGACTCATAATGTGAGTGTGCCGTTGCAAACCAGCAAACTCATAGGCCTTATCGTTATACTGAATCATATGGCTCAAACCGGAGACCTTCTGCATATAAATCCAGTGTGTTACCTCGTAGCAATGCGCCTCATAATGTGAGTGTGCCGTTGCAAACCAGCAAACTCACAGGCCTTATCGTTATACTGAATCATATGGCTCAAACCGGAGACATTCTGTATATAAATCCAGTGTGTTACCTCGTAGTCATGCGCCTCATAATGAACTAAATAATTTTGGTTTGCTTTCCAATAAAGCTTTTTGAATTGCAAATATTGTACATTACATTGTATAAATTTATTTGTTTATTTAACACTTTTATTGCAAATACAATCTGGCGGATTTATTGCCAGGCGGCAATCTCTTCCAACCAACCAGACAAAGTAAAATAAGCAAGTTACGTTGTCGCATAAATCATTCAAATGACTATCCATCCCCACGAATTCAATAAACACATACGTGAGCATGTGCCTACGAACCCCACAAAGACGGACAATCATCCGAACATTATTTTTCATATAAAGTGAGATATTATCAATCACAAGGAAAGGAAGGGATGGTGGAGAGGAAAGGAAAAGAAAAATCAGGAATGAAACACGTTATTTTACTGACTAGAAATTAAGAGTTTTTTCAGTCGCTTCTTAAAGTATGCCAATGACTGAGCGAGTCTTATATTGGTTTGTAACTGATTCCAGAGTCTCACTGCATGGACAGTAAAGGACGACGTAAAAAAAGAGGAGCGGTGAACTGGAAATGCCAAAAGACAATCTCTGTTTGAGCGTAGCGCTAATCCATGATTGGAAAGACGCTGAAAATTTTCAGCGAGATAAGAGAGGGTGGCGAGACAAGGGTATTATACAAAAGAGACAGTATATGAATTTGGTTTTCGTAATTTTATGACATTTGAGAGTTATACCTGCCAAACGTAGTACCTCCGATAACCTCCGTGGCTTAGTTGATAAGACGCTTGTTTCCCAGCCCTGCGGTTGCGGGTTCAAATTACAATTGATGCTTTTGAAATTTGGCGGACAATTCGTGGATTTCACGAACTGTTAATAAATACAGAAAATCGATGATTGAAGGGCTCGAGGTTTAGATTTTACTGTGCAACGAACACGAAATTTTAAAAATTTTACATAACGCGAGGGGAGGACGAAAGCCTTTAAGTAGTCTTTTCTATAGAAAAGTATAAATGGATAAAAATGTTGTTGCCAAGAACCCATCCGGTGGAATGACCAAGGGAAAAAGCAGGGAGGTTTTTATTTAAAAAAAACATTGCCAGACCAAGAGATTGATATTGCTGGAGAAATAAAGTAGACATCATGGTAATAAAGATTCTCAGTATTGAGACAACGACCAAAAAGAAAATAACGCATTGATAAAGTTCTATTGACCTCGGGAGTAGAGCCTAAAATGCCTTTCAAACATCTCTCTTGTTATACATATCGCTCTTGATTCAACTAATGTTATTGGGTATCGAAAGTCCTTGGGAGAATGACACCTACCTATATTTCTAGCCCCAGCATTTTTTATTGTATATATATCTAACTTAGTATATCTCTAAACCCAGCATTAATAATTCTATATATCTTAACCCTAACAATATCCTTGAAGCGAAGGATTTACAATCAGTGCATTCTTCCAGTACTTACGTATGGCTGCGAGACATGGACGCTCACAGTAAAGAACACACAAAAGCTCCAGACCACACAAAGGGGCATGGAGAGATGCATGTTGGGATATACTAAAAGATACCGTAAACGAAACACCTGGATTCGCAATATAACAAAGGTAGAAGATGTTATAAAGGTGTGCAAAAGAATGAAGTGGCAATGGGGCGGACACGTAGCCAGAATTTCAGACTCCCGATGGACAGCTGAAATAATCTAATGGTACCCAAGAGGCATAAAGAGGCCCAGAAGAAAACCGTAAGTACGCTGGATAGATGAAATCAGGAAGCATGGCAGCATCACATGGCATCAACGAGCAAAAAACTCAACTATTTGGAGTCAGCTTGGGGAGACCTTCATCCAGCAGTGGATCGACCCTGGTTGACAATGATGATGATATCTTAACCCAGTATATCTCTAAACCCAGTATATCTTTAAACCCAACATTTATGATTCTTCTCATGAAGTTCTAGGTCCAGCTTTTAGATTAGCTTCCTCAACGATACACTGGGTTATAAAGACAAAATTTTCTTTTTTTGTGTTACTGAACTTGTTCAGTAACGAAGATGATGTTAATTGTTATACAAAAGCCATTGTACGTATTGATTTATTAGATTTTTATATATGAATGTGTTATTACTTTTAAGTATATGTCTCCTAGTTACGCATTCGGATGATTTGAAACAATATTGTTTTTTTTTATTGTATTCTATATTTGCGTAATGACGTATTTAATTTTACAGATAAAGAATCCTTCCGTAGCCACGTACTTTACAAATAGAGCATTATGTCACCTAAAAATGAAATGATGGGATTCTTCCTTCCAGGATTGCAAGCGTGCTTTGGATATTGATGCGAATCAAGTCAAAGGACATGTGGCGGTCGCCCACTCGAATACTGTGGGCATTCATACACACGGTCAATGACCGATGAAATGACCTTCGCATTCCTCGATAAATCTAAATAAACAAGTCCGAAGGTCACACGCCGGCCATTCACCCATAGCCGAGCGGACCGCATTCCTTACTAGAGAGAGAACGCACCACGCTTGTTTCGCCAGATCCGTATTTGTATGATACTTTAGTAGATGGTTCTAATGGGACGTGTTGATGATTTTGATTATTTGGTATTTAAATAAAATACGTCAATTGGCAATGCGGAAAGAGAGAGTGAATGAATCGATGAATAATAAATAATAATTAATGATGCTTTATTTATCGGTAAGTAGGTATTTATACATTTCAGAATGGGCGCGGGAGTGCGGGCAGAGATGGTCGAATGAAATATTGCAGACATCGCAAATAATATTGTGGGTAGACGATTTGTTGGCGAAAACGGCGAGACAGCGTGATGAGTTCTCTTTCCACTGTGTAATGTATCGTAAATAGTATTTGTGGGTAAACAATTTCAATGTTTTGGTATGCGACCTTTGGACATATCCGAAGGTCGTTTCGTCGGTCGTTGACCGTGTGTGTTGACAACATTTCAGCGACAACAGTAGTTCCTACAATACCTACATACAACAATTAATCGTTTTGCATTCGCAGAAACGGGACGCAGGCATATCGCGAGCGCATTCCCGCGCGCATTCTAAAAAGATATAAATACTTACGTTACTAATAAAATTGTACAGACTCTCTTTCCGCATTGCGATCTAACGTGTTTTATTATTTATCAACAAATCATCATCATCATCTTTTCCCTTAAGGACCGATCTCCTAAAGACACTTCTTCCTAGGGCAAGCTTTAATGGAACTAGAATGTTATTATGAAGCTATCAAACATCTCCACAGAGGTAAGTCGAAATTAATATTTATGATTTTTTTATATTCAAACATAAAATCTTATTTGAATTAGTCACACTTTGCAAGCAATTTGAAAAAACGAAATGCCATTTACAGGCGGCCCTCGACTTTCACACATAATTGGTTCCTGAAAATGTGTGCGAATGTTGAATGTTCGAAAGTAGAGGGATGTAAAAGAATAGGCTGCTTGTGGGCCAAATATATGAAAGGAATCTGAGAACGTTCAGAGAAAATTTCAGAGGAGAGGGCATCAAGATGTTCTTATGTGGGTCATCGCACTAAACGACACCAAAGAATAAAATACCATCATCAAATATTAGGTCCTTACATATGAAATTGGCGTTTTGTTTGGGAGGAACATAAAGTTGATTTTTTTTTAATATAATATATTTATTTAATCAAAGTATGTACCATTGCTATCTATGCACTTTTGCCATCTCATAGGTAGTTCATCGATCCCTTTACTAAAAAAACCATTCGGACGGGAATCAATAAAATCTTTGAAGTCGGTTTGGACTGCCCCATCGGAGTTGAATTTTTTCCCTTGCAAGAATTTATCCAAATTTCGAAAAAAATAGTAATCTGTTGGGGCAAGGTCCGGAGAGTACGGTGGATGTCTTAGACATTCCAATTGAAGCTCTTCTAATTTGGTAGCCGTCTGTTGTGCAGTGTGTGGTCTAGCGTTATCATGAAGCAGCAGTGGCCTAGAGCGATTAACCAGCCTCGGTTGTTTAGCAGCTAGCTTTTCCATCATGGTTTGCAGTTGCTGACAATAGACATCTGCCGTAATCGTCTGGCCAGATTTAAGAAAGTTGTAGTGAACGACACCAGCACTAGTCCACCAAACGCTCACAAGTAACTTTTTTGGAGTCAATTTTCGCTTGGGGCATGGTTTGGCTGGTTCGGCAGGGTTCAGCCATTGCGATGAGCGCTTCCGATTATCATACAGGATCCACTTTTCATCACAGGTAATGATTCGATTCAAAATCCCTTCATTATTGTGCCGGTTGAGTAATGCAACGCAGCAGTCAACGCGCGTTTGTTGATTTGCTTCACTCAATTCGTGAGGTACCCACCTTTCAAGCTTTTTCACCTTCCCAATTTGCTTCAAGTGGATTAAAACAGTTTTATCACTAACACCGCAGCCTGCAGCTAACTCGGACGTGGTTTGCGATGGATCCGCTTCCACAATAGCCTTCAATTCTTCATTATCAACTTTGGTCTCCGGCCGTCCACGGGGCTTTTTCTGCAGGTCGAAATTTCCAGAACGAAAACGTTGGAACCAAAAACGCACTGTGTTTTCTTTTGCGGCACCGTCGCCATACACATCATTAATCTTTCGAGCCGTTTCTGCAGCACTGGTGTCACGGTGGAACTCGTACTCGTAAATAAGGCGATATTTCAAGTTTTCCATTTTGTAAACTGAGTGACGCAAAGAAAAAAAACAATTGAGGAAAAAACAAATGAATTATAATTTTCGAAACACAAATACTTGAGTAAATAGCTGTATAAATTTTAATTTGGAATTCCTAACCAAAGAGAAGATATTTGAGATCAAAGTTGCCAGTACGGCAAAACGCCAATTTCATATGTAAGGACCTAATATTTAAGTTTTATAACATAAAAAAGAGTGCTTTTAGATTTAATATCATAATTTAATTGTAGATTTGACTGCATTATAAATCAATTTATCAAATGAGTTCTCTTATGATTGATTATCACAAAAAAAACATCTACTCTGGTATTCTCCAAGCGTTCCCGAACTTAAATATATTTTGAATAAATGTACGGAGGAGATTTAAAAACAGGTCGTAGATTTCTTTGAATTGGTGCAGGGTAGAATCCCTTGGTGTATACTCATAATTAGGTCTCATAACTCATTAAAGGGGTATTCTGCTGTAAAGGCGTGAATTTCAGGCGTTTTTTTAACTAATAAAAAATAAAAATATTTTTATGTGCATTTTTTTACAACTAGTTTATTGATGATTTGAGAATGTACAATAAAATAAAAAAAATTAAAATTAAAATTCCAGATGTTATCAGCTGTTATGTTATATCTTGTAAAAAAATTGGGGGTAAACTAGTCGACATGATTAAAGCCTTTTTCTAAATTTAAAACAAAAATTATACACAGTTTCTTGATAAAAAATAATGTCGTTATAGTTGGTACCAAACAAAAAAAATCGTAAAATGATGGTTGTCTGAAAAATTAATTTTTTAAGTTTTTTAAAATTTTTAATTTTTAAAAAATAGTTTTAAATTTTCCGAGGTAGGAACGATATAAAAACATTTATCAAAGTTTCATACCAAATTTAAATCTCAAAACTGATTTTTTCGACCTGGTCGACATAAAATCTCAAGTTTTTTTCAACCGATTGATTGCCTTCAAATTTCTATCGTCCCTAACTTGAAAAATTGAAAACAATTTTTTTAATTTATTTTTGAAATAAAAAAATTTAAAAAAAGGGTAAAAAAATTGATTTTTTTTCACACAGCCACCATTTTACGATTTTTTTTTATTTTATTTTTTCTTTGGTACCAACTATAACTACATTATTTTTTATTAAGAAACTGTGTACAATTTTTATTTTTAATTTATTAAAAGGTTATAATCATGTCGACTAGTTTACCCATCTTTTTTTTTACGACAGGATATAACAGCTGATAAAATCTTGAATTTTCATTTTTTTTTTCTAAATTTTTTTTGTACATTCTCAAATCATCAATAAACAAACTTTAAAAATGTATAGGAATTTTTTTTATTTAGTCTGAAAAAACGCCGGAAATTCACCCCTTTAGAGTAGAATACAACCTTAAAGTATTTAATGTAAACATTCAGTAGCAAAAAAGTGAGAACGTGTAGCCCTTTCTCATTCTTATAATCAATATATAAATTAATACCATTTTTCAAAAGGATTCTCGGTAAGGTTGGACAACTAAAAAAATATTGCCTCGTGTTACCTGTAGGAATTGCTCTGCAGAAATAACATTCTGCTGAAATGGGCATAAGTTCTAGAGAGAACGCAAAGCAGAACTATTTCGACCCCCGTAGAAAAAAGGGAAAACGAGAGACAGAAAAAATATTAGATGACCCCATGACCTAGTCGATACGAAACTTTTTCGACTCGGGGAATTTCGGGTTTAGTTTCCTTAAATTGGATTCCAATTTGGTTTTCACTAAGTGCCTCTTTAATATATTACTGATTTTTTAAAGATACCACGAAATTATATTATATACTATGAAAGGTTAACACCGGTTGTAATATATACCACGAAAGATTAACACCGGTTGTATTATATACCACGAAAGATTAACACCGGTTGTATTATACACCACGAAAGATCAATATAAAATATAATATTTTCTTGTTTTTTTTTTGTCCGATCACAAATCATAATTAATATCATAAAAAAATAACAAAAAATACATATTTAATTTAATTGAAACTTATTTGAAAACATTAGTTAATTATTTTCATGTATTACATGAATTGTGTACCTACCTACAATCCAGTTTTCTTTGAAATATAATTTTAACACGTGGCATTACACCTTAAATATTTTCTTTCCCATTTCGCTTTTCTGTTACATTCATACTTTTCTGAATCATTTAATAGTGGTTTGTTTTGAACTAATTAATTTAAATTATTTATAATACGCGAAACTGTACTACAACTGTTTTTTTTATTTAAAAAAAAATAAAATTGTGTTTCAAAAACATGACGGCAAAATGCTCGTGATATTTTTGTGCGAGAGTAGCTAAAAAATTGAGTAGCGAACAATCATTTACACAGATATTGAGTTTGTTATGAAACAACTCAATTCAGTATTCATATATAACTTTGTTTTTATATTTTCACAACAAATTGTTTTCGTTTTAATTTAAATTGACATGATTAATTTAAATTTGAATTATAATTTTATTTTAAGAAAATAACTTGTTATTCTTACTTAAATTTGCACATTGTATTATTTGAATAATTGGATATTTTCTTATTCGTTTAAATTTTTTTTAAATATGAATAATATAAAAAATTTCAATGTCAAAACAAAAGTTTTCGTGAACAGAAACTTTTTTAAAAGTTTGTAAAACAATTCAAAAACTTTTCGAACTATTTAATACTAAAATTATTTTGACTTATATCCACTGAAAACTGTATTTTAGTTCTGAAAAAAATACACTTTTTTACTTAAAAAACATGAAAAGGTTAAATTCACTTGACGTTTCATTCATAACTTTGACAACAGTACAACAATCGTGTTTTTAGAGTGAATAACATTTTAAGTGACTTTTATTCTTTCATTTGCTGCGATAAAAGTAAATTTTGACAAGAGGCCCAAAAGTTAGGCAGCGAGGGTTGTTTGTATATTTTGAAAAGAAGCGCGAAACGGAGCGATTTCCTCCGGAAATTCTAACCGCCGCCATTCATGCGAAACAGCAGCGCCACTACACTCCCGAGGAAATCAACCCTTGTGAAATTATCCTTTCCGACAGGTATTCTTGCGACTAAAATTCACAATGGGTCCAAAAAAAAATAAGGTATTCGTCAGATATGAGAATATATGTCTATTTACTGTTAAAAACACACGGAGGTTTGTTTAATTGCGGCCATATTGGAATTTGTTTTTATTAACGAGCATGCGCATGACTAAAAATTTTGCTGGGGATAAAATTGACTTAGCAAGGTCGATACGGCTACCAAAAGCGATTCGCGCTTGCCGCAAGCAGGTCGTGTGTTCGCTTCAACCCTTACCGGTAACTCACACAGAAAACGCGATCTCCCCCATTCGCTTTTCCGCATTTGACTCAGTAACCTGGTTTTGTCTGTGCATTTCACCCGCCATCCCCCCCTGTGGGCCGCACTCCTAGTTCGGCCGCGGCCGTTAGCACTCGCATAACGGTCTTGCATTTGAAACTTATTTCAAAGTAAAACTTTTTTATTCATTTTTTTGTGCGCGATTTAGTTTTCAAAAAAAAAATCATTTCAGTTATCTCGTGATATATTATTTTATGCAATCGTGTCCTGAAAATATATAAGGCTTTATTATGTATGACCATTTGTTGCTTAATTCAACAGTCGACATTCACTGCCAACTCACCGGCAACAGTTGCCTAAATTAATCAAGCGAACTATTTTTTTGTTGTTGTTTCGATCATTATAAGTCATTCTTTATCAATGAATGTCATTTAAAAGTCATTTAAAAAAAATAAAAACTCTTTTATAACTTTTTTTTCAAACAAACTTTTTTCACTTGGAACTTTTCTGTAAATCACAATATATTTGAAAGCTCCCGTCTATTTGTTTCTTTGTATGCGGTAGATTTTATTTAAGGCTTACAAATATTTCAGTCAGATCGATATATAAAGTAAACCGCTTAGAGTAGGCATGCCTTAGTATATGGTGCCCAAAAATAAACGTTGAAACCTTTTATCTATTTAGGGACACGGTTTTCTTGCCCGTATTACATCACTTGACATAATCTCGAGTATTTGTTTTCTTTCCCTATCAGCACGTTGTGACGTCAATGTAGGCGTAAAGTATTTACATTACATTTCATGAACATTAATTAGTATCTAATTGAATTTGAACTGTCAAGCGATTTATAAACAAGTCAGCAAGTTGTTCAGGCGAAATCTGACAAAATGGAGAAGATTCGGTGAGTCGCATTGAATTTTTTTTCCTTTCTCTTGTTTCAGCATTCGGGAAAAATAAACGAACCTTTTATTGGACACGGGATGAATGCTTTTATTTTAACTTGCCTATTTCGTCTTTATAAATCACACTATAAACAAACTGACACTATTTTTAATATATTTTAATGCACAAAATATATTATTTACTTTTTCTTCACAAAATTATATTTAAGTGACATTCACGCAAATGTATTAATGAAACTGCTTTGTTCACAGATTAATACATTTGTAAATATACAAAAAAAACTGCGTCGATTTTTCTTTTAGTTATAATTAATTTATAATAAAAAACGCTAATTTCGAAATATTTAATTAAACAATTTCAATACTTAATTCATTTGTCAATTTCAAACTTAATTATATTTAATAAGCCGAGTTAAAAATGACTTCATTTGGAAATAAACCTTAAAAACGTCGTCGAAGATACAATCATCTTAAAAACTTATTAAATTAAAAAATACGCTAATTTAAAATATGTATTTTTTAATCCGTACAACTATTTAACTATTGGGTGTTAATATAAGTTGTATCCGTTTTTTTTTTTCAATTTAAAAATGAGCACGAAAAGTAAAACAAAATGGTAAATGCTATACGTCATTTGAAAGATAATTTTCTGCTCTACAAGATATTGTGTTTGCTTTTACGTTACATCTATAATTTTATTTGATTACAAGCCTTCAAAATAGAAAATCAAGTAGACCAAAGTGAGCATTTTCGACACCTCCTTCTGTGCGCGTTCAATCGAGGTAATAAAGCTGCCAAAGCTGCTTGCGATATTTGCAAATGTTTGAAAATGGTGATGAAAAATGGTTGAAGGGGATCTTCATGAATAATATGATTTAAGCGGTCCTCATCGAAGTCCACTGGTCGTCCGGAACGCTCCATGTCTTTCAGGTCGAAATTACCGTCTTTGAAACGCAAAAACCATCGACGAGCTGTCCTTTAATTCGTAGCATCTTCACCGTACACTTTGCAAATATCGCGAGCAGCTTTGGCAGCTTTATTCCCTCGATTGAACGCGAACAGAAGGAGGTGTCGAAAATACTCACTTTCGTCTACTTGACATTCCATTTTGAAGGCTTGTAATCAAATAAAATAATACATGTAACGTAAAAGCAAACACAATATCTTGTAGAGCAGAAAATTTTCTTTCGAATGACGTATAACATTTATCATTTTGTTTTACTTTTGGTGCTCATTTTTAAATTGAAAAAAAAAACGGACACAACTTATATTAACACCTAATATTTAAATGCTTAAAATCAAATTTTTAAATTCAACCTTTTCTTCAATCGCTAAAAAAAATACTGTTTTTGCCGTGAAACATTATTATTTTTTTACGGATTTTTACAGAAAAAAATATTTTTATAAAGTCATAATTGATGACTTCAAGTAAAGCTGTTAAAATTTAACAATATTTAAAAAAACTATACACATTTTATTTGATATAAAAAATAAGTAAAATATGACTGAAAAAAGTCACATTTTTTCCCATCCATGAGAATTTTTACTATTGTAAAAATATATGTTCTATATTAAATTTAATAAAAAAATTCAGTACGATTTAATTTTATCGCAAAAGAAAAAATACGGAGGCTTGTAATAACGATGGTACTATATTTATACCCTTTATTTATTTCACAAGTATATTGAAATTCTTTCAGAGATCACGTGGGATTTTGTAGGATTTTTATAAATTCGTAAGAATATCTTTTTTTTTGAAAATTCTATGAAATTTTATTCAAAAGCTTAAAGGTAACTCTATTTATACATATGAATGAATCTCTCAATTTATTATTTTGGTATCTTTTATATATCAAACTTAAAGCTTGATTTTCGGTTATGTTTTTTAAACAACTTTAGTTTTTTTAAGGATATCACTTAGATGTGTATTTTGGAAAACATTAAAGATTGACATTTTTAAATATTCAACGTATAGGAAAAAAATTATTTGACCAATTTTCATATAAAAATCAATTTATTTTCCCCCAAAGAATAGATAGAAAAATGATCTATCGTGATCGAGTATAATTGTAAGTCATCCTCTGAATGGAATACATATTTGCGTGTGTTGGTTTATTGTGTGCAATTTGTTGCACTTGAACATGTACAAAGTCTTAACAGATCAAACCCAAAGTTCCGACGGTAATGAGATCAAATTCCAAATTGATCCGCAGGTTTCATCACTGTGGCGTTTCGTTAGGCAGTGTTTTGCATAGCGCTGCCTAACAAAACGCTACAAAACGTGTGCGAATATCGCGAGCAGCTTTGGCAGCTTTATTCCCTCGATTGAACGCGAACAGAAGGAGGTGTCGAAAATACTCACTTTCGTCTACTTGACATTCCATTTTGAAGGCTTGTAATCAAATAAAATAATACATGTAACGTAAAAGCAAACACAATATCTTGTAGAGCAGAAAATTTTCTTTCGAATGACGTATAACATTTATCATTTTGTTTTACTTTTGGTGCTCATTTTTAAATTGAAAAAAAAAAACGGACACAACTTATATTAACACCTAATATTTAAATGCTTAAAATCAAATTTTTAAATTCAACCTTTTCTTCAATCGCTAAAAAAAATACTGTTTTTGCCGTGAAACATTATTATTTTTTTACGGATTTTTACAGAAAAAAATATTTTTATAAAGTCATAATTGATGACTTCAAGTAAAGCTGTTAAAATTTAACAATATTTAAAAAAACTATACACATTTTATTTGATATAAAAAATAAGTAAAATATGACTGAAAAAAGTCACATTTTTTCCCATCCATGAGAATTTTTACTATTGTAAAAATATATGTTCTATATTAAATTTAATAAAAAAATTCAGTACGATTTAATTTTATCGCAAAAGAAAAAATACGGAGGCTTGTAATAACGATGGTACTATATTTATACCCTTTATTTATTTCACAAGTATATTGAAATTCTTTCAGAGATCACGTGGGATTTTGTAGGATTTTTATAAATTCGTAAGAATATCTTTTTTTTTGAAAATTCTATGAAATTTTATTCAAAAGCTTAAAGGTAACTCTATTTATACATATGAATGAATCTCTCAATTTATTATTTTGGTATCTTTTATATATCAAACTTAAAGCTTGATTTTCGGTTATGTTTTTTAAACAACTTTAGTTTTTTTAAGGATATCACTTAGATGTGTATTTTGGAAAACATTAAAGATTGACATTTTTAAATATTCAACGTATAGGAAAAAAATTATTTGACCAATTTTCATATAAAAATCAATTTATTTTCCCCCAAAGAATAGATAGAAAAATGATCTATCGTGATCGAGTATAATTGTAAGTCATCCTCTGAATGGAATACATATTTGCGTGTGTTGGTTTATTGTGTGCAATTTGTTGCACTTGAACATGTACAAAGTCTTAACAGATCAAACCCAAAGTTCCGACGGTAATGAGATCAAATTCCAAATTGATCCGCAGGTTTCATCACTGTGGCGTTTCGTTAGGCAGTGTTTTGCATAGCGCTGCCTAACAAAACGCTACAAAACGTGTGCAATTTGTTGCACTTGAACATGTACAAAGTCTTAACAGATCAAACCCAAAATTCCGACGGTAATGAGATCAAATTCCAAATTGATCGGCAGGTTTCATCAATGTGGCGTTTCGTTAGGTAGTGTTTTGCATAGCGCTGCCTAACAAAACGCTACAGTAATCAAACCTGCCGATTAATTTAGAATTTGATCTCATTACCGTCGGAACTTTGGGTTTGATCTGTTAAGACTTTGTACATGTTCAAGTGCAACAAATTGCACACAGTAAACCAACACACGCAAATGTGTATTCCATTCAGAGGATGACTTACAATTATACTCGTTCACGATATATCATTTTTCTATCTATACTTTGTGGAACTTTGGGTTTGATCTGTCAAAACTTTGTACATATTCAAGTGTAACAAATTGCACACAATAAACCAACACACGCAAAGGTGTCTTCCATTCAGAGGATAGCTTAAAATCATACTCGATCACGAGAGATCGTCTATAACTTTTTTCGATACGCAATATATAAGCTAATATAAATTCTTATTTAAAACGGTCTAAGAGTGAAAACAGTTTGAAAGTGAATCCATATGAAATCAAACCTGGGACACCCGCTTGCATAGCGTCAACGCTAACCGTTAGATTACGTCCGCCAACTGTTAGGTATATAAGTAACAGGTAACCTGAAATATTTCAGTGCAGTTTTTCCTTACAAAGGAAATAATAGTTAAGTTAAAAAATATAGTAAGCAAGTTTATTCCAAAATTTGGTATAATTTTATTTTCACTATATTCAAGTTATCCCACTTTTATATAAACCCGTATTATTATTTTCTTACCTTCTTACATACTGTATTTCTGCTCCTGACTTTTCGGAAGTCTATTGAGCACGTACTCTTATTGATCGAACTTAAGTAAAACGTGTTAGATTTTCGGAGTAATGTCTGTAGAAATAAGGAAATAATAAAATATAATGGTTTCCATCTCCTTCGATATTTCGTTTTCAAACTGATTTATTTAACTTAAAGCATCGTGAATGCCATACATTGAATAGATCAACTTAAAGCATCGTGAATGCCATACATTGAATAGATCAACTTAAAGCATCGTGAATACCATACATTTAATAGATCAACTTAAAGCATCGTTAATGCCATACATTGAATAGATCAACTTAAAGCATCGTGAATCCCATACATTGAACATATCAACTTAAAGCATCGTGAATGCCATACATTGAATAGATCAACTTAAAGCATCGTGAATGCCATACATTGAATAGATCAACTTAAAGCATCGTGAATCCCATACATTGAATATATCAACTTAAAGCATCGTGAATGTCATACATTTAATAGATCAACTTAAAGCATCGTGAATGCCATACATTGAATAGACCGACTTAAAGCATCGTGAATGCCATACATTGAATAGATCAACTGAAAGCATCGTGAATGCCATACATTGAATAGATCAACTTAAAGCATCGTGAATGCCATACATTGAATAGATCAACTAAAAGCATCGTGAATGCCATATATTGAATGGATCAACTAAAAGCATCGTGAATGCCATACATTGAATAGATCAACTTAAATCATCGTGAATGCCATACATTGAATAGATCAACTTAAAACATCGTGAATCCCATACATTGAATATATCAACTTAAAGCATCGTGAATCTTTGGAATAGATCCAGTTGCTATTATTCCACTCTTCTTGGATGCAAATATATCGTGTTCCTAATATTATATTTGTTTATGCTTTAATTGCAAAATATTCAGAACTAATTGACCACAGTGGTGCATTAGGGCCCACATTAGTATTATTTAAATAAGGAAAGTTTGGCATAAAACAAAACTGATCTGAAAAAAAAACTGTAGCCTTGTGATATTTTGAATCAATACATGATAGAAAAAAAGAAAAATGTATAAAAGATTAGGGAGAAATAAAATTAATATAGTTACTTTCAAAGAACGAGTTACAAAAGAATGTAAAAAATATTATCTCTTGTCTGAAATGAATGAAGAACGAAAGAGATGCGGAAAGAAAAAATAATAGAAAGATATGGTTGGAGAAATTTCAATTGAGGGAAAGAAAAGAATTATGGGAAACAGAAGATAATGTAAGATAAGCTGTATTTATGAAGAATAGGCAAGAGGAAGAGACTGTGTACGTAATGTTAAGATAAAATATATCCTCGCTACTTTATGTGATGGTATACATACATGTGTTGATTTTTCATAAAAAAATATCTTTATGTGCTCTAAATATCTCAAAATCCCTTTATTAATCATACTACTAACATCCGTATTTTACTAACAGTAATCAATCATTGATAAATTTTGTTCAAGCGTAAGTTATAATACCATATTTTTTTCGAAAAGCACGTCAAAATGGTATTTTTGAGCCTTAAAAATAAAAAAATGTTAGTTTGAATATTGTCCCTGAAAACCCCAGAAATATAATTTTGTCACTTAAAGATTAAAACATATCATTTTGACTCGTTTGTACCCGAAATACGCAGAAATGTAATTGTGTACCTTAAAAAACAATAAGGGTAATTCAACTATTTTGTGTCTGAAAGGTACAGAATCTGTCATTAAACTTTTAAACCTTAAATATCAAAAGTGTAATTTTAATTCTCATGTATCTATAAGATCCAGGAGTATATTTTTTTGTCTGTTCCTTTAAGACCGGCGTTAATTTGTCTAAGAAAAATGTAAATTTGAATCTTCTCTGCCTCTAAGTGTAAAAATTTAAACACTTTGTTGCTCCTTAGACGATAATGTCATTGTGTGTCTGAAATATAAGACCTTTGTGTCTGAAAGATAAGACATTTGTGCCTGAAAGATAAAAAGGGACCAAATGAGTCTTCTAAGTTATTCAAGTGCAAAAAAGTTAAAATGGCACTGTCTTCTTACACGCACCAAAGTGTCGAAATTATATGTATGCTTTTAAAAGGCCAGAGTAATCAAAATTCCACTTTTTGCAATAAACGCTCAAATTTAACAAAATAACACTTTTTGGTATAATAAAACTAAAAAAGACTCTTTTTGGTCTTGCGAACTCAAAAGTTATAAAATAACACTTCTGGGTTGACAGGCAAAAACGATCAAAATAACAATTTTTGAACTTGAAAGTTAAAAACTGTAAAAAAACACCCTTCTTGTTTATTCAGCCACAAAATAATCAAAACGATACTTTCATTTTAAGGGCGTTAAAGTGTTAAAATGACATTTATTCGCTTAAAGACTAAGAAAATAAAAAAAAACACTTCTTGTTTTTCAAGACTTCTAAGTAAAAAAATACACGTTTGATTTCCAAGGTTCAAAAGGACACTTCCAGGTATTTATGATTCAAAAGTGATAAAAGAACACTTGTGGGTATTATACGAGTATGTTAAGTTTATTTAATGTGTGACCACAAGTGATACATGGTTCGCTCTTATATAGGGCAAGACAAACTTGTAACAACACTGCACAAAATATATTCAGAGCATTGTGACACAGAGTATTGTCAATATGGTGAATACAAAATGTACCCACATATCAACATTATAAACACAAAATCATACTTTTTTATGACAGTACCTATTTAGCAGCACCATATAAAAATGAATTTATGCGCTTAGAGGCTCAGGAGATTTTAAATAAAACTTTTGGTCTTAAATTGACACATGTGAAAAAATATACTGCTAAATTTTATTCGAATCTTGAAACCTAGAGACCGAAAAGTGTTATTTTGGTATCGTTAAGACCAAATATAGTGATTTTGAAACTTCAGAGTCTAAATGCATACATATATATATTTTTTTACTGTAGTTTTTCACTCATGAAAACCAACAGTCTTATTTTAAGTATCTAAGTGTTTTAATACAATATAAGTTTTGATACTTCTAAAAAGACGGTGTATTTTTTAAACTTTTGTGCCTGATAGACAAAAAAGTATCATTTTGACTCTTTTATGTTTATAAGACCCAAAGTGTAGTTTTATCACTTTTAAACCATAAAGACCTAAATGTGTATTTTTGAGCATTGAAGGCCAGAAGTTTCATTTTGGAGGCTTTAAAAAGAAAAAAAGCTTGTAAGAAAATACATATCATTTTAACACTGGCGCCTATAAGAGTGTTATTTTGATGTTTTTGTACCTGGATGACCTGGCAGTGTAATTTTATAACTTTTGAGACCAAAAATATTGTTTTGACTCTTTTGTTCTCGTAAAACCCAAGAATTTACAATAATATTTTACGTCCGTGTATTTAAGATCGAAACACGTCATTTTGAATATTCTAAACTTCCAAGTGTTTAAATATAATTTTGATATATTTATTTATTTTTTCAAAACAGGCTTAGCCCAATTACTTTGAAAAATACAAGACATTATAAAAGAAGAAAAATAACATAGAATTTTTTTTTAATATTATATAAAATAAAAAATAATGCAGATGCATACATACGAGTATATACACAAAAACATATGATATACATATATTCACAGTTACTTAAGTATGTTGATGAATGCTTTCTAACGCGCTCAATCTAAAAAGAAAATTTAATTTTGCTTTTGATAATGTGATATGAAATATGTCAATATCCGAAGCAGTCCCGTTCAGAAGAGTTAAGGCCCTTCCAACAGGCATAGCGGCTGGAAGACCCGTTCTCGCGTATGTTATTGAGAACAGTTCTTGCCGGCGCAGTCTAGTGTAATTGTTAGGAACATTTAACGCTAATCTTTGTAGTAATGCTGGACAGCTCACAACTCCTCGAACGAGTCTGACAACGTATACCAGGAGACGCAGATCTCTTCTTACGCTCAAGGAGTTATACCCGAGCATGCCCAGCAGGAACTGAGTAGGATAGACATGGATAGACACCGAACCCTCTCATATATAGATATACTAGTAACTACGGTAATAATATAATTTTAGCACTTTAATACTTTATTTATTATTTATTAATTATTACACATGACAAGAAATATACATAATTTGCAAAAAAACAACAGGTAATTTAATTTGGACATACGTTATTTTAATGGATCTGGGTTTGTCGCCTTTCATTTGTCGTATCCCTAGTAAACTAGGTTTTTGCCTGTATCTCACTGAGGATATTTAGCATGAAAAAATAAATCGATACTTCTTTCCGATTTTTTATTACACAAAAACAAAACCCCGTCGCACGTTCTCATCAACCTGACAAACAATGACACTCAATTACAACTGTAAACGTTATGCGGTATCAAACTCTTTACACATCATCACTCCAGAAAGACCAAAAATGTTCATCCCATAATATACCGCGCACAATCATAAGAATAAAAATAAAAACAAAAATATACAGAAACAAAAATACAAAACAACAAAAAGAAATCCACACTCAAGAGCCTACTAAGAAGTATAATGTTGTCCCCTTTGTACCTTTAAGACTAAGAATCTGGATTTTGACAATATTGTACCTATAAGAACCAAAAGTATTATTTTATCACGTTAGTGCTTTTAAGACAAAAAATGACATTTAAACACTTTTGTGTCTTTTAAACAAAGAAGTGTCGTTTTGATACTTTCAACCCCCAAGACTATTCATTTTGTTTCGACTGAGTTATGCTCTTACCTGTTGTTTATAACATAGAAAGAATATATTTGGTTTCGCAATAACTCTTCATTATTTTACCCTTTTACGCCTAGCATAAATAAATATAGTTTTGACCTGGATGATCTATTGGGATTTTAACCTTTTATTTTAGAAGGGAACAAGTAAATGGTTACGGTATTTTTTTTCGTTGATTGTTCTAGTATCAAATATCTAAATAAATGTTCATAATCTCATGTATGGAGATTAGAATTGTTGTTCTGTTCAAGTAGTGTATTTTATTGGGTGTTAACATAAGTTGTGTCCGTTTTTTTCCAATTTAAAAATGAGCACCAAAAGTAAAACAAAATAGTAAATGGTATACGTCATTCGAAAGAAAAAATTTTGCTCTACAAGATATTGAGTTTGTTTTTACGTTACATGTATTATTTTATTTGATTACAAGCCTTCAAAATGAAATGTCAAGTAGACGAAAGTGAGTATTTTCGACACCTCCTTCTGTTCGCGTTCAATCGAGGGAATAAAGCTGCCAAAGCTGCTCGCGATATTTGTGAAGTGTACGGTGAATATGATATGAATGCAAGGACAGCTTGTCGATAGTTTTTGCGTTTCAAAGACGGTAATTTCGACCTGAAAGACATGAAGCGTTCCGGACGACTAGTGGACTTCGATGAGGACCGCTTAAACCATATTATTCATGAAGATCCCTTTCAAACCACCGTCAACTTGGCTGAGTAGATGAAGGTGTCGAAACAGAAGGAGCGGTGGAAAATGCTCACTTTCGTCTACTTGACATTCCATTTTGAAGGCTTGTAATCAAATGAAATAATATATGTAACGTAAAAGCAAACACAATATCTTGTAGAGCAGAAAATTTTCTTTCGAATGACTTATAACATTTACCATTTTGTTTTACTTTTGGTGCTCTTTTTTAAATTTGAAAAAAAACGGCCACAACTTATGTTAACTCCCAATAAAATACACTACTTGAACAGAACAACAATTCTAATCTTCATAGATGAGATTATGAGCAATCAACCCTCGAAACCCAAAAAAAATTATTGCCCTTTTTATTCATTTATTTTAAATGACAAAAAAAGATACAAAAATAACAAAGCAAAAATAAAAAAATAAAAAATTTCAATAATCATAAAAATAACATATTCCCCTTCCCCATTCGTGTTCACTCATACATAGCAATTTACCATGGTATTTCCCTTTTGAAAAAAATCCATGACTTCCAACTTAACGTATTCATTCTAAAATATTTTTCTAAACAATTTGTACATATTGGTAAATCAAAATCACTAAATCAACATTATTTATTGTTAATGTATCAAAGTTGTTGTCTTGATATTAACTTTCGTTGATCACCCATACATTGTAATTACCCATTGAATCCCCCTTATAAACAATTATCATTTTAAATTTTATTTATACGAGTATACCTGTTGAAATACGTGAGCTAAAGAAAGTATGTTTCGTGACAACGGCTAATTATGTCAGAATACGGAATAACTTATTATAAAAAAATAACATATTATAAAAAAATAAATGTGAACTAAGGAGCGATGGATACACTAAAACGAAATCTAGAAGTTTTTTTAATGCTGGAATATTGACAAAATAATTATAGTGTATGGTATAAACATGGCCGGGAAGCATGATAAATTAATACTTGTTAAAGTATGGTTGAACAAATTACATGAACATTTGAAAGGCAGAATGAAATACACTGAAAGGAACTGGGTTAAAATATATGTAGATTTTGATAATGTTTCACAATTTAAAAATGTGATGGAAATTTCTTTTCACGTACATAACTAAATGTTGAGTTAAAGTTAGTTTAACAAAGAAAAAAAATGAATATCTCCGTGAATACCGCCCCAACCGTGGGACCATGAAATACTGAGTCAGATAGCGTATGACCCCGCGGTTGGGGCGCTGTGATTATTTCTCGAATATTCCCAAATTATGTCAGAATTTGGACTAACAATGACATATATTGATGATACCACACAATTTAATCATTTATCGGCTATAGTTTGGAAATTCTAGGATGAGTCCTGTGACAGCTCACAAATTTGCCCTAATACAACCTTGTAACGATGTTCAGTAATTTTAATTATTTTATCAACTTTAATATAAGCCTCAATTCTAATAAATAGCAAGTTATTTAGGTAAATACATTACATAAGGTTGTATTGGGGCAAATTTGTGAGCTGTCACAGGATTCATCCTAGAATTTCTGAACTATTGTTACATGTTTTACCAACTTAACAAACGATGTTTTAAAATTTTCATTAATACCTTACTGCTTGCGAGAATTCTTCCTATAGTGCTAGGCAGTGCCGAAAATACATCCACTTTTATTAAATTGGTTCAAAATCTCTAAACCGCTCGTTACTGAATATTTAAGTCATTCCATTGGTTCTATAAGCTGGTATGTAGAATATAAGATGCTTTCTTGCACAGTTGTCGCAAATATAGAAAACTGAGTGCCTCTAATATAGCTGGACAATTGAAATTACACTGCAGCACTTTTAATATGAATAACATAACAAAATCTTGGATGCTTGTTTGAACGCTTCTATAATAGCATAACATCAAGAGCTCGATATGGTGTACGTATTTAGGATAATCACCTAATTTTCTATACCATAAATATTTCATGAAGTTGTTTGTATTTGTTCTAGCATATTTTTGTATTTAACTTGGTAAAGAGCTCAATCTTTTCTATACCATAAATATTTCAACGAAGTTGTTTGTATTTGTTCTAGCATATTTTTGTATTTAACTTGGTAAAGAGCTCAATCTTTTCTATACCATAAATATTTCACGAAGTTTTTTATATTTGTTCTAGCATATTTTTGTATTTAATTTGGTAAAGAGCTCAATCTTTTCTATACCATAAATATTTCAACGAAGTTGTTTGTATTTGTTCTAGCATATTTTTGTATTTAACTTGGTAAAGAGCTTAATCTTTTCTATACCATAAATATTTCAACGAAGTTGTTTGTATTTGTTCTAGCATATTTTTTGTATTTAACTTGGTAAAGAGCTCAATCTTTTCTATACCATAAATATTTCACGAAGTTGTTTGTATTTTTTCTAGCATATTTTTGTATTTAACTTGGTAAAGAGCTAAATCTTTTCTATACCATAAATATTTCACGAAGTTGTTTGTATTTGTTCTAGCATATTTTTGTATTTAACTTGGTAAAGAACTCAATCTTTTCTATACCATAAATATTTCACGAAGTTCTTTGTATTTGTTCTAGCATATTTTTGTGTTATAACTTGGTAAAGAGCTCAATCTTTCGAGGAAAAAATTAAAAGCTTAATAATTATATAAATTTCTCAAGAAATCGGAACTTTCAAATTCTCGAAGTATTCTAATAATAAAACCTAGGACTTTGTAACAGTTCTATAACAGTTGAGAAACATGGTTAATGAATGTGAGTCCGGCATTTAAAGTTACCCCCGAATCCTTGAATTCGATTACTCGACGTAATACTTCTGCCTGTATTGTATATTTATATGTTAGTAGATTTTCAACACTTAAATCTTTAAAATAACAAACACTTGTCATACACATCTTAATTAACCAAATCTCCGTATAACTTTGTAACCTATTTAACTAAAAAAAAAACCTTTAGTAAAGAATTTATCGAAATCATTTTAGTATTTTTTAAATTTCTATCATTATTATAGCGATTTCTGTAGCCTAATCGGTGAAATGACTGTTTTATTACCTTGGGATTGTGAAATAATTCCTGTTCAAACTCAGATTTTTTTAATATGATTTCAAACTGGTTTACACTTAAGACCTCTTCTATATCATTCTGATTGATTTAACGGAATCGTTACATGGTAATAAAGTCATCAAGCTGTAAGGTATACAACGAAAGGATAATAAACTTATTTACCACTTATTTTATTTGAAAGGGTAATATACTTATTTGCCACTTATTTTATTTGAAAGGGTAATACACTTATTTACCACTTATTTCATTTTAAAGGGTAATAAACTTATTTACCACTTATTTTATTTGAAAGAAATTTAGCAATAGCATTAAACTTGAAATACTCGAAATTTCTTGAATCAATTAATAATTCATCAGATATATGTTAATAAAAAAGATTTTGTTATGTAACTTTATTTTACTCCTCATGACGACTATTTTACCTAATAAAGTTTCAAGTCCTTATCTAACGGTTTTGAAAACAGGTGTCTCAGGAGGATATTGGGAATCAGGTGGTATGACCACATAACAAACGACTCTGTACGCCGGCGCACCCTGCAGGGGTCTGTCGTCTCTGTAATTCGGGAGAAGCGATGGTCCCAGCTGGGACATGTTCTGAGAATGACCGATGATAGTTGGCCGAAGATAGCGCTGTTTTTCTGTACATTGGGGTCTCGACGGCCTGGAAGACCCTCTCTCACGGTGTACCGTTCCTATGACAAGGAAGTCAGAGCGTTAGGAATGTTGTGGAGGTAGATTAACCAACACCGCCCAAAACCGCTCTGAATGGAGAAGACTGGTGGCTTATCTATGCTCCCTTGTGAAGCTTTAAAAGGTGTATTGATTAATTTAACGGTTAGCATTCACACTAAGCAAGTGGCACTCTGGGTTCGATTACTGACAGTGCTTATTATAAATTTTTAAATCATTTTTAAGTAACACAAAAATTTGGCTCCATGAAAAAACTCTACCTTATGAAAGGTTCTATCAGATTAAACCTTCTGACGATGTAGAACTTTGATCTCCTTACAATCGAAACTTTGAGTTTGATATGTTGAAAATGTGTACTTGTCGAAGTTTGAACAGTTCGCGCGTTACAAAACAATGCACGTATATTCCATCCACATGATGACTTGATGACTGACAATACAACTTGAATATGAAAGATTATTTATCATATCGTGAAAGCTTGCTATACAAAATCATTCACTCAGTGATTGATGCACCTCACTTACTCGCAAGTATTTCATTTCGTATTCCCACTAGATCGACAAGACAGCTCAATCCCTTTTATACCGAAAATTGCTATACTGATTATAAAATCAACTCCTCTATAATTTGTTTGCAAAGACTTGGAAACGAGCTTTGCAACAATTTAGATATTTTTAATATAAGTATATATAGTATTCGCCAGAATATCACAACAATAGTTAGAAATAGCTACTAACTTTGTACTCTCCTTTATTAAGATAAATAACGTAATATAAACAAAACATTAAAGAAAATACTTTGCCTCTGGAGTTGAGTAACCCTGCATCGACATGTATAAAGCTTTTAATTCTGCAAATCAACTTGCATCTCGTTCTACATATGAGGCCATGTGTTTTCTATATCTCAATATATATCCATAAAATTCCCACAAAATTCTCAAAGATTATTAAATAATTTTAAAACGATGACTGTAATTTATTATTACTACTGCTTTTTGTATCTTCATATCAGTTTAAGATAAAGTTTTGTATTATTTGTCAATAATTTTAAGTACTTGTATAACCTGTCACATGTTCATATGTATATAAAGACACTGTTGTGTCGTTAGTTAAATAAATAAATATCATAAGGTTATAGTCAATAAATTATTACTGTATATTAGGATGTTGAGACGATTGTCCTGAAATTTAAGGTGAAAACGTTTCAGTATCTCATTCATATAAGTACATATACCATCAATGAGATTGCATCAGAACCAATTTATAGAAGTGAATTTGTGCAGCCATTTTCAGTGGCTGAAACGGTAAATGGGAAAAAGGTTTCAGTTCATCGATTTCTTTTACCCCTCATGATACATTTTCCGCCAGTTTAACGACTTTGTTCCTGCGCTTCTGACCGACTTTCTACCCCCTGTATCTCCCCTTTTCAAATTTCTATACGGATTGTGAAATCCCCTTTATTTTGTTATCCACTTTTCATCCCCTTTCGCATCAGCGAGGGAAACACAATTTAATTTTCGTATTATTTTCATATATCAAGAATATTATACTTATTTTGGATGAGGATAATCTTATATTATTGTTTACAATGTTATTCTCATTCTATTGTCATCTCTGGGTTCAATAATCTTATATTATTGTTTACAATTTTATTCTCATTCTATTGTCATCTCTGGGTACAATAATCTTATATTATTGTTTATAATGTTATTCTCATTCTATTGTCATCTCTGGGTTCAATAATCTTATGTTATTGTTTACAATGTTATTCTCATTATATTGTCATCTCTGGGTTCAATAATCTTATATTATTGTTTACAATGTTATTCTCATTCTATTGTCATCTCTGGGTTCAATAATCTTATATTATTGTTTACAATTTTATTCTCATTCTATTGTCATCTCTGGGTAAAATAATCTAATATTATTGTTTACAATTTTATTCTCATTCTATTGTCATCTCTGGGTAAAATAATCTTATATTATTGTTTACAATGTTATTCTCATTCTATTGTCATCTCTGGGTTCAATAATCTTATGTTATTGTTTACAATGTTATTCTCATTCTATTGTCATCTCTGGGTACAATAATCTTATATTGTTGTTTACAATGTTATTCTCATTCTATTGTCATCTCTGGGTTCAATAATCTTATATTATTGTTTACAATGTTATTCTCATTCTATTGTCATCTCTGGGTTCAATAATCTTATATTATTGTTGACAATTTTATTCTCATTCTATTGTCATCTCTGGGTAAAATAATCTAATATTATTGTTTACAATTTTATTCTCATTCTATTGTCATCTCTGGGTAAAATAATCTTATATTATTGTTTACAATGTTATTCTCATTCTATTGTCATCTCTGGGTTCAATAATCTTATGTTATTGTTTACAATGTTATTCTCATTCTATTGTCATCTCTGGGTAAAATAATCTTATATTATTGTTTACAATGTTATTCTCATTCTATTGTCATCTCTGGGTTCAATAATCTTATGTTATTGTTTACAATGTTATTCTCATTCTATTGTCATCTCTGGGTACAATAATCTTATATTATTGTTTACAATGTTATTCTCATTCTATTGTCATCTCTGGGTTCAATAATCTTATATTATTGTTTACAATGTTATTCTCATTCAATTGTCATCTCTGGGTTCAATAATCTTATGTTATTGTTTACAATGTTATTCTCATTATATTGTCATCTCTGGGTTCAATAATCTTATATTATTGTTTACAATGTTATTCTCATTCTATTGTCATCTCTGGGTTCAATAATCTTATATTATTGTTTACAATTTTATTCTCATTCTATTGTCGTCTCTGGGTAAAATAATCTAATATTATTGTTTACAATTTTATTCTCATTCTATTGTCATCTCTGGGTAAAATAATCTTATATTATTGTTTACAATGTTATTCTCATTCTATTGTCATCTCTGGGTTCAATAATCTTATGTTATTGTTTACAATGTTATTCTCATTCTATTGTCATCTCTGGGTGCAATAATCTTATATTATTGTTTACAATGTTATTCTCATTCTATTGTCATCTCTGGGTACAATAATCTTATATTATTGTTTATAATGTTATTCTCATTCTATTGTCATCTCTGGGTTCAATAATCTTATATTATTGTTTACAATGTTATTCTCATTCTATTGTCATCTCTGGGTTCAATAATCTTATATTATTGTTTACAATTTTATTCTCATTCTTTTGTCATCTCTGGGTAAAATAATCTAATATTATTGTTTACAATTTTATTCTCATTCTATTGTCATCTCTGGGTTCAATAATCTTATATTATTGTTTACAATGTTATTCTCATTCTATTGTCATCTCTGGGTTCAATAATCTTATATTATTGTTTACAATGTTATTCTCATTCTATTGTCATCTCTGGGTTCAATAATCTTATATTATTGTTTACAATTTTATTCTCATTCTATTGTCATCTCTGGGTTCAATAATCTTATGTTATTGTTTACAATATTATTCTCATTCTATTGTCATCTCTGGGTTCAATAATCTTATATTATTGTTTACAATGTTATTCTCATTCTATTGTCATCTCTGGGTACAATAATCTTATATTATTGTTTATAATGTTATTCTCATTCTATTGTCATCTCTGTGTTCAAAAATCTTATATTATTGTTTACAATTTTATTCTCATTCTATTGTCATCTCTGGGTTCAATAATCTTATATTATTGTTTACAATTTTATTCTCATTCTATTGTCATCTCTGGGTTCAATAATCTTATATTATTGTGTACAATGTTATTCTCATTCTATTGTCATCTCTGGGTTCAATAATCTTATATTATTGTTTACAATTTTATTCTCATTCTATTGTCATCTCTGGGTTCAATAATCTTATATTATTGTTTACAATGTTATTCTCATTCTATTGTCATCTCTGGGTTCAATAATCTTATATTATTGTTTACAATTTTATTCTCATTCTATTGTCATCTCTGGGTAAAATAATCTTATATTATTGTTTACAATGTTATTCTCATTCTATTGTCATCTCTGGGTTCAAAAACTAGCGATTATACAATTCAAGGTACTCGTATTTTAATATCCAGAAAAGCTAGTCAATATTTATCATACAGTTGTCCAGTTTGGTGAAGAATTTCACAATATCCTTCTGTATACAATACCCAACAACCAGACGTATGTATTTTTTGAAGTTCAACTGCTTAAAAACCACTCATCAATAAACACCATGCTGGGAGAGGATGCGATTGAAGAGGTTCAAAATTGAAGACAAGAAAAATCGTTTTGATGCCTAAAGCTCTAAATAAGTTATATGATCATCTAAGGTAGATAGATTGGTCCCATACTGCACCTCATCTTAGCAGAATGAGACCATATTTGAAGACATAAAGGATGTGGCCAATGTATTATTCCTATTTTCTTCTCTTGATGACTTTGGAGAGTTTTCTATCTATATTTAGAATATGTAAAATGCCTTTATGGACGCACATCTCGTTAACTTTGCCTACTTTCAGTGTCCACGTTTCACCACCGGAGGCCTTAGTAAAAATTTTCAACTTTCATCCAAATACAAGCATGACAATACAAAATAATTTATCAAAGGACAATTTTATATACCGCCGTTAAGAGAACTAAATCTTCTCAAGGGCGCTCTAACACAATTATCCAACAAATCACATCTGGCAGCTATAGCAGCGCCCTAACGAATAATGTACCATATACACTTTCTTTGTTTACAGTACAACCTTGTGAAGTATTGCTATGTTGTAATCTCTTCCAATCATCCAGAAATATATTTATAAGGCCTTAAGGGAAAACTAGACTGAAAACCATTTTTTTTAACTAGGTTACAGCGGGAATCAAACCCGCAATCTCCAAGTTGGAAGGCAGGCGCCTTACCAATTAGGCCATGGAGATTGATATTAACCCTTTCGGTCCCGTGATGTGTAAATAGTACAGATTGCTTCTGAAAACTTTAATATCTCTATAAATATAATAAATACTGGCTTCAGATTTTAGGTATTCCTCTGTAATACATTTACGCATTGAATGAAAAAAATAATATAAGGTCCTTACATATGAAATTGGCGTTTTGCCGTACTGGCAACTTTGATCTCAAATATCTTCTCTTTGGTTAGGAATTCCAAATTCAAATTTATACAGCTATTTACTCAAGTATTTGTGTTTCGAAAATTATAATTCATTTGTTTTTTCTTCAATTGTTTTTTTTCATTGCGTCACTCAGTTTACAAAATGGAAAACTTGAAATATCGCGTTATTTACGAGTACGAGTTCCACCGTGGCACCAGTGCTGCAGAAACGGCTCGAAGGATTAATGATGTGTATGGCGACGGTGCCGCAAAAGAAAACACAGTGCGTTTTTGGTTCCAACGTTTTCGTTCTGGAAATTTCGACCTGCAGAACAAGCCCCGTGGACGGCCGGAGACCAAAGTTGATAATGAAGAATTGAAGGCTATTGTGGAAGCGGATCCATCGCAAACCACGTCCGAGTTAGCTGCAGGCTGCGGTGTTAGTGATAAAACTGTTTTAATCCACTTGAAGCAAATTGGGAAGGTGAAAAAGCTTGAAAGGTGGGTACCTCACGAATTGAGTGAAGCAAATCAACAAACGCGCGTTGACTGCTGCGTTGCATTACTCAACCGGCACAATAATGAAGGGATTTTGAATCGAATCATTACCCGTGATGAAAAGTGGATCCTGTATGATAATCGGAAGCGCTCATCGCAATGGCTGAACCCTGCCGAACCAGCCAAACCATGCCCCAAGCGAAAATTGACTCCGAAAAAGTTACTTGTGAGCGTTTGGTGGACTAGTGCTGGTGTCGTTCACTACAGCTTTCTTAAATCTGGCCAGACGATTACGGCAGATGTCTATTGTCAGCAACTGCAAACCATGATGGAAAAGCTAGCTGCTAAACAACCGAGGCTGGTTAATCGCTCTAGGCCACTGCTGCTTCATGATAACGTTAGACCACACACTGCACAACAGACGGCTACCAAATTAGAAGAGCTTCAATTGGAATGTCTAAGACATCCACCGTACTCTCCGGACCTTGCCCCGACAGATTACTATTTTTTTCGAAATTTGGATAACATCTTGCAAGGGAAAAAATTCAACTCCGATGGGGCAGTCCAAACCGACTTCAAAGATTTTATTGATTCCCGTCCGAATGGTTTTTTTAGTAAAGGGATCGATGAACTACCTATGAGATGGCAAAAGTGCATAGATAGCAATGGTACATACTTTGATTAAATAAATATATTATATTAAAAAAAAATCAACTTTATGTTCCTCCCAAACAAAACGCCAATTTCATATGTAAGGACCTAATATTAATAATAATTAGCACTTATCGGCCACATCAGAGATATTTTGTGAAAATCGGGAATAAATTCACCAATACAATCAAACGTGTGCCAGTGTGTGATGTAGGTATATTCATTAACGACATTGTAATTTATTTTATCTAACACTGTTTATTCCACTTTTTGTAACGGTATAAGCCTAACGGATTCAAGGCTTTCACCTCCTTATTAGGGGAGCACAGACGTGACTAAATTCTGTTCGAATTAGTACCGAGATACACGCTTCTGCTTGGGGACTAAGGGTTGGGTGAGGCATGGGACAACCTCGGCGAGCAGCGGGGAGATTCTTGGGATATATGTTTTTGCCAGATGTTCACCTCGATACACTGACTTTTTCTGGCAAACACATATATCTCAAGAATCTTTCCGCTGCTCGCCGAGGTTGTCCCATGCCTCCCCTAACCCCCAGTCACCAAACCGATTGTTTACCGTTAGAAGCGTGTATCTCGGTACCAGTTCGAACAGAATTCAGTCTTGTTTGTGCTCTCCTGATGATGAGATGAAAGCCTTGAATCCGTTAGACTTATACCGTTAAAAAAAACGGAATAAATAGTGTTTGATAAAATAAATTACAATGTCTTTAATGAATATACCTACGTCACACACTGGCACACATTTGATTGTATTGGTGAATTTATTCCCGATTTTCACAAAATATCTCTGATGTGGCCGATAAGTGCTAATTATTATTAATATTATTTTTTTCATTCAATGCGTAAATGTATTACAGAGGAATACCTAAAATCTGAAGCCAGTATTTATTATATTTATAGAGATATTAAAGTTTTCAGAAGCAATGTGTACTATTTACACATCACAGGACAGGAAAGGTTAATATCAATCTCCATGGCCTAATTGGTAAGGCGCTTGCCTTCTGACCTGGATATTGCGGGTTCGATTCCCGCTGTAACCCAGTTAAAAAAATGGTTTTCAGTTTAATTTTCCCTTCGCTGCTCGCCGAGGTTGTCCCATGCCTCCCCTAGCCCCCAGTCCCCAACCCGATTGTTTACCGTTAGAAGCGTGTATCTCGGTACCAGTTTGAACATAATTCAGTCTTGTTTGTGCTCTCCTGATGATGAGATGAAAGCCTTGAAACCGGTAGGGTTATACCGTTACGAAAAGTGGAATAAACAGTGTTTGATGAAACAAATTGCAATATTACGAGTATTATTGTCAATTAGGAAGAAATTATCAATTTACAATTTACAATTTGGTGGAATGAAGGAATAAAATTCTAAGAAATATTGTAAATATACACGTTAACATTTACAATCAGTATATAATAAAATGAGAGCGAGGAATAAACTACTTAAAAGCTTATCTAAAATAAATGTTCAAATCATACCATATAAAAATACTATAAAGCGAAATTGTACTATAAAACGTAGAGAAAATAGGGCGTAGTAAATTAAATATAGATCCAAGGAAACGTATTTTTATAAAAATACAAATAAAAGGGAACTTTTACTACGAGAACATTAACAAGAGATGCGATAGTAAAGGAAAAATGCACTGTTTACACTCGTTAAAAAGTTGGAAATACGAGTGCGGTAGAGAAATATCTCCGGGCTGTGAGAGAAAAAGTTTTATTCTATATGGAGATTAGATTTACCTCTAAATTAATTTCTATAAAAATTTCTAATAAATAAAAATGTAAAAGAGGAACATTTTAATTCTATAAACCAAAATTGCTTTATGATTGTGTGCGGTATATTGTGGGATGAATGTTTTGGTATGTCTGGAGTGATGAAATGTGAGGAGTTTGATTTCGCGTGATGTATACATATGTAATTGAGTGTCACTGTTTGTCAGGTTGATGAGAATGTGCAACGGGGTTTTATATAATCCAATATCGGAAAGAAGTATCGATTTATTTTTTCATGCTATATGTCCTCAGTGAGATACAGGCAAAATCCTAGTTTACTGGAAACACGATAAATGAAAGGCAACAAACCCAGATCCATTAAAATTGTGTCCGAATTATGTAGTTTTTTCGCAAATTATTTATATTTCTTGTCATGTGTAAAATAAATAAAAATTAAAAATAAAATAAATAATATGCAGTTTTCATCTACAATTAATGCGTACCAGATACCATCTGCCTACAATAGTCTCAACCTCAATGTCCATCCCGGCTCGCGACCGTAACGTGAGCGCATGGTTTATTTCCACTACTTATCCAATTAATACTTCAAAAGCATCAAAACCTGTTTGAAATTTATTATTTTTTTTTTAGTTTTTATATTTTCTGCAGCATAGTCCTCTAGTCCTGGGCTTTTTCGAAACCCAATCTCCCAGTCCAACTCACTAATTTATCATTATTAGAAATCCTAGAAGTTGTATGAGAAGATGTGTGGATGTAAAAAAGGTTTAGGATGAGTGTGTCAAAATACTACCTTGATCAAAAAGTTTTAGGACTTTATTCATAAAATCGAAAATGCATGTTTATTCATCAAAATCGATATGGTCCCCTTCAAAGTACTCCCCATCGACTGCAACGCACTTACGCCAGCGCTTGATCCAATCCTCGAAACACCGCTGGTACTCAATTTTCAGTATGTCCATCAGAGCCGTCTTCGATTTTTTCATGACATCCTCTCGGGTGCTGTAACGCGTTCCAACGCGCCACACGGTGGCCGGTCCTAAAACTTTTTGATCAAGGTAGTAGGATGTTCCTACCCCGACAGGGAAATGACGTGATATATGTTATGTATGTATGTTATATTAGTTTTTACCGTGCTCATTTTTGTCAATAGCAAATATTCATGATCGAAATTGACACGTATGCATACTGATGTCAATATTTGTGTTTTAGTTTTAAATTAACGTGAGATTAGCAAAATTGTTACGCGAACTGAATGATGACTTTTGTGATCTACTTGGTAAAATACCTATCATCTATTAAAGATTTACGGGTTCGATTCCCGTTAAATTCTAGATTTTTTTTATAAAAAGGGGTTTTAATTTTTTTTTTACAAACCTCTTTAACTCTTTCCCCGCGAGGAGCACAAACGCCTGTGATCTGACGACAATCCAAGTTTCAAATCACAAATACTTAAAAAAACTGACACAAAACCGGAATAAAAATTGAACTAAAATTTAAAATAATCTTTATTCTAGCGACATCTCTGAAAACCTTGTCAAATAATATATTAGTTTATGAGATATTGTTGAATAAACAGAGCGCCGAATTTTTTTGGTTTCTCAATATTTCCAGCATTAACGACCTGTCGCGCGGATCGAGTCCTGCGATGAGTCTCTCTTACGTAAATAAACATTACTAAGTCTCTCTTACGTAAATAAACATTACTAGTGCTATATGCATTTGATCGGGTGAGTGTCATGAAGCATTGATTTGATCGTAGCATTCCTTCGTTTATTTTACGTAATGTTAAGTTTATCTCCTTTATTTAATGAGTCTCCTTAAGAGTAATGACTAATATTTATTATCAGAAAATTACTTAAGTGTCATGTTTACTTGGTGTTGTAATCAAATATCAGTGGATCTAAACAAAATATGTGTTTAAACTTAGAAATTAAAAAACGCTGAAATTGTGCCGCGCACAGGATTCGTGGAATTTGATTTTTAACGCGGTGAACAGGTTAAGGTTCTACTTGTAAGAAAGAAGAGGTAGATAGATATATGCAATAAACCTACTAGGCTGCACAATATAAAATGAAAGCGTAGTCAAAAACTCCTTGCCAAAACATCTTATTTTCATTCAATTCAAAGACCTCTGCTGACATTTTTTTTTACCTTTTCATTGAAATGCTGATTGATTCAGATTTTGTTGTTATGTTTTTTTAACAATCGTTATTTAAATTTATTTTTTTAGCACATCGACTTATATAAACTTGTCTCCTAAATATGTGTAGGAAATAATTACTTATTTAATCATAACTTAACACGTTCGCTGCTAAAGACGCCCCTGGGGCGTCAACACATTCTTTGTAGAGACGCTGATGACGCCCGTTGCGCGTCATTCGATTCTCTTTGTTTGTATGGTACCGAATATTTTAAGATTTTAAGGTTTCGAAAATATGATTTTTTTCAGTACCTGTACACTATTCTATAAATACATATCGCAGCAAACGTGTTAATAGCGCTGAAGTATTCTTAATCCTGTGCGCGGCACAATTTCAGCGTTTTTTAATTTCTAAGTTTAAACACATATTTTGTTTAGAACCACTGATATTTGATAAAAACACCAAGTAAACATGACACTTAAGTAATTTTCTGATAATAAATAATAGTCATTACTCTTAAGGAGACTCATTAAATAAAGGAGATAAACTAAACATTACGTAAAATAAAAAAAGGAATGCTACGATCAAATCAATGCTTCATGACACTCACCCGATCAAATGCATATAGCACTAGTAATGTTTATTTACGTAAGAGAGACTTAGTAATGTTTATTTACGTAAGAGAGACTCATCGCAGGACTCGATCCGCGCGACAGGTCGTTAATGCTGGAAATATTGAGAAACCAAAAAAATTCGGCGCTCTGTTTATTCAACAATATCTCATAAACTAATATATTATTTGACAAGGTTTTCAGAGATGTCGCTAGAATAAAGATTATTTTAAATTTTAGTTCAATTTTTATTCCGGTTTTGTGTCAGTTTTTTTAAATATTTGTGATTTGAAACTTGGAATGTCGTCAGATCACAGGCGTTTGTGCTCCCCGCGGGGAAAGAGTTAAGGTTTCGAAAATACCGTAAGATTTTAAGGTTTCGAAAATATGATTTTTTTCAGTACCTCTACACTATTCTATAAATACATATCGCAGCGAACGTGTTAATAGCGCTGAAGTATTCTTTAAATATATAATTTAAATTTATAAAACAAAAAGATAACAACGTATTTAAAAAAAAAAACTATAAATTAAGGACTAAAAATTTACAAAAAAACTAGTTCACATATATCTTTATAATATGATGGATGAATATACACAGTGCTTTTTTTTGCGGTGGAACTCAGTGGAACGGCGTTCCACCACCTTTTTTACGGTATACAATAAACTTGACAAGAAGTGAGCTCCGACACCTTTTTTTTTGCGGTGGAGCGCATTGGAATGGCGCTCCACAACCTTTTTTTACCGTTTACAAAAAACTTGACAAGAAGTGAGCTCCGGCATATTTCTTTTTTTAAAAATGCACTGAATATACCAATGTAAAGTACAACACGGAAAGTACAAGAACATTAAATACATTTAATGACATTGCATAAACAATGTAAGACTTGAGTAAAAAATAATATTTTTTCTCAAGGAATATTAAATTTATGGAAATCGAGGAAAACTCTTTATCGCTTAGAATAAAATTTAATGTAGTTATTGAAATATATTCCAAAGTTCGTAACTAATTATTTGTTTAACTCTTGCATAACAAGACTGCAGATATTGGAAAATCGATATGGACATTAACCCTTCCTTTACGGTGTTAAAATTGAAACGCGTGCTCCGGTGTTCGGTAGTGAGTACGCGATCAAAAATTAGCGATTGCAAATCGGAAAAATAAGAACATTCATAGATAATCCCCTTAATTAATTATAATTGAAGTTAAAAATTATAATAATTGAGATTTATTGGCTGAAAACATTAAAAAACCATCTGGCAACGCTCACGGAACGGGCGTACGTCTAACCTATTTGCAAGCCTAGAGGCTACTAGTGGCGCGGAACGTCAGTCGCATACCCCGGCGCTTACGCCTATGCTTGTGACGTTGAGACAATTCAGCTCCTCGCAATTCAGTCTAGTATACAAGAGTGAGATGCGAATATAGTGTCGCTCTTCCCGCATACTCTTCACCTATCGTCAAGACGAGGCACTCGCAGCGTTTAAATGCGAATTTGTTTTCGATCTTTACAAAACACCTACGATGTAGTCGATAAATTCTGATTATTATTAATATTATTTTTTAAATCAATGCGTAAATATATTATGGAGGAATACCTAAAATCTTAACCTTGTATTTATTATATTTATAGAGATATTGATGGTTATTAGAAGCAACGTGTAGAAGATACCCAACACAGGGAAGGAAAAGTTAATAAGGATTTTCATTTTACTTTGAACTAAAGAGCTTTTCAAATTTTGCGGTTTTTTTAATTCGATTTTTTTAAATTCTTGAATAAAACACACAATTTGCTTTGATTTCAAATTTTTATTTATTGGCCATTGAAGTATAACGTATGACATTTAAACACACAAAAAATAATATCCGCCAAATGTCCACCTCTTGCAGATCCGCAGATGTCGTCCACTCTGTCAAAATTTTCGATGACATTTTGGCATAATTGTCATTCAGCTCAGAAATTGTTCGAGGGTCATTCTTATAGACCTGGCTTTTCACGTAACCCCAGAGAAAATAGTCCAATGGTATCAGAGCACATGATCTCGGTGGCCAATTAACATCACCGTTTCCGGAGATTACAATATATAAAATAATTCAAACAATTTGAACGCGTTGTTGTATACGACTCCATTCTTTACAATATAAATGTCATATATTACACTTCTCAAATGTCACAAAACCCAGGCATCCAGGCAAGTTCGCGACGCCATCTGTATTTTATCCAAGAATTAAAAAAAAACGTTCAATTTGAAAGACCCTATATTTACAGGAGTAAAGTGACGAAGTTGTTGTTGCGGGGATGCATTGATTGAATTGTATAGGTTTGCTTTCTTATGTTGTCCGTCTTATACTATTTTTTTCTATTATTTAACACTACTTATATGTAATTTTTTTTACTTGTTACTGTTATTTTAATATGTTGTATTAAGAAAGTTATTTGAGCTTTGAAATAAAATAATTTAAAAAAATGTGAGGAAAATTGAAAAGCGTTGTATCTTAATCGGGCTTTTAAAGTATCTAACGGAATAAAAACTTTCTTTGACGTGTAAATGCTTGCGGCATGTAAAATTTCATGAGGTTTATTAAATTGATCCTTTTTAAGGGATGCTTCATGATTACAGAAACACCCTTGTAATAATTGTGGTCAGCAAATGGTGCTAGCGAAATACATTAATGTTAAATAAGATAGGGAATACAGTTAATTTAAACACTTTGTGGCTTAACTCATTTGCTTTTACCGTTAAGGGTACATTTAACGTCATTTAAGGCAGTAATTCCAAATCTTTTTCGCCCTTATCTTCCGCTCCTTTAGTTTAATAAATTTCTCTACAGAGTTAACAAGAACAAAAACAATATTTGGCGCTGTTTTGTGACAAAAGTAGTGCGGTGTAACTACTAAACGCCAAAAAAAAACTTTCTTCATCACGTTCCATATCCGTACTTCCAAACGTTTTTTATTTCTTCTTTCTGGGTTTACAATCCTAGGATTGGTCTGCACCAAGCACTCGATCCCTCCACTCATCTCTGTCATCCGCCAGTCTCTTCATCTCCTGGTAGCTGCCACAGCGCACATCCCGGATCACCCGGTCCATGTAGCTATATCTAGGTTACAATCCTAGGATTGGTCTGCACCAAGCACTCGATCCCTCCACTCATCTCTGTCATCCGCCGTCTCTTCATCTCCTGGTAGCTGCCACAGCGCACATCCCGGATCACCCGGTCCATGTAGCTATATCTAGGTTACAATCCAAGGATTGGTCTGCACCAAGCACTCGATCCCTCCACTCATCTCTGTCATCCGCCAGTCTCTTCATCTCCTGGTAGCTGCCACAGCGCACATCCCGGATCACCCGGTCCATGTAGCTATATCTAGGTTACAATCCTAGGATTGGTCTGCACCAGGCACTCGATCCCTCCACTCATCTCTGTCATCCGCCAGTCTCTTCATCTCCTGGTAGCTGCCACAGCGCACATCCCGGATCACCCGGTCCATGTAGCTATATCTAGGTTACAATCCTAGGATTGGTCTGCACCAGGCACTCGATCCCTCCACTCATCTCTGTCATCCGCAAGTCTCTTCATCTCCTGGTAGCTGCCACAGCGCACATCCCGGATCACCCGGTTCATGTAGCTATATCTAGGTTACAATCCTAGGATTGGTCTGCACCAAGCACTCGATCCCTCCACTCATCTCTGTCATCCGCCAGTCTCTTCATCTCCTGGTAGCTGCCACAGCGCACATCCCGGATCACCCGGTCCATGTAGCCATATCTAGGTTACAATCCTAGGATTGGTCTGCACCAGGCACTCGATCCCTCCACTCATCTCTGTCATCCGCCAGTCTCTTCATCTTCTGGTAGCTGCCACAGCGCACATCCCGGATCACCCGGTCCATGTAGCTATATCTAGGTTACAATCCTAGGATTGGTCTGCACCAGGCACTCGATCCCTCCACTCATCTCTGTCATCCGCCAGTCTCTTCATCTCCTGGTAGCTGCCACAGCGCACATCCCGGATCACCCGGTTCATGTAGCTATATCTAGGTTACAATCCTAGGATTGGTCTGCACCAAGCACTCGATCCCTCCACTCATCTCTGTCATCCGCCAGTCTCTTCATCTCCTGGTAGCTGCCACAGCGCACATCCCGGATCACCCGGTCCATGTAGCCATATCTAGGTTACAATCCTAGGATTGGTCTGCACCAGGCACTCGATCCCTCCACTCATCTCTGTCATCCGCCAGTCTCTTCATCTTCTGGTAGCTGCCACAGCGCACATCCCGGATCACCCGGTCCATGTAGCTATATCTAGGTTACAATCCTAGGATTGGTCTGCACCAGGCACTCGATCCCTCCACTCATCTCTGTCATCCGCCAGTCTCTTCATCTCCTGGTAGCTGCCACAGCGCACATCCCGGATCACCCGGTCCATGTAGCCATATCTAGGTTACAATCCTAGGATTGGTCTGCACCAGGCACTCGATCCCTCCACTCATCTCTGTCATCCGCCAGTCTCTTCATCTTCTGGTAGCTGCCACAGCGCACATCCCGGATCACTCGGTCCATGTAGCTATATCTAGGTTACAATCCTAGGATTGGTCTGCACCAAGCACTCGATCCCTCCACTCATCTCTGTCATCCGCCAGTCTCTTCATCTCCCGGTAGCTGCCACAGCGCACATCCCGGATCACCCGGTCCATGTAGCTATATCTAGGGCGGCCTCTATGGTTATTGCCCTCGATCTTTCCCTCGACGATGGCAAGGAGCAGGCCTGGATGCCTGATGTTATGGCCTATCCAACTGGATCGTTGTTGGGCAACTCTATTTAGGAGTTGCCTTCTTTCTCCAACCCCGCTCAATACCTCGTCGTTTTGGATGTGATCTGACCAATGTACCCTGGCCATGCGCCTGTAGCACCACATCTCAAAGGCAGCCAGACGCTCGGACTCGCTCCGGCTGATGGTCCACGTTTCGCAGCCATACAGTAGCACACTCCAGACAAGAGTTTTCACTAAATTCTTCCTAACATTGATGTCAATGTTAGGAGATTCAAATATCTTGGATTTCTTGTTAAAAGCAACTCTTGCCTGTTGGACCCTACTTATTATTTCTGCCTTTGACTGGCCATCTTGAGATACTCTGCTGCCTAAGTAAACAAATTCCCTCACATGCTCAACACTGACGCCACCCAGAACAACATTCGCGGTCACCTCTTCTCTTCCAGTAAACATAAATTTTGTTTTGTATTTGTTTATTTTCATATTGTAATTGGATGACAAAACATTTTCCATATTTCTTAAGGCCTCGTTCAATTCCTGTTCCGTCTCCGCAAGCAGTGTAATATCGTCGGCATACCTTATCATGTCAATCTTTCTCCCCTGGATCCTCACGCCGGGCCAATCTCTCATCTCCTTCCTCATCTTGTCGATAGCCTGCTGTATATAACAATTATACAAATGTTAAAAAACAAGCAATTGAACAAATGTCCTGACGTTAGGAATCATTATTGAGAAGTTATGGTCCTATATTATTAAAGACGATATTTTCTCAATGGTAAAATCGCTAACGTCACGGAACAGCTCTCAACTGCTCAATTAGTGACACGGAACAGTTTTCAACTGTCTCGATACTTGCCCATCCGTGAATGTTACGTTTCCATGACTGGCGTCTTATACCATTCCTCGTCTTAATTTTGCATATATGATAAATACTAGTTTCACGCAGTGGTACATTTTTCCACTGTACTCGTATATATAAACAAGATCTTTCGTCATTTTATGATATTTAAGAGGCAACTTTATTTTATTTATTTAACACTTTTAACCCTGAGAGATCGGCGCACTGCTATAGCAGTGGAAGAAATTTGTTCTACCCTTGTATTCTAAAATATATTTATGTTGTAAAAATATTTGTTTTTTGTTTTGTTGTTGTTTAAAATAAATATTTATCACGAACGTCCGAATCGTTAATATATCTCAGCACTAGATAGACAATTATATTTTTTTCTCGTAGCGCTCTCAGGGTTAAAGCAAATACAATCTAGTGCGCTTATTGCCAAGCGGCAATCTCTTCCAACCAACCAGACAAAAGTTAAAGAAGCAAGTTACGCGGTCGCATAAATCATTCAAATGACTATCCATCCCCACGGAATCTATAAACACATACGTGAGCATATACCCACGAACCCCACAAAGAGGGATTATCACCCGAATATTATTTTTCATATAAAGTGAGATATCATCAATAAAAAGGAAAGAAAGGGATGGTGGAGAGGAAAGGAAAAGAAAAATCAGGAATGAAACACGTTATTTTACTGACTAGAAATTAAGAGTTTTTTCATTCGCTTCTTAAAGCATGCCAACGACGGATCGAGTCTTATATTGGTTTGTAACTGATTCCAGAGTCTCACTGCATGGACAGTAAAGGAGGAGCGGTGAACTGGAAAGGCCAATAGACAATCTCTGTTTGAGCGTAGCGCGCTAATCCATGATTGGAAAGACGCTGAAAATTTTCGGCGGGATAAGGGAGGGTGGCGGGACAGTTAAGGATATTATACAATAGATAGTAATTTTATGACATTTAAGAGCTATCGTTCTATACTTGCCAAACGTAGTACCTCCGATAACCTCCGTGGCTTAGTTGATAAAACGCTTGTCTCCCAGCCCTGCGGTTGCGGGTTCAAATTAGGCTAGAATCTAGATTTAAAAAAAAATGATTCCAGTCTGATTTTCATTTAAGGCCACATTAACATCTTTCTGGTTGGTTGGAAGAAATTGACACATGGCAATAAGTCCACCAGGTTGTACTGTATACTACGAAAGTGTTATACAATACAATAACTTATCTCTCTATGCCTTTAGTTATTAGACTATCTAGATATTTAAATATATCACCTTGCTCTATACGTCACCCAATCAGCTGCAGTATACACAATTATGTGATTTAATAAAGTAGATGATAAAAATCCTAAAGGTATCAAAAAGTCAGTTCACTCATTTGAAATGAAGCCTATTTGAAATGAAGCCTATCAGAAATCGATACAGGCATTTTAGGATTTATAACCTATTATTTTAACCACTATACTACGTTTAGTAGAAAACGAAACTAGATAACACTTAGGAGTAGTCATTTCTAAAATGGCTAGCCAGTGTTCAGCACCACGTCTACTCCCCTGCCACCCCTTAAAGGGAGGGAAACCACCCACTTTGGGGATCAGTTGTGTAAAATCTTCTCGCATTTCACTTCTTGGGATTATAGAAGACCTCGATGAAAAAGGCTTAGTGGCCGGTCGTCTGAGACATGGGTACACATGTATTCATGCTAGGGTGACTTGCTAGGGCAAACAAAAACAATATATTACGGTCCGTTTCATGTCGTATTTGATCTCGCAACTTGAAACTAAAATACATATTGCCTCATGGCATTTCCAGTTCATCACTCTTCCTTCATCACATCGTCCTTTACTGTCCGTGCCGATAGCTACAGTGATGTGCATTAACTTTTTTTTCAAAACGCGACTTGATAATTATTTTATCTCTTTTTCAATAACACAGGATGTACGAGTATTCACCTATTCCATATTTTCTTTATTTGTCCATTCTCTCTCAAAAAATTTAGTAATGTTAAAAAAAAAAATTTGATTTGAATTAATTTAATTTTGTCATAAAAATTTAATAATTATAAAAACAATATGTTGACCATTAAAATTAAGTAAGTTATTTAAATTCAATCAATCGGAAAAGTACAACAAGAAGTCAGAATACTTTGTCGACAAGAGGCATTGCATTGAAGCTGGAAATTTTTTTGGTTTTTGCTGCGGATTTTTGTACATACATCCATACCATTTTCCTTAATTAGTGTAGGATGGATGAAGTTTAGATCAATGACAGGAGTTCTATGCGATCTGAAAATGCCAGTAAAGTTAAAAGGAAAAGTATACCAAACGATTGTCAGATCCGCACTCCTCTATGGCTCCGAATGCTGGACGATGTATAACTCTTACTCTAGGCAACTAGAAACTGCTGAAATACGCATGCTAAGATGGTCAGCTGGTGTATCCCTAAGAGACAAAATAAAAAACTCACGCATTCGTGGAAGCCTAGGTGTTACAGACATCAACAGCAAGATGGAGGAGAGGCGATTGAGATGGTATGGGCACGTTGGACGCAGAGCACCCGATCACATTGTGAACTAGGCAATCTCCATGGATCTTCCTCGAATAACAACCAGAGAAAGACCAAAGAATTCATGGGTGGTGCAAAAAGATAACCTGATGCGGAGGCACGGCCTGGGGGACGTAGTCCGGGACAGAAGAGCATAAAACCTGAGAACGAGGAGAGCTGACCCCAACAGTCTTCGCAGACAGTGAGTTGGGATGAAGCCAGGGAGAAGATACATACCATTTTCCTGCTGGACTAGGAAAAGAGGACACATATCTACCTATCGCAATACATAAAGTTTGCTTCTCACATCCATATGTCTTCTCATACAACTCCTACGATTTATTTGAAGTTTTATGTTTTCTTCTTTAAAATACTTCCATTGGTCTTCCTCTACTACGCCTTCAACTCGCATTTGCTATATATTTGTTTTGTAAGTATTGAATCATTCATTCGTAGTTTATGCCCGAACCATTTCAGAGTGGTATTTTTCATCTTAATCAACACATCAGCTTTAAGTTCATTCTTCTCTATTCATTTTGTTCCGTATTATGTCATTAATTGTCACCCCATGTATTCTTCTATGTACATGCTTGGTTCAACTATGCTTGCCTTGGTTTTTCTTTACTATCTTACCAATCACATTTGCAATTCATATGTTTGTTTAGCAAGTCTTTATTTATTATCCATTCTACATGTCCAAACCATCTCACAGTGTTCTCCAAATTAATAAATTTTATTTAATAAATCAGCAGCTTCAACGAGAAGGCACAGTATATTGTCAGCAGAGCCTTGAATTGTTTCAATGCAAATGCGTTGCTTTATATAACACTTTCGTTGTATATACAAATGTACAGTACAACCAAGTAGGTGAATTAATATGTAATAATACGAGGGTGGTCCCAGAAGTACCCGACCTGACGTATGATGGCGGTTGTTGCTTTAAAAAAATACTATGGTAGAAAGTACTAAACTTATAAAGCTTAAGTTTCAAGTTTTAAGACGCTACGTTGTTTAGTATTTGTTTGGCAGCCATCAATAGTGAACGCTCTCAGTGAATTTGTAAACATGGAAAAAATTGGTCATCGTTATGTGATACAATACTGTCATTTGAAAGGTCCAAGTCAAACCGATATCAAAGCCGAGCTAGATTCTACTCTGGGGGAGTCTGCTCCTTCGTTTACAACAGTAAAATATTGGGTGGCAGAGTTTAAACGAGGCCGTACGAGCTGCCAAGACGAACATCGCAGTGGTCGACCAAATGAGGTGACCATGTCAGAAATGGTAAAGAAAATCTACAAAATGGTATTGGATGACCGTCAATTGACTCGTATCTTCCAATCAATAAAGAGGACTTATAATTTGTTTGATCAAACACTGTTTATTCCACTTTTTTAACAGTATAACCCTACCGATTTCAAGGCTTCCAACTTATCATCAGGAGAGCACAAAGTCTTTTTTGTGCTCCCCTGATAATGAGTTGAAAACCTTGAAACCGGTAGGGTTATACCGTTACAAAAAATGGAATGAACAGTGTTTGATCAAACAAATTACTTCTTATTCTTAAATTTTCTGTAGACTCTCAAGAGTCTGTTACTGCAGGATTGTCCTGTGATGCTGAGCTCCAGCTATCTCTCCATCGTTTCGGGGGTCTCCCTGGCGGACGCCGTCCATCCTGCACCCCATGCAGAGCTATATATGGAATTCTTGTGGAATTCATTCTCTGTACATGTTGGTACCAGTATCGTCGACGCTGTCGTCCCCATCTGACCACATCCTGGACCTCAGAGACCTCTCGGATTGTGGTGTTCCTTACACGATCACGCAAATCAACAAATTACAATACCTCCACAATGTTAATACCCTAACTATAAATGAAATGAAGAGGACTTAAGTGAAAACCAGACTCAAAAGCTTTTAAAAAAAAACTAATTTATACCAACAAATAAAATTCCCAATTTCTTGAATCTTCGAAAAGACTTTAGTTTCACTTTGTTGTGCCATGTTTTATGTAAAAAAATAAAAAATAAAACACTTATTTTATATTTTTTTGTTCACCAATGGTTTATTTTGAGTTTACTTCCGGTTTCGAAGACCTCCGTCTTCTTCGTTAGGCGAAGATAAACCGATGAAGATGGAGGACTTCGAAACCGGTAGTAAACTCAAAAGAAACCAGTGGTGAACACAAAAATATAAAATAAGTGTTTTTTTTTTACACAAATTAACAATCTTCAAGTTGGTAAACAACTGTGTTACCACCTTTAACATGGAAGTTACTTTAAATTTGTATGTTTTTATAAACTCTGGTTTCAGATTGTATTTTTTTTTTTCTATAACCTCTCAACCACCAATCGGCACAACACGTGTAACTCCTATCTGGTTGGTTGAAAGAGAGAAATTGGCAAAACACGTGTAACTCCTATCTGGTTGGTTGAAAGAGAGCAATTGGCAAAACACGTGTAACTCCTATCTGGTTGGTTGAAAGAGAGCAATTGGCAAAACACGTGTAACTCCTATCTGGTCGGTTGAAAGAGAGCAATTGGCAAAACACGTGTAACTCCTATCTGGTCGGTTGAAAGAGAGCAATTGGCAAAACACGTGTAACTCCTATCTGGTTGGTTGAAAGAGAGCAATTGGCAAAACACGTGTAACTCCTATCTGGTCGGTTGAAAGAGAGCAATTGGCAAAACACGTGTAACTCCTATCTGGTCGGTTGAAAGAGAGCAATTGCCAAAACACGTGTAACTCCTATCTGGTCGGTTGAAAGAGAGCAATTGGCAAAACACGTGTAACTCCTATCTGGTCGGTTGAAAGAGAGCAATTGGCAAAACACGTGTAACTCCTATCTGGTCAGTTGAAAGAGAGCAATTGGCAAAACACGTGTAACTCCTATCTAGTCGGTTGAAAGAGAGCAATTGGCAAAACACGTGTAACTCCTATCTGGTTGGTTGAAAGAGAGCAATAAACTCGCCAATCATACCTTAGGGAAAGGCCAAATTAATTAATAAAAAATTATTATTATTATTTTTATTACCAATTTAAAATTTTCGTATAGTTTCCCATTTTTGATTCACACTGACTTAACTCTTTAACGGGCATAAGCAGAAATCGGTCGTATATGCGACCACCCTTATAGTTATATTTATAAGGATTCATTTTCTTAATGAAACGTTTTTAAGTAACACAAATGTCAAATTGGCAAATGCAGTGGACGGGCAGAGGTCTTATTTAACACTCGCCTTACTGTGCTAAAAAAAATCCGCCAGCCACGGTGCTGGACGCTAAGCGTCCAGTGAAAAATGTATATTTTAAATCAAAATTATGCAAAATCTGCTAGGTTATTTTTTGTAATTAGCTATAACAATAATTTTATTATGTATTAAAACGTTGAATAATCAAATGAAATATAAGTCCTGGTCACTCGCTATCCATCACAGGTTGACAAGTGTTAAGACGGATCGACGTGAAGTTAGCTGCATGTTCAGTAGCAACGATCTAAACATACGGTCAATTTATTGTCAAATATGTAAATAGGTATTATAAGTAAATCACCATTCATTATATCTCATATAAGAATTATATTTCCTAATACAACTTAAACTTAGATATTATTACCTAAACATTCATTGGTCACTTGTGCGGCCATTGACATGACCCCTGAAATGGGCACAGGTCTCACATGGGACACTTTTCTCAGAAATAAAGTTGATTTGATACACATAATAATGATTTATTCAACAAAAAACTCAATAACTCAAAAATAAAAACTTGCCCTATAAAGCGTTAAAGAAGAAGTATACGGGCAATTTTTATTAAGTCAAATTCACACTCGAATAACCTTTTTAAGGAAATGCATACATGTTTATACATACCATGACGTCATTTCCCTGCCGAGGTAGGCAGAGACGACATAGCGCCAAAGTTTCCTATCTAGACCCACATCCTTCGCCTCTTCTAGATCCGTACAACTTCTCACACAACTTCAACGATTTCCATTCTCTTCTTTCAAAACATGTTTTACTTAATCTAGCCACACTTTCCTTGGTATTTTATACCTATAGACCTTCTCATACCGCTCTTATGGTTTCTCTGAGTTTCTACGTTTCATATTATTAAAATACTATTCACTTGATCCAACCATGCTTTCCTTGGTCTTTCTCAACCACGTCTTCCACTCAAATTTGTACTATATATTGGTTTTCTTACTCTTTCTTCATTCATTCTTTCTACATGTCCAAACTATCTCAGTTTGGTATTTTTCATCTTATTAAATATACCAGCTTTAAGTTCACATCCATCCCTAATCATTTCATTTCGTATTCTGTCATACATTGTCAAACAATGTTTAGGTGAATGTTCGATAGGGACGAGATGATGATGATGATTTGTTGATAAATAATAAAACACGTTAGATCGCAATGCGAAAGAGAGTCTGTCCAATTTTATTAGTAACGTAGGTATTTATATCTTATTAGAATGCGCGCGAGAATGCGCTCGCGATATGCCTGCGTCTCGTTTCTGTAAATGCATAAACGATTAATTGTTGTGTGTAGGTAACAATCTATTTACGGAACCGGTGAGACAGCGTGGTGCGTTCTCTCTCTAGTATGGAGTGCGGTCCGCTCGGCTATGGGATGAATGTCCGGCGGGTGACCTTTGGACTTGTTTACTTAGATTTATCGAGGAATCCGAAGGTCATTTCATCGGTCATTGACCGTATGTTTGAATGCCGAGTGGGCGACTGCCACAAATGTATTCTTCTCAGTGCTCGCATTTCTACAGCATGTATTTGATTCAGTATCTAGTTCTGTCAGTTTCGAGAATATATTAATTTATGTATATACATTTGTTTAAACACCCCGCTAACTTTGTTTCCTATCGCAACATACCATTCGATATCATTCTTAAATATTTCACCAATTGAGAAATACTATTCAAATAGCAGAATAACTGAATTGATAATAGGAAAACTATTAATTGATTGAGTTTAATGGTAAGCCATCTTGTGACAAACGTTAACTATTTGTTAAAATGCTGGTCACCCACTCTTCCGAGGTAGTCAAAGAAAAAGTCTCTACACTTTCATATAACATAAATAACTATTTAATCGTTTTTTTTATACAACTCACCATGCACAACATTCTAATAACTGTTATTTTCACTGTCTTTAAAAAAAAACGAAACTTTTTAATGCAGTCGGATTATGTTTTGTTTGTTGAGAGACAAAGTACTTATAAATTAATACTGTAACTTAAGGTTGAGATACAACGTTCTTATCAATTGATCCTGTAACTTAACGTTGAGAGACAAAGTTCTTAACAATTGATCCTGTAACTTAAGGTTGAGAGACAACGTTCTTATCAATTGATCCTGTAACTTAAGATTGAGAGACAAAGTTCTTATCAATTGATCATTTAACTTAAGGTTGAGAGACAAAGTTTTTGTTAATTAATCCAGTATCTTAAGGTTGAGAGACAAAGTTCTCAAAAATTGATCCTGTAACTTAAGGTTGAGAGACAAAGTTCTTATTAATTGATCCTGTAACTTAACGTCGAGAGACAAAGTTCTTAACAATTGATCCTGTAAGTTAAGGTTAAGAGACAAAGTTCTAAGCAATCCAAATTAATTTATTCATTAAAGATAGTAAAACGAGTGATGAAAAACATATGCAAAATTTTAACACTTAAAAAATTATAGTAAATTTGTGGCTGTTGTGAAAAATGATAGTAAATTTGTGGCTGTTGTGAAAAATGATAGTAAATTTGTGGCTGTTTTGAAAATGACAGTAAATTTGTGGATGTTGTGAAAAATTCTTCAGTCTTATTTATTTTAATTCATAAAGGAAATGAATATTTTCAATATACGAGTACAAACACCAAATTAAAAAAATGACATTTAAAATATATACATTTATAAAACTTTCAATTGAAAAACCCATGAGAAAAATCGTCTACAAAAATATCGAACCAATTTGCCTTGAAAATACACTGTCAATGTTAAATACACACAACGCATCAATATCGTACAAACTTTACTATCAGGGATTTACTATGAACGTTTGTCCTCGATTGACAGCAATGGAATAACTGCAACAGCTTACGGAAGTGACGTGGGACTCAGACGGCGAGACGACACAGCAGGAATTCATAATAGTCGGACACCGAATCCACAATATTTATTTGCTATAAAACAGATAAGGGTTCAAAATTTTCTTGGTTTCCTTTTTTTTATCAAATTATCATTCACTTGATACAACCATGCTTTCTTCTATGTTTTTCCACCACGCCATCAACTCACATTTGCACTGTATATTTAATTGTTTTGTTATCGTTTCTTTAACCATTCGTTCTATATGCCCAAACCATCTTACAGTAATCTTCTTCATCTTACTTAACGCAATAACTTTAAGTTCACATGCATCTCTTATAATTTCATTCTATATTTCTGTCATATATTATCATTCCACGTTCTCTTCATATGCGGTTCCTTTCTGTATTATCATATAGTAAATACTGTTCAAATACTGTTATGTTAGTCCCATATTAACAGGATACTTCATCTTAACAGATCTTGATGCATTTCAATTTGAGTATATATTAGTGCCCTTGTGTATTCGTTATATATCGCTTTACGCCATTCAATATCCACTTTACTCTTCCATCATCTGAAAAAAATACCCATGTACACCACCGGTATAAAGAACAGTTACAATAGGTGGATGGCTGCTGCTCGATACTCGAAGAATTTAGCTCACGTTTAAAGTCGTAGATCGGTGAAAGGTAGCAGGGTGAAGATATTCCTCTTAGGCAGGTAGTAGATGGTCGCAAGTAAAACACGGTGAGCAGAGTGAACTGAGAATGATTTATTTGGCTTTATCGCATCTTATGTGCGATCAATCGCTCATCGCAAGCGCCTGTTTTCGTCTCTGCGTGCCATCACAACTCGTGAAATGTCACTATTTTCGTAAGTTTTGCGCATTCAGAGGCTGGCCGACTTGCGATGTAGTCTCGCGATGATCGCGCATAAGTCTCATTTCCGTTTCGGTCGCGACGCAGCGCGGATCCCAACAAATATAAATATACATACAAAAATACCAAACAACATCAAAATATAACTACATATTGAACATATATTAAACAATTAAGAAAACAAATACATCTATGTTTTATGATGACGCACACATCCGATACAACCCACATAGTGAAGTTCCTCATTTTTCTTTTAATTTTTTTATTTTTCTCTCTTATATCGCATTTACTTTCTTGTAACACTTTTCTTTTACCATGAAATAAAACTTTAATAACTGTGAATAACAAAATACAATATTTTATACGCCTGAAAAGGGAACTCAAAAGTTTTCAAACTTTAATCAATAGAAGTATTAATGTTTCATCAAACAAAATTCTAAGATCTCGAATCTTCCAGAAATTAATTATTTATGAAAAAGATTTTTTTGACAAAAACTTATGAATTTAGGTACGAACTATTTTGCGTATAGGTACCAATTATTTGATTTAATTTCATTTAATTTACCTACAATATGTTGTGTAACAGTCTTCAATATAATGTTTATTATTTTTTCTGGATAAATTAATATGTGGAAAGACACTAGTGGTGTTGAAACTATGTGTATTTGTGTTTTTCATTTTCAGTTTTCGTAACTCAAAAATAATTATAAGATTATTTCTCGTAATCTAATACCACACTTAAAAGTTATCAATTATAGATTATATCGAATAATTAGCTCAAGTCTGTATAAACACTGTGCACTTCAAAATTTTCAAACAGGGTTTTTATGATATAATTTTGTATGGCAAAAAATTATAGTTATAGGTTTTCTTCTAACAAAAGCGCGCTGTTTTTGATCAATCACTTGTTGATATGAAGTGTGTATAACACCCAAAAAAAAGAAATTCAAAAAGTTTTTATATAACTGAATTAACAATTATCGATCGATAATTTGATATATTGTATTCATCATTGCCCGCTTTCTGAGAATACCTGCTCGGTTCAGCGCAGCTTCATTTAGGAACAACAATATTCTCAGAGTATAAAACAGCAGTTGACTCAAATGTGGACATTGTCGTATTCGATTCAACTCTGAAAGTTTAGAAGGATGGGGGGTGAATTTACGAAAGTGTTTTTTTATCTCTCGCTCTACAGTTATAGCATATTTTCACTTCTTCTTCTCCCCAGTGTCATGTCAGGTCCCCCACAACGTTAAATATCACCTGCGAGTAAACATCTTTGTCCCCGGCAGCCCGAAAACGATCTTTATCGCCCCTTATGCCAGTCCAATCACGTATATTGCGGAGCCAGGAGATTTGCGTCCTTCCAACACCTCTTAGTCCTTCTATTTTGCCTTGGATGATCAGGTGTAGTAATTTGTACTTTGCTCCTCTAAGTACATGACCCAAGTAGGGATACCTTTGGGATTTTAATATTAGTCAGCAACTCTCTATCAACTTTGGCTCTTTGAAGAACCCTCGTGTTGCTGACCATATCCGTCCAGGGTATCCGTAGCATTCTCCGGTGCATCCACATTTTGAATGCTTCCAGTCGGTTCATACTACAAACTTTGAGGGACTTCACTAACTTGTTAAAATGACTGAATGTGGCACGATATGAACACAAGTAATTGAGATTTTAGTCGTTGGTGCTGATTAAAAAATATTGGCTTTATGTAGGTTCTTTGATAAATTGTATATAATTTTTCTTTTTTAAATCAACCCTTTTTTAATATTGGAGTTTTAGTGCTAGATTCCACAAACGTTTTTCTAGTTGACATTATTGTTTTCAAACCAATAGACATTTAACTAATGAGTGTTGGTGAAAGAGATATTTAATGTTTTCAATAATTTTTAAATATTTAATTAATTTTTATCATCACAAGTTTGAAATATTTAATATATTTTTATCATCACAAGTTTGAAATATTTAATATATTTTTATCATCACAAGTTTGAAATATTAAATATACGAGTAGTTTTATCATCACAAGTTTGAAGTATTTAATATATTTTTACCATCACGAGTTTGAAATATTTAATATATTTTTATCATCACAAGTTTGAAATATTTAATTTATTTTTATCATCACCGGTTTGAAATATTTAATATATTTTTATCATCACAAGTTTGAAATATTTAATATATTTGTATCATCACCGGTTTGAAATATTTAATATATTTTTATCATCATAATTTTGAAATATTTAATATATTTTTATCATCACAAGTTTGAAATATTTAATATACGAGTAGTTTTATCGTCACAAGTTTGAAGTATTTAATATATTTTTATCATCACGAGTTTGAAATATTTAATATATTTTTATCATCACAAGTTCGAAGTATTAAATATATTTTTATCATCACAAGTTTGAAATATTTAATATATTTTTAACATCACAAGTTTGAAATATTTAATTTATTTTTATCATCACCGGTTTGAAATATTTAATATATTTTTATCATCACAAGTTTGAAATATTTAATATATTTTTATCATCACCGCTTTGAAATATTTAATTTATTTTTATCATCACAATTTTGAAATATTTAATATATTTTTATCATCACAAGTTTGAAATATTTAATATACGAGTAGTTTTATCATCACAAGTTTGAAGTATTTAATATATTTTTATCATCACGAGTTTGAAATATTTAATATATTTTTATCATCACAAGTTCGAAGTATTAAATATATTTTTATCATCACAAGTTTGAAATATTTAATATATTTTTATTATCACAAGTTTGAAATATTTTTATCTTCACCGGTTTGAAATATTTAATATATTTTTATAATCACGGGTTTGAAATATTTAATATATTTTTATTATCTTGAATACCATAAACAATGAATTTTCTACTCCCGATCTTATATAAGTAAACTTTTTAAGAGTTCTTCAACATTTCGAATATGCTTGGAAGTTACATCAGATTACACTGATTTTACCGAGTTAGTTCTAAGTTTGGACGTCAGGTTTACATGCGCTGGTACTCGTGATGTGTTCCCAGTTGAATGGTTGCGGGCCACTGCGAGAGGAAAGGCTGAAGGTATCGCAGGGGAGGGGCTCACTCTGACAGTTGTAGCGTCTGATGGCGTGAACTGTGGGGGTGTAGGGAGGTCTGGGGAGGAATCCCGTGAATCAGTGGGGTGTCGACTGACGGGAATAGTATTAAAAATGGCGTTACTATTTTTGCCAGCAGGCAGGAAAGAATATCGTTGAAATGTGAATGTTTTTGTATTCTTCTGATATTTATCACTGGTTCATTTTCATTAACAGCTTCGCGTATTTCTAACGTTTAATTTTTTTTCTTATATTACTTTTGTAACGTATGTAAAATTTTAACTATATATTTTTTGAATTTGCGATTTGCTTTTAGAAAAATCTCAAAAGTTACTGTTGGTTAAACATATGCGTGAAACTCTCGCGCGGTAGAAGTGAAACTTCTTAGTTCCTAGGAAAAGTTGATTTTATGCGTTGCTTTTTTTTTTCCATTTGTTATCAACTTTTTTTTTAGGATAAGGAAATGATTATGTGGAATTTAATTCAAGAAAATCTCTTTAATTAAGTAAAAAAATTATTATATGGAATTTTATTCAAGAAAATCTCTCTGAATTAAATAGAAAAATAATTTATTTTTTATTTTTAATAATAAATAATGTCAACTTTAATAATTAATAATAATTTTAATAATAATATAATACACTTAATAATATAAAATTTATATTTTTTAATATTAAATGTATTAATATTTTAAATTATTAATAAATAATTATTTTTTTATTATTATATTATTTTTATTATATTATAAATAATATATTATTAACAATATTATAATATTAATTAATTATATTATAATATATTAATAATATAATAGTTAATATTTTAATAACATATGTTTATACATATATTATTATAATTATATATTAAATAAATATTAAAAGAAAGATTAAATAAAATAAAATAAATAAATGTTTAATATATTAATATATAACAAAAAATATTATTTATTATTAACCGTTTCACTGTTCGTGACGTTCAAGCCAATTTGCCCTACCGCGCCTATGGAAGTTTCACTTCAAAAACAGGTTAAAAATACGTGGTACGACCTATAAACCGTTCTATGACTTTATAACGCTTCTCTTAACCTATTTGGTAATACACCTGTCGTACAACCTGAGAGTTTCTGAGTCGATTCCACTTGGTATCCATTTTTTTTCAAGGATTCCAGCATGGTTTCACTTAAGGTTCATTTATCGCGTGATGGTTTGCATGATTGTATATTGATGAAGCAATAAATATTCTTCTTCCCATCGCTTTATTTATTTTTGCACCGATTAATAATATTTATGTTTTCTTTTTTTGTTTCAGGTAAGTTGTCTTGTCTTACTCATCTTTAATGGAGAAAACATTTTTCGTAAGCAATGATTTGATTTATATAAATATTATTTTAATTACCAGAAAGATCGTTAAATTAATAAGGACTTACTAATAAATAATAAAAATTTCATTAAGAAATAGTAATATAATACACTTTTTTAATATGGCTCTAGAGAAGTGTGTAAGAGAATCCGAAGTACAGACAAATGGGTCAATTTTATACAAATCAAGCCAAATACTGGGCTACGCGGATGATATTGACATTATTGGTAGATCCCCACAAGCAATGATGGAGACATTTGTTCAGTTGGAGAGGGCCGCAAACAGAATGGGACTTCGCATCAACTCCGATAAGACCAAATATATGATAGCCACTAAAGCACCCCGTAATAACCAGACACCTACCACGATTAATATAAGTTCTCATACAATAGAACGTGTAAACACCTTCACCTACCTGGGATCCATAGTGACAAGTGTTAATGATGCATCTATCGAGATTAAACGTCGAATATTCATGGCAAATAGATGCTTCTTTGGTCTGAGAAAACACCTTATATCTCGGTTGTTGTCCAGAAGGACAAAACTTACCATTTATAAGACACTGCTACGACCTGTCCTCACATATGGGTCTGAATGCTGGGTATTGAGTAAGAAGAACGAATCTTCCCTTCTAATATTTGAAAGAAAAATACTCAGAAAAATATTCGGACCCATACAGGAAAATGGATCTTGGAGAGTGAGATATAATGAGGAGTTATACAGCATATACAAAGAGCCCAACATTATAAAATACATCAAAATTGGGAGGCTACGTTGGGCGGGGCATGTAGCAAGAATGGGAGAAGAGGAAATGCCTAACAAAGTACTCTTTTCCAAGCCCCAAGGAAGACGTAGCGTGGGCAGACCAAAGCTTAGGTGGATGGATGGGGTGCAGAATGATGCAAACGTGATTGGCATCAGGGGCTGGAGGAGTGCATCCCAGGATAGGGGGGAATGGCAACGACTGCTGGAGGAGGCCGGGGCCCACAATGGGCTGTAGTGCCATTGATGATGATGATGATGAATATAATACACTTAAAAATATTAATTATTATTGATAATAAATAATTATTAATACATAGTAAAATAATTTATCAATTAATAAAATATTTATAATAAATAATAATAAAATAATAATAAAATTCACCGTTTCACTTTTCGTGACGTTCAGGCCATGTGAATATACGAGTATCTTAGAATCAATATTTCTCTGTATCATTTTCAAGTTATGTACGAATACTTCCACTGTTTCTTAAACACATGGAACCTGAAAGGAATCAAGAATTCCCTTACTGTTCAGCTAGTTTAAAAGAAATTTCTGCTACAAAATTATTGCAAATAGTGGATTTCATATATCGCTCTATTCCACGTGTTCTGTAATAAGTTTACTTGGATATCATTCTTTAAGAATAAGAAGATATATACGCACCTATTTGTACATTAATAAATTGCTAACAGGAAAACAGCTAACCCTTTGTTGATTGACAAAACGTTTGTTTAATGTACCGGATGATTAGTTAAGCCATCGTTAAATAAGATTATTTTCGGTGCTGTATTCTTGAACTAGGCAGTAAATTTACGGTTTCCTAAGAAAGCGGTGCCGTTATCTAACGGCCGTAAAAAAGTGGTGGTTGATGTCACTAAAACATTGCCTTTGCAAACCAGATAGCGTTGGTTTCCTACAGGGCGTCGGTTGTGAGTGCAACGTCTGTAACTGAGATTGTTTATTGGCCTTTCCAGTTCACCGCTCCTCTTTCTTTACGTCGTCCTTTACTGTCCATGCAGTGAGACTCTGGAATCAGTTACAAACCAATATAAGACTCGCTCCGTCCTTGGCATGCTTTAACAAGCGACTGAAAAAAACCCTTAATTTCTAGTCAGTAAAATTACGTGTTTCATTCCTGATTTTTATTTTCCTTTCCTCTCCACCATCCCTTCCTTCCATTTTGATTGATGATATCTCACTTTATATGAAAAATAATATTCGGGTGATTGTCCGTCTTTGTGGGGTTCGTGGACATTTTCTCACATATATGTTTATGGATTTTGTAGGGATGGATAGTCATTTAATGATTTATGCGACCACGTAACTTGCTTCATTTATTTTTATCTGATTGCAACCCGCCAGATTGTATTGCAATAAAAGTGTTAAATAAAATTGTTAACAAATGGACCAAAATCAATGCATAAAATCAACTTTTCCTAGGAGCTAAAAAGTTTCGCTTCTACCGCGCGAGAGTCTCACGTATCTGTTTTTTTTTTTCAGAGCAAACAATAAAATAACATTCGTAGGAAGTGATAATAATAATCACATTCGAATACACCATCTATCTTCTCATGACAGGATCAAGTGATGTACGAGACGCATAATTATATCATTCGTGAATCTTCCTTACAATTATATTGAGTTCGGAGAAGATATCTTTAACAATTCTATGAAATCCCTGAGGACCAATTCAAAAGACAGTATTTATTCGATAAAGAATATTTGATTTTATATAAAATAACTCTTAATTTTGCAATTTACCACTGATACAACGATTTCCATGTTTTTGTTGATAAGACATTTTTCGTATCAGAATTATCGACTCCTTTTAAGTTTTTATGTAAATAAATATTTTGTTATATAAGCTTAGTAAACAATATATTAAAATCGACAATGTTTTTTGTGAAGCGATACAGGCCTGTTATTTTAATTAAGGTTTATTGTGTAGATTTTTTTTTCACATTTATGTATTAATTTACAATATTTAGTTCAAAACGTGACTTCTACAATATATTATAATATAAATTCCAAATAATTAAATAAAACATTTGCCTTTCAACCATCCGTGTATTGCGAATTACGATTTCCGTTTGTACCCAGATATTTTAAAACGAATTCCAATTTGAATTTCACTTAAAGTTATTTAACATTTTTCTTCTGATTAGTTGGAAAACATTGCTACATTGCAATAAATCCACAAAGTAATATTGAATACAACGAAAATTAATATAAATTGCAATATAAACCGTTTGTTAATTTTTAATTTTTTTTTATTAAACAAAGTAAATTATTGGACAAACATTTGTCAAGGCTATACCTATATATAATACAAATTTATTACTTAACTAATCTTAATTATAAGTTATCATTTATGAACTTACTTAATCTTATTTTCCTACATATTATTTTATTTTATTTTTTTCAGTCTTAATATATGATTTCTTAGAAATAACTAACACCTACATACTACTTATAACTAGATAACAATTCTTACAACTTATTATTTAGCAAGAACAAGTCCACTCGTTCAGGCTACTTGAATTCCATCACATTCTTTCAGACCTTGGTCGTCCCAGCTAATACTGTAGGTGGACTAGTCAGGTAACAGATAATGCTGTTAACACCTACATACTACTTATAACTAGATAACAATTCCTACAACTAATTATTTAGCAAGAACAAGTCTACTCGTTCAGGCTACTTGAATTCCATCACATTCACTCAGACCTTGGTCGTCCCAGCTAATGCTGTAGGTGGACTAGTCAGGTAACAGATAATGCTTTTAATTTTTTTAAACTTGTCAGTTGAAACTTATATTGACTAGTATATGGTAATTTCATAATCACTTTAATTTGATTGCACAAATCTTCCTAGTTTGGGTGGATTACCTAAAAAAAAAAAACATTTTTTTTAATGAATATATTTTTTTTAAATTTAAACTCAAAACTTGTACGAGTAGATCAGTAAAAATTGTTTTTAAATATCAAACGAGTAGGTTTTACTAATTATGTAAATATGAGCACTTATTAACCCTTCCCTTACGGTGATAAAATTGAAACGCGTGCTCCGGTGTTGGGTAGTGAGTACGCGATAAAAAATTAGCGATTTTAAATCGGAAAAATAAGAACATTCATAGATAATCCCCTTAATTAATTATAATTGAAGTTAAAAATTATAATAATTGAGATTTATTTGCTGAAAACATTAAAAACCATCTGGCAACGCTCACGAAACGGGCGTAGATCTAGTATCGTTGCCAGCTCAACAGCTACTGCGGCGCGGCAGGGTTGGTTGCTAGCTCGGGCGTGGCTTACACTTGCGAGGTTGAGACAATTGCGCTCCTCGCTATTGTGAGATGCGAATATAGTGTCGCGCTTCCCGCATAATCTTCACCTATCGTCAAGACCCAAGATCGAGGCACCCACAGCGTTTAAATGCGAATTTGTTTCCGATATTCACGAAATACTTACGATGTAGTCGATAAATTTTGATTATTATTAATATTATTTTTTAAATCAATGCGTAAATATATTATGGAGGAATACCTAAAATCTTAACCTTGTATTTATTATATTTATAGAGATATTGATGGTTATTAGAAGCAACGTGTAGAAGATACCCAACACAGGGAAGGAAAGGTTAATCAACGTTTTAATAAATAAAATATAAACTTACGTAAAAGAAGCACTGTTTAAAATATCAAATATTGAATTTATTGTGAAAGCGTTTTTATTTCAGAAAACAATGTTTTGTATTCCACATACACAATGACTAAAATGTTAACACAAAACCCGTAGAAGGAAAAGCATTATTCTGAAACGTTATGTGTTTTATTGTCAAAACTTTTTTTATATTTTTAGGAAACAAGGTATTATTTTTTCTGAAAATATAAAAAAACAAATTTCGTTCTTAAAAGTTGTAAAACAAAAAAAAACATTATTTTAACACTACAATGTGCGAATTTTTTTTATTTCAAAAATAAAAATATATTTATGCATTAAATATGTACTGGAACATGAAAAATACAATTAAACTTTTTTTTTTGTTTTTATATATTTATATTTAAAAAAAGAAGAGTATGGTTCATATATGAATCACTGCGCATTTGTAAGTTAATCATATGATATAATTATATAAATGAAATTATATATTTTACTTCACTTATTTTACACATATGTACTAAAGAATAAAAGAAAAGAAAATAAGATTACCTTGATCACCAATAATAAAGTAATTTGATTTCAAACTGGAACAAATCACAAAAGTCATCTACGCGCAACAAGTCAAACTTCAACTGCCAAATTGACCGGTAAAACAGTTTTCTGTTAAACCTATGTGGTTTTAAAGTATGGAGATTATTGTATCACATTGGTAACAGCGCGTGAGTCGTGGTTTATACCACTCAACACAAATATATTTAGAAAAAATTTGGTTGATTCATATGTGCATCATTGCGCACTGTAGGATTAAAATATCCTATGTTTTATTTCATTTACGTTTTTCAGAAAACAATGTGCTTTTTTTCTTTAAATTTAATAAAAGAAAATAAACTTGAAGCCTGTGGAGCAAAAACTTTGTATTGAAATACTATATGATGTATTTTATTTATTGTTAAAGCGTTTGCACTTTTGTAAAATATTATCGTTTATTCAAAGAAAAATGAACACTTTAACATGAAACTTGAAGAACGAATTTTTTTTTTTTAATTATATGTTTTATTAATTAGTGAAATATTTAGATGAAATAGTTTACATGCAAGGTGGTATGGACGGGAAAAAAGTAAAATACGTATCCCCAAATGTAATGAAGAAGGTTCATTCAATTTGAAAGAGGTGGCCGGGAGAAATATTTTTCGTCTCCATCATTGAAGAGTAACCCATTTACGTGTATTCACTCCCGGTAGGACTAGAAGAGATCCATGGAACTACTCCTAAGACTGAATTATGGCTTAGAAACTTGAACACTTAACTGCGAGAACGAAACCATATTAACCTTTCCTTTCCAGTGCTAAAAAAATCGCGCTTTACGGTGCTGTGTATTCAATACACATCAATGCACATGTAAAAATGAGCGATTTTAAATCGAACAAATAAGAATATTCATAGACAATCGCTTAAATTAATTAAATTTGAAGTCAAAAGGGGTAATAATTGAAATTTTCTTGCTAAAAACATCGGCTGACGTTCATAAAACGGACGCAGAGATCACCTCGTATAAATGTCCGCGAGCTACTGAGACGGAACTCGGAACACTAACACTGTGTATGTTATACCTCGAAGGAAGAAACACAACTGCAAACTGAGATTATATTTCTTGCGTTCCCATATACCGAAGTAGAGTGAGAGTGAGACGTGAATAGCGTCGCTTCCTCACCCATAGCGGTTTTTTTTAATGAATATACCTACGTCACACACTGACACACATTTGATTGTATCGGTGACTTTAATCTCGATTTTCACAAAATATCTCTGATGTGGCCGATAAGTGTTAATAATTATTAATATTATTTTTTTCATTCAATGCGTAAATGTATTACGGAGGAATATGGTACCTAAAATCTGAAGCCAAGTATTTATTATATTTATAGCGATATAAAAAGTTTTTAGAAGCAATGTGTACTAGTTACGCTTCACAGGACACGAAGTGTTAAAGACGAAGATTAAAAAAGAAATATGTAATTCAATGTTTCGCGTTATTTTTTTATCTTTTGAGGGTCGCAGGACTAATAAGTTAAGCTAGGTGCCCTGTAAGTGACGTAAAACTGTAAACATCATTGCCTACTAAAGCTTGTCGTCTTTGTGCAAGTACAACATTTGTGAGATCACGTGCATGCATATCAACAAGAAGTCAAGTTTTTTGCTGTGGTTTCAAGAAGCAACGCTTCACAGGACACGAAGTGTTAAAGACGAAGATTAAAAAAGAAATATGTAATTCAACGACGAAGATTAAAAAAGAAATATGTAAACATGACATGGCGAATTTTTCAAACATCGTCCATATTGTATTATTGCATTACGTTTGTTTGTGTACAGTACAATTATGTGGGCTGCAACGTGGCAATTTATTAAAACCAACCGTAAAGATGTTAAAGAACATTTAAATAAACTTAAGTATTTTATTTTTAAATATAGGTGTACACGGGAATCGAAACCGATAAAAAAAATGTCTTATCAACTGGATTTTCATGAAAACTTCAATAAAAATATTTTTTAGATACAATCTTATTATTTAAAGCTGTCGTTCTTCTAAGTTTATCATTTAACCCCTTACTTAGACTTAATCTCTCAAATTCAGCCACACGCAGGGCAAGCATTTTCAAAAGAACATTTTAGCACAATTTGCGAAATTTATTATTAAAGAGGAGATTATTTGCTATGCCAGCATTAATTACATAACAGACGATTTGTAGCAGAGATCATTGTCAGACTGGGTTTTGATTCATTAAAAAAGACATTGGACTTTGATATTAAACGTTCATTTATTCTCGCTGAGTGATAATTTTCTGCTTTTCAAATTAATTAATTAATTAAATCTAAACTGGATTGCTAGTTGAAGTGTTCGTATAGATTTGAGTAAAGTTCCTAAGTATAATTATCAGTATAAAAACGGGATACTTGTTTTTAAAATGGCACAATTGGAAAATCATTGTTGAGGTTCTAGCTAAAATAAAAGACACTCCGTGTTTATTTATTTTATTTATTTATTTATTATTACACATGACAATAAATATACACAATTTGTGAAAAAACAACAGGTAATTTAATTTGGACATACAATTTTAATGGATCTGAGTTTGTTGCCTTTCATTTGTCGTATCCCCAGTAAACTAGGCTTTTGCCTGTATCTCACTGAGCATATTTAGCATGAAAAAATAAATCGATACTTCTTTCCGATTTTTGATTACACAAAAACAAAACCACGTTGCACGTTCTCATCAACCTGACAAACAGTGACATTCAATTACAACTGGAAACATCATGCGAAATTAAACTCCTCTCACACCATCACTCCAGGAAGACCAAAAATATTCATCCCACAGTATACCGCACACAATCATAAGAATAAAAATAAAAAACATACAGAAACACAAAAACAACACAAGATGAAACCCACACTCACGAGCCCACACAATTTTTTTCCACACGTCATTCACCCTGAAAGCCCAAGTACTCAAAGTCCTGTCGCAATAACAACCACGCCCCGATCGACTGTCTAAATGGTTTTCCTACCTTTATTTTGTTATGAATTGTTATGTGATATAAAGGTTTTATTTATTATACTTTTGTTATATAGTACAAACTGGCGGATTTATTATCGTGTGGAAATTGCTTCAAATATGATAATTTGGCTCACATCGTACCAAAATTCTGAAGTACTCGTATAATACAAGATATTATATAGACCCGTGCTCATCTATGTTATGGTTCAGAGCGTTGGACATATGTAAGGGCCAAAGACAGATTTTTCAATGAAGAATTCTTAAGGGATCTGTGCACCAGTGCAAGAAGGTGAATCGTGGGGTCACAACCATGCATTGTATAACCTACGTTTTTTAAGTTTGAAAAACTCTTTTGGGTGAATCCTTTGAAATGTAAGAATACTTAATGGCCAAGCGCCAGATAGTATTTTGGACCGCACTCCTGACAGCTGTTTATCTGTTGGGAGTCTAAGATTTCTATAGATGGGCAGTGTTGCTAAGAATAGTCGCGGTATCTAGCTAGAGAAGCCTGATAGAGGATATAATGATTATATCGGACGTATGCGTCACCCTTAATATGTAAATTCTGGTATATGTTAAGTTGATATGTAAATTTGGTATATTTGATATTTGTTTGTTTTGTGTAAAAATTTATGTTAGATTGGGTCCGTGCGTTGTCGCGACCGCAGAGGAAATGAGACTTGTGAACGGTCATCGCCAGAGTATATCGCTGACTGGTCGGCCTATGTTTTGCGCAAACTCCTGAAAATTATTGTATTTCACGGGTTGTGAACGCTTGCGATGATCGACGACTGGCCGTTTATAAGAAGGGTCTTTTTAAATGTTTAAATATATTATTACCTACACACTCTACTGTGTTTTACTTTGAGACCTGCTAAAACCTGCCATAAGAGGAACCTCTTCACAATTTCTACCTTCTTATCGATTTGCGCCTTTTGGAATTGACCAGAACTCTCCAAGCGTTGCGCAGCAATCATCGCACCTATTTATAGTTCTTTGTACCGTGGTCCGGTACAATGGTGTAGAGATTATTGAACATTATATGAGATAACTAACGTTGCCTAGCGCCCTTTCCACAAAATAAAATTATTTCTCATTATTTTCAAAGAAAATACCTGTTAGATCTTCTTTGGGTTTATTTCCTCATTCGTAAGACGTTTATCCTTTTCGGTATTTCCATTTCCTTGTAGGTAAGACAATTATTACTGGACTTTTCTGATTTTTAAATAGATTTTCTTAACCCTGAGAGATCGGCGCACTGCTATAGCAGTGGAAGAAATTTGTTCTACCCTTGTATTCTAAATGAATATCATTCATTTAGAATACAAGGGTACATATTCTAAAATATATTTATGTTGTAAAAATATATTTTTTTTGTTTTTTTGTTTTTTAAAATAAATATTTATCACGAACGTCCGAATCGTAAATATATCACAGCACTAGATAGACAATTATATTTTTTTCTCGTAGCGCTCTCAGGGTTAAGGAGGTATTATACTCTAGAGGCGGGAATTTCGGGCGTTTTTTTTTTCAGATTTAATAATAAAAAAAACTAAAAACATTTTTCCTATGTAATTATTAATGATTTGAGAATGTACAAAAATTTTTTTGAAAAAAAATATATAAAATTCAAAATGTTATCAGCTGTAATAATAGCTTATCGTAAAAAATACGGGGTGAGCTGGTAGACATGCTTAAAACCCTTTCGTAAATTTAAAACAAAAACCTTACACAGTTTCTTAATAAAAAATAATGTTGTTACAGTTGGTACCAAAGAAAAAACAATCGTGAAATGGCAGCTGTTTGAAAAAAAATATTTTTTTTACCCTTTTTTTTAAATAATAAAAAACCATAGTTTTAAATTTCCAAGGCAAGAACGATAGAAAAACATTTATTAAAGTTTCATACTAAATTTGAAGGCAATCAATTTGATATGACTTGAGAGTTTTTGTCGACCAGGTTGAAAAAAGTAGTTTCGAGAAAAACGAGTTTAAAGTTTTGAGAATATTGTCCGAGTAATACCGGTGCGGGGTAATTGCTGCCTAATTTATAGCTATAACTTCGTAAATATTGAGAATTTTAAAATGTCATATTTTTAAAGGTCTAAACTTAAAAATATGCAAAAAAAAACTCATTTCTAGAATATAATACCCCCTTAACAAATATTGTTTAAGTCGTAATCTTGATAAATAATTTGGCCGTATTTTGAATGTGTATCTTAATTTGAACCATTTTAATATGACACAAAGGGAACAATGGTAGTTGGTACTATAAAAAAGTTTAAAAAAAAACATTAAACCTTATTTACGTTTTTCCAAATTGAAACGCGCACACAAAATTCAAATGAATTTATTCTACTTTAGCTCAAGATATCAACATTTCAGCTGAAATTCCTTTTTGTATATATTTTCAGAATAGGTGCATGAAAAAGAGATGCAACAAGTGATTGCGACATCAACAGGTGTTTGCAGAGAAATATCATTCAATGCCATGTCAAAATAATCTGCAGTTTGCTTTTATGAAATAATCAAAATAATTCACTCACTTTATGTGCTGGGAAGTTTGGCATTGATAGGAAATGCCAACAGTAAAATAAATATTAATATTTTATAATTTTTTTGTGGATAATTATTTAAAATTTGAAATTATTTACAACTTAAGAAAGTTTTAAATCGATTCTACTTCATATAAGAATATTTAATAATAAATTACCTGTTATTTCAGTAATAATATTGTATTTGTCACGTCTTTATACCTGTTATATATAGGTTCTGTTCAAGCGGAATATATGCCTCGAGGTTCTTTTTAAGAACTGTCCACCCGGTGTCATGTTTCATAGAAAATGTTTATGGTATATAATCCAAAAATATTTTTTTTGTGTTAGTTGTTTTTCAAGCATTATATCGTGTTTATTATTGCTTTATTTTTGCTAATGGTTTAATTTATTATTACTTATTTTTTTATTTATCTTTAAACATAAAACTGTAAACAGTTCATCAATAAAATGAATAAAATATTTTGAAAATACATATAGCCATGCGGGAAAAAAACAACGGTGATAAATACCCAAAAAAATGCAAAAAAAAATCACTTCTCATTTCAATTTAACCTTTGATTAAGTCTGAAGATATTCAAGATATAAAATATAGAAACAGGTGTCACGGAAATCAATTGAATTAGTGGAATAACAATATAATATTAGTCGTTTAGTATAAAAATATCAATCTGTCGATTTTGCGTCAATTGAGTTATAACCGAGGAAATGTTTCTATTGTAAAACTAAACATTTTTAAATGTTTACATTGTTGTTTATAGTTAAGGCATTAACGTTGTGGAGGTTTAAAGACATTGTAATTTATTTTTATCAAACACTGTTTATTCCACTTTTTTGTAAGCCAACATGTCGAAAATAAAATCCATCCGGTCGTGAGAGCCTCAGTACACTTACTTTCTATAAGATGTACTTTTCTCTTATATGTATTAGATTTTTTTCACTTTTATATATTTTCAATAAAAAAAGTAAAATTTTCCCAATGAAAATTATTCTGCAAACAAATCCATTATTCACGTACTTTTCTACGTTACTCTATCAAAAAAAAAGATCGTAAAACTACATGCCAATGCATCCAGCTTGTATCATTAAACGCGACGGTGACTCGCTTTGTATGAGATTGATTAATATTGGGTTATCGAGTGTGCATTACTTTAGAGCCAGGTTAATATTGGGTTATCGAGTGTGCATTACTTTAGAGCCAGGTTAATATTGGGTTATCGAGTGTGCATTACTTTAGAGCCAGGTTAATCCGAAACATATTTATTTTTCAAAACCAGTTGCTGGAACTGCCAACAGGTGAGTTGAATAATCACAAAATTTTTTTTTTCATTTATTCGTGAACTTTACAAATTTAATAACGTTTACTTTTTAGTAGATTTTGGTGATTAAAGTTATTTTTATAATTGATGTTTAAATTATCAAATATAATTTGTTTTTGTATGACATTTTTTAAAACAGTTTATTTAACTTAATCTAAACATAAAATACCGTTTCGATTTCGGTTGAACCTAAAGAAAAATCTCGCAAATCTTTATCTAAATGTCGTTACCGTTGCCAGACCTCATAGTCGAGGATCCTCTGGCAATTGCCATCAATCTTAACCTTTCCTTCCCTGTGTTGGGTATCTTCTACACGTTGCTTCTAATAACCATCAATATCTCTATAAATATAATAAATACAAGGTTTAGATTTTAGGTATTCCTCCATAATATATTTACGCATTGATTTAAAAAATAATATTAATAATAATCAGAGTTTATCGACTACATCGTGGGTATTTTGTGTAGATATCGGAAACAAATTCGCATTTAAACGCTGTAAGTGCCTCGACCTTGTGGTTTGACGATAGGTGAATAGTATGCGGGAAGCGCGACACTATATTTGCATCTCACTCTTGCATACTCCACTGAATTGCGAGGAGCTGAATTGTCTCAACGTCGCAAGCATAAGCGTAAGCGCCGGGGTATGCGACTGACGTTCCGCGCCACAGTAGCTTCTAGGCTTACAAATAGATTAGACGTACGCCCGTTCCGTGAGCGTTGCCAGATGGTTTTTTAATGTTTTCAGCAAATAAATCTCAATTATTATAATTTTTAACTTCAATTATAATTAATTAAGGGGATTATCTATGAATGTTCTTATTTTTCCGATTTAAAATTGCTAATTTTTTATTGCGTACTCACTACCCAACACCGGAGCACGCGTTTCAATTTTAACACCGTAAGGGAAGGGTTAAAGCTACACAAGGGAGCATAGGGAGGCCACTAGCCTTCTCCATTCAAAGCGGTTTAGGGCGGTGTTGGCTAATCTCCCTCCACGACATTCCTAACGCTCTGACTTCCTTGTCATAGGAACGGTACACCGTGAGAGAGGGTCTTCCAGGCCGTCGGGACCCCAATGGACAGAAAAACAGCGCTCTCCTCGACCAACTATCATCGGGCATTCTCAGAACATGTCCCAGCCAAGACCATCGCATCTCTCGAATTAGAGATACGGCAGACCCCTGCTAGGTGTGCCGGCGTATAGCGTTGTTTGTTATATAGCTAGACACAGCAGTTTAAAAACACTGCTGTGTCTAGCTATATAACAAACTTTTTCGTAAAATAAATGGCCTTATTTCGTAAATAATATACGTGTTCCTTTTATTGTGTAAATGTCAGTTAATTTATTTCTTACTATTTCGCTAAATGTTAACTTACATATTTGATAAATAACTTTGTCTTTATCTTGGAGAAAAGCAACTCGTCACTTCCTCTACCCTGCCGCAATAATTGCCTATCCGACAAGAGCAAATATTTCTCAATTTGTAGGAATCCGCCAGACAAGCTCATTTTTTTCAGCCCCTGGGTATCTCGCATAAATATTTGATTTCGAATCCTCGAAAAGGCTTCTAATGTCTATCTGTAAGGCACCGAAATCCGCTTCTATACAAAACACGTTGTTTTTAGAACAAAAAAATTTAAAATACAAATTTTAATGATGAAAAAAAAACGTCGAATAAAATTAAAACCGTTTTCTTTAACAAAAAATAATCAAGTTTTATTAAAAAGACGTGAATTTTGGAAATATTTATCAAAACAAAAATAATGGGATTCCAGTCTAGTCTTCACTTAGGGCCCATTAAACATTTTTCTGGTAGGTTGGAAGAGATTGCTACATGGCAATAAGCTCACTAGGGCTGAAAAAGAAAACAATTTTAGTTTCAATTACCTTTTTTGCATATACCATGCAAAAAAGGTAAATAAATATTTTCTTTAAAGCAGGTAAATATTTTATTTGAAACTTGAATTATAATAAACATAGTTAATAAGGCAGTAAAACATGAATGCTATCGGATAGAATCAAAATATTATAATCCACTAAAGTGTTTTAGTACCAACTTTGATGTATGGAAGCGAAACGTGGTCTTGGAATAAGATTGAAAAGAGCTGAATAAGTGCAACAAAAATGCGTGCATATAGAAGAATACACGGGGCTGCTATTAATTACTATACACGGAATGAAGGGAAAAGAGATAATGACTATACACGGAATGAAGGGAATAGAGATAATGATTATACACGGAATGAAGGAAATAGAGATAATGACTATACACGGAATGAAGGGAACAAAGATAATGACTATACACGGAATGAAGGGAATAGAGATAATGACTATACACGGAATGAAGAGAATAGAGATAAGTGTGAACTTACACCTGATATGTTGATTAAGATGACGACCACAATAAGATGGTTTGGGCACTAATGAATGATTGAAGACTAACAAAATAAATATGTAGAGCAAATGTGAGTAGATGACTTGGTAGAGGTAGATCAATGAAATTATGGTTAGATCAAGTTTATGATGTTTTAAAGGAAGGACATGTATGAAGTCGGAGGAAAACGCAGGAACTGTATGACAAAGGTATGGATGTATGATATATACAAAAGGCGAAAAATGTGTAACGCGATAGACAAGTCTGGCGCTGTCTCTTTTCTGCCTACCCCGATAGGGAGATGGCGTAAATATTGAATATAAGTTGTTTAATATTTAAATATTGAATCTTCTTCTTCCTCTTGGTTTGGGTCGTATGACCTGTTTGTGACGGGAGACTGTCCTGGGATGATGACGTCCAGCTTTAATTCCACCTTTTCGGCGGCCTTACTGGTAATCTCCTGCTGTTAGGCTTTTCAGTCTTAACGATTTTTGCCAGTCTTATATCCTCCATGCGGTCCACATGATCCCTCCAGAAGCGCCTTCTGCTTCTTCCCCACCTCACTATGTCTTCAACACCATAGACAGACCTAATCGTCTCATTTCTGATCCGATATCTAAGAGTTCTGCCTGCGATGGAGCGTAGGGTTCTCATTTCTGCCACCCTGAGAAGGTTTGTATGTAAATATTAAAAATTAATATTGAATCAAAGTATATAAATATTAAAAATGTGTAACAAAGAAGTTACACATTTAAAAATTTTATATGCTTGAAAGTAGTAAATTTTATTGAAGTAAAAATTATTTGCACTACAAATATAATTAAAGTTTTCCTTGTATCAACATTTTCGTAACACCCGCTTCTAAACTTAATCATGACAAGTTAAAAAAAACCGACCCAGCTGTTGGAACAAAAAAATGTAATCAAAGTTGTTCCAGAGAAAAGTTTTTTTTATTCAAAGTCGTTTAAAGATTTTTCATAACACGTAAATATTTTTTTAACATTGCCTGCAGTTAAAATTTCAAGTGTTTTGCTCAAGAAATTGAAGTAAAAAATAATTTATTTTTCACTTTTTAGTAATACTCGTAAAATATCACTTTTACTTTAAGAGCTATGCGATATAAAATTTATAAAATACAGCTCATATAAGTATGAATGAGACCTGAAAATTCATATTAAAACTAGGATGGCAATTTATTTGGTAAGACTCTTATATGAAACTCAAGTATAACAGGTTCGATTCTCGTTGGTACGCCATTCCACTAAAAAATCCAGACTAGGTTTCACTTCAAGTTGTTTAAATACATTTCTAGTTTATTGAAAGGGATTACCAAAGGGCTATAAACCAGACAATTTTTACTGCACAGCACAAAATTATATTGGGTGTTAACATAAGCTGTGTCCGTTTTTTTTTTTTTCAAATTTAATAATGAGCACCAAAAGTAAAATAAAATAACTCGCACTATTTGCTGACGATGCGGCATGCTACGCATCGTCACTCAAGGTGGATCGAGCTGGTCGCCGTCTTCAGATTGCTCTTGAGATCCTTGAGAAATACTACCAGGACTGGAGGCTCAAAATCAATTACGCCAAAACTGAGGCCATCATGTTCTCCCGAAAAATCAAGGAAAGAGTGCCGTCGATGCCCTTATTCATCGGTGGTTGCCTGGTTGAGTGGCAGGACGTGGTTAAATACCTCGGCCTGCACCTTGACCGGCGACTGACGTGGAAAACCCATTTGAATACCATCAGACAGAAGGGTCACAAGGGCATAGGGGCTATCAGTTGGATATTTCATCGACGCAGCTTCCTTTCACCCAAAAATAAGCTCCTCCTCTATAAAACCCTTATTCGTCCTATCTTGACCTATGCTGCACCCGTTTGGGGTAGTGTGAGCAACACGGATCACCTGAAACTCCAGAGAGTGCAGAACAAGGCATTCAAGATATCTTTTAACACCCATCCCAGAACAAATCTTACCCGACTTCACGCTGAACAGCGAGAAGAAACCCTACAACACCACATCCTCGCTTGGACCGTGAAGTTCTATAAAAGCCAACAAAATCACAGAAATCCCTTAGTCGCTGCCCTGGGGGCTTACGAGAATAAATCCGACCTACCCTTCCGTTATAAGCACAAGCTCCCGAAGCATTATCTGTTACCTGACTAGTCCACCTACAGTATTAGCTGGGACGACCGAGGTCTGAGTGAATGTGATGGAATACAAGTAGCCTGAACGAGTGGACTTGTTTTTGCTGAATAATTAGTGTAAGAATTGTTATCTAGTTATAAGTAGTATGTAGGTGTTAATTATTTCTAAGATCTCATATATTAAGATTGAATAAATAAAATAAAATGATATGTAGGAAAATAAGATTAAATAAGTTCATAAATGATAACATATAATTAAGATTAGTTAAGTAATAAATTTGTATATAGGTATAGCTTTGACAAATGTTTGTATAATAATTTACTTGTTTAATAAAAAAAAAAAAAAAAGGTTTATGTTATACGTTTTTCGAAAGAAAATTTTCTGCTCTACAAGATATTGTGTTTGCTCTTACGTTACATATATTATTTTTTTTGATTACAAGCCTTCAAAATGGAATGTAAAGTAGACGAAAGTGAGAATTTTCGACACATCCTGTTCGCGTTCAATCGAGAGAATAAAGCTGCCAAAGCTGCTCGCGATATTTGCGAAGTATATGGTGAAGATGCTTTGAATTAAAGGACAGCTCGTTGATGGTTTTTGCATTTCAAAGACGGTAATTTCGACCTGAAAGACATGGAGCGTTCCGGACGACCTGTGGACTTCGATGAGGACCGCTTAAACCATATTATTCATGAAGATCCCCTTCAAACACTTTTCATCAACATTTTTTTTCCATCACCATTTTCAACCCATTTATCATCAGTAATGATGCGGTAAAGGAACCTTTGCTTGTGGCCATGTGTAGTTCGATGACGTTCGAGCAAACCAGCAGAAATTGTCGAACGTTGATTTTTGTTGTTTTCACTCAAAACATGTGGAACCCAAACGCTGAACTTCTGGACTTTTCCCATTGATTTGAGATAGCGGTATACAGTCATGTGACTATAATTCATCTGCTCAGCCAACTCTACGGTGGTTTTAAGGGGATCTTCATGAAAAATATGGTTTAAGCGGTCATCATCGAAGTCTACTGGAGGTGTCGAAAATGCTCAGTTTCGTCTACTTGACATTCCATTTTGAAGGCTTGTAATCAAATAAAATAATATATGTAACGTAAAAGCAAACACAATATCGTGTAGAGCAGAACATTTTCTTTTGAATGACATATAACATTTACCATTTAGTTTTACTTTTGGTGCTCATTTTTAAATTGAAAAAAAAACGGACACAACTTATATTTACCGCTATATTGTTTCGTACTAATCTAGATAACTACAAAAACAACGAATTGAGCATCTTAATGCACCAACTTACATTGTATTTACTGCTATATTGTTTCGTAATAATCTAGATAACAGCAAAAACAACAAATGGAGCATGAACAATGTCATTAGTCTGATTTGTAGTAAACTTTTAAAATATTTTTTTATATCAGAGCATCTTTCAGATATTCTACCTGAACTTATTTAATGGATTTATATTTTATTGTAAAAATAGACTGAATAATTATAATCATATGATTATAACATAACACTGCGTAAAAATAGACTGTATAGTATTGTATAATAATATTGATATGATTATAACATAACACTGCGTAAAAAAGAGTGTATAATTATAATCATATGATTATAACACTGCGTAAAAAATTACATTTATGATATTTTACACGAAACATATAATTTAAAAAAAAAAACAGATTTTATATAACTTGTCAGTTTTTGTCTGACAGTTGATGTGTTAAGTTTAATAATAATGTGTACGTATCTATATTTTAAAGCAAAGTTTTGATAAATTGAAATGTTATTTCAATGTTCCTGTTGGATTCTTTTTTAAGAAAGATAATTGGTGAAACACTAAATTAAAAAAAATACGTCTTAGTTAAGCTTTTAAGATTTCTTTCCAACAAGTGTAACAAATTAAAAGCGTCAGCAAAAAAAAGCTTTTATCAAAAACAAGAATTATATAAAATTCAAGTAATTAGAAGTCAGTTTTAAAAATATTTCTAGGACAAGAAATGAAACTGTCACAAATGTAGTGCTGAAATAGAATTTTCCTTGCATTGCAGACGTCCTATTTGCTGTACGGATATAAACGATGAGTGCACTCAACTCGAACGTGTTCTAACAATAAAATACACTTCCTGCGAAAGAAAGAAACACGAGCGAATCTCTGATTTTATGAGACAACGAAGGAAATAGAATGGAATTGATGAAACAAAGGCTGTGGAAACTCTTCAGCTAAGACATATTGGAAAAAAAGATAACGGGAAGTTTTATTTTGAACAGATCTTAAATCTTATTTTACACAGATCTTCAATCTTATTTTACACAGATCTTCAATCTTATTTTATACAGATCTTCAATCTTATTTTGCACAGATCTTCAATCTTATTTTACACAGATCTTCAATCTTATTTTACACAGATCTTCAATCTTATTTTGATCTTCAACTTCATTTTATCTTCTTGATCCTTTATAACAAATCTTGCAATACTTAAGATTTTGTCGTGTGCAAATAATATGAAAATAACATTTTAAAGTTATATTTTACAAAATGGTGAGTTAAATCCAGTTACGGAATATAACAGGAAATGTTTAATAAAGTTGAATTTAACTGAAAATAAACCAAGAACAGACTACTCGTATACATATATGTATATATTATATATCTTATTGACAGAAAATTTAATATTAATTATTAATAACCAATTTATTTTAATAACCCTTCCTGTCTTGTGATGTGTAACTAGTACACATTGCTTCTAAAAACTTTAATATATCTATAAATATAATAAATGCTGGCTTCAGATTTTAGGTACCATATTCCTCCGTAATACATTTACACATTGAATGAAAAAAATAATATTTATAATAATTAGCAATTATCGGCCACATCAGAGATATTTTGTGAAAATCGTTAGTAAATTCATCAATACAATCAAACGTGTGGCAGTGTGTGACGTAGGTATATTCATTCTATAAACCGCTATGGGTGAGGAAGCGACGCTATTCACGTCTCACTCTCACTTTACTTCGGTATATGGGAACGCAAGAAATAGAATCTCAGTTCGCTCGTTTAGTAGCCGACCGGCTTTCGTTTGAGGTGGTGGTTTCGCCCGTTTTGTGAACGTCGTCCGATGTTTTTTTCCATGTTTTCAGCAATTTAATTTCAATTATTATCATTTGTGACTTCAAATTTAATTAATTTAAGCAATTGGCTATAAGTATTTTTATTTTTTCGATTTAAAATCGCTCATTTTTACATGTGTATTGATGTGTATTGAATACACATCACCGGAACGGGCGGATTTTTTTAGCATAAGAAGGGAATGGTTATCATTACAATATTATAGAGTGAAAGTGATAAGTGAATCTAATAATTGAGAAATTATTTAACAAATCTTAGAAGAATCAAATATTCTCACTAATTATAAATAACTTTCTCATTTTAATGTTTAAATTTTACTATTCAATGGTAAAGTCATTTTTATCAATAAAATAAATACATTATTTCCGGTTGTTATTTTGTAACAGCTGTCAAATAATATTTGATGAATTAAAATATTCGAACTATGGCATTAATATAATTCTAACTATTACTCTATGAGACCACATATTGTTGCGAACGGGTGTAAATACAACCGATTTTATATAGTTAAATGGTAAAAAGGAAATGTTAACATATTTCATATCGATTTTCATTTAAAAAAATATCCGGTCAGCAACAATATTAAATACTATGCGTATCCAGAAAGTAAGTGTACTGAGGCTCTCACGACCGGATGGATGTTATTTTCGACATGTTGGCTACATTTCCGTGTAGCCTGACTCTTCCCCTCCGCAACGAGACCGGTTCGAGGTCAGTACGTTGAGAAGTGTCGACGCGACAACACGTTTCGTGAAAAATGTCAATCCAATCTCCCGCCAAGTGCGAAATACGCGGCGTCATCCGTTATCTCGTTTGGAAGGGAAAACCTACGGTTGAGGTTTATAATGAGGTGAAAACTGCATATGGTGATAAAGCTATGAATCGTACGAGTGTGTACAAGTGGTGTCGCGAGTTTAAAAACGGTCACGTCACACCTCTTCACCCTCCGCCAAAAAGTTCAAAACCACAATTTCAGCAAAGAAAATAATGGCATCCGTGTTTTGGGGCTGTCAAGGTATCATTTTAATTGAATATATGCCTCAAGGGGATACCATCAACTCTGCAAGATACTGTGAGACCCTAAACAAATTACGGAGGGCGATTCAGAACAAGAGGAGAGCCATGCTGACAAAGGGAGTCTGCCTGCTGCACGACAATGCCAGACCACACACGGCCAACGCCACGAAGGAACTGCTCGCCTCGTTTAAATGGGATGTCCTGAACCATCCCGCGCATTCCCCTGACCTAGCGTCTTCAGATTACTATCTCTTTACCTCCCTGAAGCTGCACATGGGTGGAAAAAGGTTTTCAACCGACGAGGAGGTAAAGGAGGAGGTGGAGAAGTGGACGGAGGGGTTGGCGGGAAACTACTTCGAGGAAGGCATCAAAAAGTTGATACCCCGCTTCACCACCTGCATTGAGAGGAATGGCGACTATGTCGAAAAATAGCTTACATATGTACTACGGTAACCACGTAATTTTTTTGTTTAAATAAAAAAAATTGTAACCTACAAAAATTCAGTACACTTACTTTCTGGATATGTCTCGTACAATCAGAATCAAAATATTCAATCGAATGCTTTATCACTTGAAACCGTGTATTTTTATAGTAAAATCTCTCTAAAGCTATAATTTTAATACTCGAATAACTCTTCAAACATTTTTTATAACTTGATTAATCGGTTATTCAACATCCCATATATTGTTTGTTATTTCAAACAGCATTTGATAGTTGATCCATACAAAATTAACAATGAAGCAAATTCGATAGAAAATTGTTTAGTGATTTGTTTCTCCATAGGCCATATGCAATAAAGGGAGGTCACTCAACTGTATATCGTGTTCACCTCTCGATATCGTGTTTTCATAGGCTATTGTCTAAATTTGCTGAACATTACAAAGTTTCTGTTTATTATCGCTTACATTGTTGAACGTTAGCAAATATATTCGGATTTTGCCGGTATTAAATTTCATTCCGCAAAGTCAGTAGTTTATAAATAATTTAATTCCTAAAATAAAATTTTAATATTTGGAGACTTGACGATTTTGCGATACGAATAGCTTCTACTATCTCTTGGTCTAGGTCGTATGACCTCGTCTCACCAGCAATCTCGTCTCACCAATCAGCAATATATTCTTCTTCTTCCTCTTGGTCTAGGTCGTATGACCTCGTCTCACCAGCAATCTCGTCTCACCAATCAGCAATATATTCTTCTTCTTCCTCTTGGTCTAGGTCGTATGACCTCGTCTCACCAGCAATCTCGTCTCACCAATCAGTAATATATTCTTCTTCTTCCTCATGGTTTAGGTCGTATAACCTGTTTGTGACGGTGGGCTGTCTTGGGATGATGATGTCCAGCTGTCCTTCCATCTATTCGGTGGCCTTCCTGGTAATCTCCTGCTGTTAGGGTTTTCAGTCTTACCGATTTTTACCAGTCTTATATCCTCAATGCGGTCCACATGATCCCTCCAGAAGCACTTTCTGCTTCTTCCCCACCACACTATGTATTCAACACTACAGACAGACTTTATCGTCTTTTTTCTGATCAAATCTCTAAGAGTTCTGCCTGCGATAGAGCGTAGGGTTCTCGTTTCCACCACTCTGAGAAGGTTTTTTGTCCTGTTGGTATCGGCTCTCACTTCTACCCCATATGTCATGATAGGGAGGACGCATGTCTTATATATCCTGACCTTACTTTTGGTTAGCATGTGTTTGTTTCTCCATATAGTGTCCCGCAGGCAGCCAGCCAAATCTGTCGCTTTATTAGTTTGTGCTCGTACTTCACTATATAGGTCACTGTTGCTGGAGATCTCTACACCTAGGTAAGTGAATCGCATGACTTGCTCGATGGGTACGTTATCGATAATCAGTTTGCATCTGAGTGGAATAGCGATGTTGATTTTTTTTTTAAGAATAGATATGACCGAAGTCAAAAGTATTCTTATACTCTCGAACACTAGCCGAAAAAAAAGTATACGTCGTTCGAGGGGGGTTGCGTAACGCGGAGTTCGAACCGACGATCTTCAGCATGGAATCCAATGCGTTACCGCGCGGCCATGCATCTAAAATTCAAATAATATTTACAAGAATTACTAATCCGGTAACTCTTTCGTGTTGTTTCTTATTTATAGGGATGTTCCACGATTTATTTGATAAAACGGCTGTCTTCTAGCACGACAAATTTGATAAAACGGCTGTCTTCTAGCACGACAAATTTGATAAAACGGCTGTCTTCTAGCACGACAAATTTGATAAAACGGCTGTCTTCTAGCACGACAAATTTGATAAAACGGCTGTCTTCTAGCACGACAAATTTGATAAAACGGCTGTCTTCTAGCACGACAAATTTGATAAAACAGTTGTCTTCTAGAACGACAAATTTGATAAAACGGCTGTCTTCTAGCACGACGAATTTGATAAAACGGCTGTCTTCTAGCACGACAAATTTGATAAAACGGCTGTCTTCTAGCACGACAAATGCAGGTTCGATTCATATATTGAAACCAATATTTTTAAAAAGGAATTATAGTTTGATTCTCACTTCATGTCTCTTTAACATCTTCATGTTTGGTTGGAAAAGATTGCAACATGGTAGAAATTCCGCCAGGTTGTACTATATATAACGAAAATTTGTAATGTAAATAAATTTCTATTCACACTCAAAACTACCACCATTATTAAAAGAAGTATCTTTGAGGAGTTTCTTCAGCATCACAAAGTTGCGTGGCGCTCATAACAAATAAAAGAGAATTTCGTCCTCTAGGGCAGATCATTTTAGATGAGTTTATTTTGTCTTTCATTACAGCGATCAATGAGGGACAAACTGAACTATAAAACTCCATGTTTATGTGAACAGTATTTTGGAAAACAAAATGCTGTCCAAAAAGCAGTTTATTTCCAGTGCATGTGTTTCTACAGCATTTCTACAGTTTCTACAGCATATTACATGGATTCTCGATTCACTCCCATGCATCCAAATTAAGGCTAAACTACATTTAAAAACTACCAAATTATCATATTTTGAAATTCTTTGATACAAATGTATTAGTTCTACTGTCTAGTTGATTGTTTTCTATTGTTATACTTCTTTCAATATACCTAATAATACTTTCATGACTTAGGGTAATAGTACTAAAAAAACTTAATTATTTTTTCTATATAGTCACCCTTTAGTTCATCACATTTTTTTAAAACGATTAATTCATATGTTGTTTATAGTTGAAAACATATCATACGAAATAACCAAAAATATTCCAAGTCACATAAAGCCAGCTTTTTACACTGATTTTAATCTCCGAAAACTCTTATTCAATGGGAAAGGCAAAAATGGAATACTTAGCAACAGTGGTGTGTATAAACTTTGATGTGCTGACTGTGATCATTTCTATATAGGAAAAACAGGAAGATCTTTTGAAAAAAGACTTCGTGAACACAAAACACCTTAACAAATCCTCTAATTTATTCTGAAATGGCTAATCATTGTCACCGTGAAAACCATACTTTTTCTATCGATGATGCCAAATTCTTACATATCAGTAGTAACAGAAATAAATTGTACAGATTACAGACCCTAGAAATTTCTAAGTCAGTACACCGATCCGAACATCTGGTGAACAGTTATTTCCCAAAATTATCTCCGCTCTTGGCCGAAATCGTCCCATGCCTCCCTCACCCTTCAGCCCCCAACCGTTGAAGTGTGTACAATATATCGGTGCCAGGTCGAACAGCATTTAGTCTTGTTTGCGCTCCTCTGAAGATGAGGTGTGCACCTTGAAACCGGTAGGGTTATACCGTCACAAAAAAGTGCAATAAACAGTGTTTGATAAAAATAAATTACAAACGATTAATTTATTTCTTCATACGTCTGAAAAAATATTCTAAAATTTCTAGAGTAAGTGCTTCTGCTGGTCTACTTTGACGATGGTCATCTTCAATAAATTATCTGCCTAAACAAAACTTGCAAGCCTAATATTTCATTGTGAAATCCGACTGAAAAGATTTTTTAGTAAACAGTATCTAAACGTCATTTAAAATCTGTCAGATGTTTCTTTTCAAAGAATCTTAATAATCGCTCAATATTAAATAATTAACGTTTAAGAATATAACGAAACAACACGTCTTAAATTGGCTTTGGTTGACATAGTACTGGATGTAGAGATATCAGATTAACAACTCCAGACCTTGAGGTTGATGTGGCTGCCACGGTATCTGTCCACACACGCTCTTTATCCCATAATTTAACATCTGGAGGTTTACAATTACATTGAATTCTCCTGTTACACCAAGAGGGTCTGCTTCTAGCGTTAATTTATTCGTTAGGAAGAATATCAACCAGAATTCTTCTCATACTACTAGGCGGTACCGAGAATAAATCAACAGTCATTCAGTTGGTTCAATATCTCTATAACACGCGTGACTGAGTGTTTAGCCATGATATTCGTCCTGTAAGTTGTTATGTAGAACAGAGGGTGATTCCTTGCACGGCTATATTTATTAGGTACATATAAACTTAGTGCTTCTACAATCGCGGGGCAGTTAAAACAACTTTGAAAAACCTTAAGTAGGAATATCGCAATGGATTCTTGCCTTCTTGTTTCGAGGCTTCTATAGTTACACACCGTGAGAAGTTCGGCATGGTGAGCATATTTTGGATAATCACCCTTTGTACTGTACCATAGATATCTGAGGATTTTTGTATATGTTCTACATTGTTTTTATATTTGAGCTGATGAGGAGCCCAAACTGTAGACGCATATTCTAATTTGGTTCTAATTAGATAATTATATAAGTTTCGGAAGATATCGATGCTGTTAAATCCTCTTGATAGTCTCATTATATACCCGAGTAGTTTATAACAGTCCGATATCAAATGCGAGACATGGTTAACGAACGTGAGTCCGACATCAAAGGTTACGCCTAAACCTTTGAATTCAGAAACTCTGTTTAGTGCTACTCTTTGTATAGTATATTGATAGTGGATTGGTGAAAACGATCGACTATAAGTTATTAACAAATAAAATACACTGACATCGAAAAGTCAAAATAACCTAAGGCTTTATAAATAATGTCTTTCAAAGTTTCGTGGAAAAAATTGAACGTTTCAAGTATAAGTTGTTTTGATTTTTTGTCATTTTCTATTTTGGTTGCTACAGATAATTTAAAAAGGTTTTCAATAAATCTTCTCTTTAATAAATTTAATGGAGTGGAATAGGTAAATTATTTCAAGTTTCTTTTTTCCGACGAAATGTTTCTGAAACGTTTTGTTTTTTTTTTAAATCTTGTTTTCTTTGATCATATATTATATATCATTCGACCCAACCCTGCGCTGAAGGAACATAGTAAAACTGAAATGATATGAAAAGGATTTCTTAAATAAATTTTTATTCAGCTATTCACATATAAAAGAGGATATATTATGAAAAAGAAGTTAAGTTGATATTTCATTTGAATAAAAGATTTTTTGATAAACCTTCTTCGAAATAGGATTTACAAGGCAAATTTTTATTCGTACAAATCTTCTTTGAAGGTTATCGGTAGTCAAGGAAATACAATAGAAAATACAATGGAAATACAATGAAAATAAATTCCGTATTTACAATGAAAGTAGCGTAGAGTAAAAATTGAATCACCGTAGCATAAAATTTGAATCACCTTCCTTGTACTTAGAAGTCCAGCGCGTTATCACTCATGCACGTTTAACTATATCAATTCTGCCCTCATAAGCAAAAACGCAGCTAACGGGAAAAATCTGAATTTTAACAAGTATGAGGCAATATCCCATATCAAATTCTGAAACATAATCTATAAAAAAAATACAGAAAACCATTTATTTAAATACAAAAATTGACATAATGTCTCCTTTAATTTTATCAACAACCAAGTTTTTCTAAGCAAAAAAGCAGTAAAATGTTATTCAAAAGCAAAAAGACAGCAAGTGCTTATCCCTTTGCTGCGTTTTTTGTTTTTGAATCACATTTTACTGCTTTTTTGTTTATGAATCACGACATTTTTAAACAGCAATGAAAAACATGAAAGTACAGTTTTATCAAAACTTTACTTTTGCCATTAGCTGCGTTTTTGCTTATGAGGGCAGAATTGCCCTTTCATTATTTAAATAATAATTATTATTAAAATAATAAATTTCAGAATAAAAAAAAAGCAAATAAACATGCGAAATAATTCTTTGTAATAATTGTTCTCTAGTTAATGAGTAGTATGAAGGTATAAACTATTTCTTAGAAATTATATATTAAGATTATTATGAATAAAATGACAAGAAAATTAAAATGAAGTTAGTTCATAGTTATAACACATGAATTAGATTAGTTCTTAAAATATACATTTGTATATAGGTATAGCCTTTGGCAAAAGTTTGTACCATATATTGGGCTTGCAAGAGGAATGACTTGTGGAAAAGTTTTGTGTGAGCTCTTGAGTGTGGTGTTTTTTATTGCTTTATACTAATATTTTTGTTTTTATGATTATGTGTGGTACATTGTGGTGTGAATATTTTTGGTCTGTCTGGAGTGATGAAGTGTGAGGAGTTTGATTTCGTGTGATGTATTCATACGTAATTTAGTGTCACTGTTTGTCAGGTTGATGAGAATGTGCAAGAGGGTTTTGTATAATCAAAAATCGGAAAGAAGTATCAATTTATTTTTTCATGCTATATGTTATGTCCTCACTGAGATACAGGCAAAAAGCCTAATTCATTTGAGACACGACAAATTAATGGTAACAAACCCAGATCCATTAAATTTGTGTGCCCAAATCAAATAACCTGTTGTTTTTTCACAAATTATGTATATTTGTAATTTATTTTTAACAAACACTGTTTATTCCACTTTTTTGTGACGGTATAACCCTACCGGTTTCAAGGCTTTCACCTCATCTTCAAGGAAGCGCAAACAAGACTTGAAAGCCTTGAAACCGGTAGGGTTATACCATCACAAAAAAGTGGAATAAACAGTGTTTGTTAAAAATAAATTACAATGTCTTTAAACCTCCTCAACGTTAATGCCTTAACTATAAAACAACATATATGATGTATATTTCTTGTCATGTGAAAAATAAATAAAAAAAGATTACTTTGTTAAATATAATTAAAATATAAATGAAATGGTCAAGTAAGTCACTCTTCTGACAAAAGTGAGATACAGACAAAAGCTTCAGTAAGATACAGGCAAAAGCCTAGTTAACTTGAGACACGGCAAATGAAAGGTAACAAACCCAGATCCATTAAAATTATGTGCCCAAACCAAATTATCTGTTGTTTTTCACAAATGATGTATATTTCATGTCATGTGTAAAATAAATAAAAAATATTTTACTTTGTTAAATAAAATAAAAAGAAAAATTAAGTGGTCAAGTTACTTACTGTCCCACCCTTCTGACTAGAGTGATATACAGACAAAAGCCTCAGTGAGATACAGGCAAAAGCCTAGTTTACTTGAGACAACAAATAAAAGGCAACGAACCCAGATCCATTAAAATTGTGTGTCCAAATTAAATAACCTGCTGTTTTTTCACAAAGGATGTATATTTCTTGTCTTATGTAAAATAAATAAAAAAATATTACTTTGTTAAATAAAATAAATTAAATGGTCAAGTTACTTACTTTCCCACTCTTCTGACAAGAGTGAGATACAGACAAAAGCCTCAGTGAGATACAGGCAAAAGCCTAGTTTACTTGAGACACGACAAATGAAAGGCAACAAACCCAGATCCATTAAAATTGTGTGTCCAAATTAAATAACCTGCTATTTTTTCACAAATTATGTATATTTCTTGTCATGTGTAAAATAAATAAAAAAATATTACTTTGTTAAATAAAATAAATTAAATGGTCAAGTTACTTACTTTCCCACTCTTCTGACAAGAGTGAGATACAGACAAAAGCCTCAGTGAGATACAGGCAAAAGCCTAGTTTACTTGAGACACGACAAATGAAAGGCAACAAACCCAGATCCATTAAAATTGTGTGTCCAAATTAAATAACCTGCTATTTTTTCACAAATTATGTATATTTCTTGTCATGTGTAAAATAAATAAAAAAATATTACTTTGTTAAATAAAATAAATTAAATGGTCAAGTTACTTACTGTCCCACTCTTCTGGGAAGAGAAAGATACAGACAAAAGCCTCAGTGAGATACAGGCAAAAGCCTAGTTTACTTGAGAGGCGACAAATGAAATGCAACAAACCCAGATCCATTAAAATTGTGTGTCCAAATTAAATAACCTGCTATTTTTTCACAAATTATGTATATTTCTTGTCATGTGTAAAATAAATAAAAAAATATTACTTTGTTAACTAAAATAAATTAAATGGTCAAGTTACTTACTGTCCCACTCTTCTGACAAGAGTGAAATACAGACAAAAGCCTCAGTGAGATACAGGCAAAAGCCTAGTTTACTTGAGACACGACAAATGAAAGGCAACAAACCCAGATCCATTAAAATTGTGTGCCCAAATCAAATTATCTGTTGTTTTTCACAAATGATGTATATTTCATGTCATGTGTAAAATAAATAAAAAATATTTTACTTTGTTAAATAAAATAAAAAGAAAAATTAAGTGGTCAAGTTACTTACTGTCCCACCCTTCTGACTAGAGTGATATACAGACAAAATCCTCAGTGAGATACAGGCAAAAGCCTAGTTTACTTGAGACAACAAATAAAAGGCAACGAACCCAGATCCATTAAAATTGTGTGTCCAAATTAAATAACCTGCTGTTTTTTCACAAAGGATGTATATTTCTTGTCTTATGTAAAATAAATAAAAAAATATTACTTTGTTAAATAAAATAAATTAAATGGTCAAGTTACTTACTTTCCCACTCTTCTGACAAGAGTGAGATACAGACAAAAGCCTCAGTGAGATACAGGCAAAAGCCTAGTTTACTTGAGACACGACAAATGAAAGGCAACAAACCCAGATCCATTAAAATTGTGTGTCCAAATTAAATAACCTGCTATTTTTTCACAAATTATGTATATTTCTTGTCATGTGTAAAATAAATAAAAAAATATTACTTTGTTAAATAAAATAAATTAAATGGTCAAGTTACTTACTGTCCCACTCTTCTGACAAGAGTAAGATACAGACAAAAGTCTCAGTGAGATACAGGCAAAAGCCTAGTTTACTTGAGACACGACAAATGAAAGGCAACAAACCCAGATCCATTAAAATTGTGTGTCCAAATTAAATAACTTGCTATTTTTTCACAAATTATGTATATTTCTTGTCATGTGTAAAATAAATAAAAAAATATTACTTTGTTAAATAAAATAAATTAAATGGTCAAGTTACTTACTGTCCCACTCTTCTGACAAGAGTAAGATACAGACAAAAGCCTCAGTGAGATACAGGCAAAAGCCTAGTTTACTTGAGAGGCGACAAATGAAAGGCAACAAACCCAGATCCATTAAAATTGTGTGTCCAAATTAAATAACCTGCTATTTTTTCACAAATTATGTATATTTCTTGTCATGTGTAAAATAAATAAAAAAATATTACTTTGTTAAATAAAATAAATTAAATGGTCAAGTTACTTACTGTCCCACTCTTCTGACAAGAGTGAAATACAGACAAAAGCCTCAGTGAGATACAGGCAAAAGCCTAGTTTACTTGAGACACGACAAATGAAAGGCAACAAACCCAGATCCATTAAAATTGTGTGCCCAAATCAAATTATCTGTTGTTTTTCACAAATGATGTATATTTCATGTCATGTGTAAAATAAATAAAAAATATTACTTCGTTAAATAAAATAAAAAGAGAAATTAAGTGGTCAAGTTACTTACTGTCCCACTCTTCTGACAAGAGTGAGATACAGACAAAAGCCTCAGTGAGATACAGGCAAAAGCCTAGTTTACTTGAGACACGACAAATGAAAGGCAACAAACCCAGATCCATAAAAATTGTGTGTCCAAATTAAATAACCTGCTATTTTTTCACAAATTATGTATATTTCTTGTAATGCGTAAAATAAATAAAAAATATTATTTCGTTAAATAAAATAAAAAAATAATATAAATGGTCAAGTTTGTCACTTTCCCACTCTTCTGACAAGAGTAAGATACAGACGAAAGCCTCAGTGAGATACAGGCAAAAGCCTAGTTTACTTGATACAACGAACCCAGATCCATTAAAAGTGTGTGTCCAAATTAAATAACCTGCTGTTTTTTTTTCACAAATGATGTATATTTCTTGTTATGTGTAAAATAAATAAAAAATATTCCTTTGTTAAATAAAATAAAAGGACAAAATAATTGGTCAAGTTAGTCACTTTCCCACTCTTGTGACTAGAGTGCGAATGGACGACAGTATCAAGTTGAAATGAAAACTTTATGGCCGTAATAATGTCACAGTGCTGTGATTTTAGAGATTTTCTACTTCGTTTACACTTAATGGCTGGCGGCTTGTGTGAGAGAACGTTATTGCTAATGCAGGAAGTTCTAGTTGGTGACCTAATTATTTGGGTCAACATATCCTTAGACACTAAACCTTTGTGTGAATATTAGCTCTATTTTTCAACCTTTCACAGTGGAGAGATAGTGGAATGAAATTATAATTAAAAGAGAGAATGAAATATGAGTCGTTCAGTATCAAAAACAGTTATCTGTCGATTTTGCATGAATTCAGTTAAAACCGAGGAAATGTTTCTATTGTTAAACTACACATGTTTTAATGTTTTTCATACATGGTAAAAAAAACAACAATAACCATTATATTGTTGTTTTGTTACCATGTAAACATTTAAATGTTTATCATACATGGTAACAAAAACAACAATAACCCTTATATTGTTGTTTTGTTACCATGTAAACATTTAAATGTTTATCATAGGAGTACATCGTTACAAAAACAACAATAACCTTTATATTGTTGTTTTGTTACCATGTAAACATTTAAATGTTTATCATACATGGTAACAAAAACACAAAAACCCTTATATTGTTGTTTTGTTACCATGTAAACATTTAAATGTTTATCATAAATGGTAACAAAAACAACAATAACCCTTATATTGTTGTTTTGATACCATGTAAACATTTAAATGTTTATCATACATGGTAACAAAAACAACAATAACCCTTATATTGTTGTTTTGTTACCATGTAAACATTTAAATGTTTATCATAAATGGTAACAAAAACAACAATAACCTTTATATTGTTGTTTTGTTACCATGTAAACATTTAAATGTTTATCATACATGGTAACAAAAACAACAATAACCTTTATATTGTTGTTTTGTTACCATGTAAACATTTAAATGTTTATCATACATGGTAACAAAAACAACAATAACCTTTATATTGTTGTTTTGTTACCATGTAAACATTTAAATGTTTATCATACATGGTAACAAAAACAACAATAACCTTTATATTGTTGTTTTGTTACCATGTAAACATTTAAATGTTTATCATACATGGTAACAAAAACAACAATAACCCTTATATTTGTGTTTTGATACCATGTAAACCGTTAAATGTTTATCATACATGGTAACAAAAACAACAATAACCCTTATATTGTTGTTTTGTTACAATGTAAACATTTTAATGTTTATCATACATGGTAACAAAAACAACAATAACCCTTATATTGTTGTTTTGTTACCATGTAAACATTTAAATGTTTATCATACATGGTAACAAAAACAACAATAACCCTTATATTGTTGTTTTGTTACCATGTAAACATTAAAATGTTTATCATACATGGTAACAAAAACAACAATAACCCTTATATTGTTGTTTTGTTACCATGTAAACATTTAAATGTTTATCATAAATGGTAACAAAAACAACAATAACCCTTATATTGTTGTTTTGATACCATGTAAACATTTAAATGTTTATCATACATGGTAACAAAAACAACAATAACCCTTATATTGTTGTTTTGTTACCATGTAAACATTTAAATGTTTATCATACATGGTAACAAAAACAACAATAACCCTTATATTGTTGTTTTGTTACCATGTAAACATTTAAATGTTTATCATAAATGGTAACAAAAACAACAATAACCCTTATATTGTTGTTTTGTTACCATGTAAACATTTAAATGTTTATCATAGGAGTACATCGTTACAAAAACAACAATAACCTTTATATTGTTGTTTTGTTAACAATAACCCTTATATTGTTGTTTTGTTACCATGTAAACATTTAAATGTTTATCATAAATGGTAACAAAAACAACAATAACCCTTATATTGTTGTTTTGTTACCATGTAAACATTTAAAAATGTGTAGTTTTACAATAGGAACATTTCCTCGGTTTTAACTCAATTCACGCAAAATCGATAGATTGCGGTTTTTATACTAAACGACTCGTATATATAACGTAATTCGTACATTTTTTTTTATAATTAATTTAGTTTGATTATTTCTTGTATAGCTTTGTGATCTATTTTCAAACTCGATTTCAAGCAAATAAAAAATGAATAGCCAGATCTATTATAATGGATAGCCAGATCTATTATAATATCTAGTTATAATAGATCTGGCTATCCATTTAGTTAGTTTATTTTGCTAATATGATCTGACACTGATATGCCTATACTGTTTTATATGTGCCATTTTTTGTACTTTATCAAAAAAATAATCTTGATAATAATAAAATGACAATTTATATTGCGCTGTTTACAGAACAAACTCTCCTCGAGGGCACTCCAGCTGGGGACTAGAACCCACTCTTATTGGCAGATCAAAATTATTACAAAAGTTGACTTAAATCTTAAAGATAGACTTAAAGATAGTAAAGTGATGAAAATTTATATATCCGCATCTGCATATGTTAAGAAAACAGGGTCTTTCAAATTAAGCGTTTTTTTTTAAATTCTCGGATAAAACACAGATAGCGTCGCGAACTTGCCTGGGTCCTGTGACATTTGAGAAGTGTAATGTATGACATTTATAAAAATGGGGTCGTATACAATACAACAACGCGTTCAAATTGTTTGAATTATTTTATGTATTGTAATCTCCGGAAACGGTGATGTTAATTGCCCACCAAGATCATGTGATCTGACACCGTTGGACTATTTTCTCTAATGTTACGTGAAAATCCAGGTATATAACAATGACACCCGATCAATTCCCGAGCTGAAGTACGAAATTATTCGCGTTATTACCCGCAAGTGAGTTAGAACCCGCAATTACGCCAAAATGTCATCGAAATTTTTGACAAGAGTGGACATCCGTGGAGCTGCAAATGGTGGATATTTGGCGGATATTGTTTTTTTTTTGTTTTTAAATGTCATACATTATAAGTCAATGACCAATTAAAAGTTCTTATAAATCAAAGCAAATTGTATTTTTTATTCAAGAATTAAAAAAAATAGAATAAAAAACCGCTTAATTTGAAACACCTTTTATTTGGTAAGAAAACCGCTGAAAACTTACCAAAATAAGACGAACTACAAAAAAAAGTTTAGATCTTCAGATATTTGATAGTAACACATTCAGCTTTATGTGTAGTATACGTTTGTTGTGTTCATATATGCAATCATAAATTTTTATGACTTCCTGAAAAGGGATGTTTTCAAGTGTTTCCTAAAGCTGCACACACCACCCATATGTCTAACACTTCCATACCACACAATCAGCAACGATAAAAGCTCCATCATAATACCCTGTTCTATTGGATTGAGTCGTAACAATTAAAAAATATATATTTTTTTACCGTATGTTATAACATTCTTAACATAAAACTAGTGATAAAAAGGCTTTTTCTTAATTTTAACAGCTTTTTGGAATAGTTTACAAATACTGGTTACAATTTTTAATAATTTAAGTAACGCGTGTCCATATATACTCGTATGTATACTTCTTTCAAAATATGATACATGAAAATACCGATATATTTTACGTGAAAGAAAAAAATAAAAAACTCAATCGATAAAGAAAGATTTGTGTAGGAAAAATTTCTCTTAAGAACAACGACAGTTCAAGTTATGGGGCAAATTAGGAAAAAAAGGACTTTATCTAAAATAGAAAATAAGTTTCCGAGTCAAGTCCTGAATTTCAGGAAATGTTGGAGAAGGGCCCTCTTGAACTCGATAACGTTTCCAAAATAAGTGGAAAAATGTAAGAAGTTAAAAAAATATACTTATTTAATAATGCCTTCATGCTAACAGAATACTCAATAGAAATATATTTTCTAGTTATATTTTTAGGTTTATTATTTGTTATTTTAAATGTGTTTTCGCTATCCGGTAAGTTACCGACAAGTTGTTAAAAAATAAATGTGTTTTCGCTATCCGGTAAGTTACCGACAAGTTGTTGAAAAATAAATGTGTCTTCGCTATCCGGTAAGTTACCGACAAGTTGTTGAAAAATAAATGTGTCTTCGCTGTCCGGTAAGTTACCGACAAGTTATTGAAAAATAAATGTTTTCTTTTATTATATTGTTATAAAAGAACAACGGCTAGCTTCAAGGCTTCAATTCTCGCCACCACCCGTTTTGTAACGGAGAACAAAATTAGTCCACTTTCAGTACGATTCATACTAGAATATCTAAAATATATGTATATTATCATGACATCATGTAGTGACAAAGCACTAATTGACCAAAGAGATTCTTCCTCAAGCAGTAACACACCGAAGTGTGAAAATATAGCTGTGTTAACGGGCTTAAGGTCTGCCATCAAGAGAAAAGGAAAACGACTCACAAATGGAGTAAATGTTATAAGAAAGCGGCTTAAAACCTTAAAAGTTCAAGCTCCTCAACAAGTAAGTTATAAGTATGCCACGTACTTTCAAGTGTACCAACTGAAGAATGGACAAAAGTAAACGAGCCGCAAATGTCATCAAAAAATTTAACTCAAATAACAAAGCCACAAATACTATACGATTATACTACATATTTGTGCCATTGTTACGTACAAACCAATTTTAATATACCGATACTTTGTTACTCGTAAGTGATTTAACTGTTCAAGTATCCTTTAACCTTTTTACGGCGATGGCTCGAGTATCTTTCGTGTGTCCCACAGGCGGCGGTGTTTTACCTCAATAAATTTATATTGTATCTACATAAAAATATGACTCACCATTATCCCGAATCTGATTACTGTGGAACTGTGCGCCGATGCATTTTTTAGCTGACACTATACACACGTAATATTATCCAAATCAAAGCTATAAATAAAGTGCGACAATATAAGAAGCAATAATCGAAGAAAACAATAATCCATAAACAATGAAAAAGGCAATTAATTCAATACGCAATACGCGTACTTACAAAAAAATATTGACGCAAAACACGTCATATTGATCGGGAGAAATCGTCATTAGAAACATGACCTTTAACACACCCGAACGTGTGGCGCTAATATTTAAAATGCTTTAAATTTCGACGGCCTCGAATCGGTCTGTTTAAATCCTTCTTATGGATCAAGTACTTGAAGTTTTGATGATTTTAAAAGAGATGTCACTAGAGGACACGTTTTGTCTTATATTCAGGTTAAAAAATTTAAAGAAGATTTAATTTTGACTGAGATATCGACACGCAAAGTTAGTGGCCACTTAAATGGCCGCTCGCCAGGACGGCACGTATTATGTATGGGCCAGTTAAGTGGTCCCCCGCCGTGAAAGAGTTAAACGAATAGCATCTTCGTGAAGAAAGTGGCACGATCACGTAAGATACATTTTTGGATGCGTTGGTTCGATTAATTTAACTAGTTAATTTTTTTTTTAAACTTTTTGTCTGTAACAGAGATTAAATTAGCTGATTCTTACTAAATCGACCCTTCTGATTACGAAAATTGCAGTGAAAAGTTTGTAACACGTAAAAATTTTGTGTAACAGAAGGGGGAGTATTTTAATAAAATAAGTACGTTTTTGCGCATTTCAAAAGTCGTAATTACAACAATGAAAATAAATAAATTCCTGAAATACTAAATTTAGACACAGAAAACAATGTTAATTCATAGGAAAATAAAAAAAAGAGAATAAAATTTAATTACTATAAAAAAAATTTACCTTTTATACCAATTTTTGTTAAAAGAATTGCCTTTTTTATAAATTTGATCGAATCAATAATTTTTTTAGAGATTGTATATTAAATTGAATGAAAACTCAAGTTAGATAACTTAGAAGCCCCTACATTACAGTAAACAGCCATAAACAGATTACTAGCAACATTTTTTTGTTAAAATATGAAATACTTACAGCTATTTTTTCCTCTTGTACTTTGTGTCACCTTCTCTAAAAAAAAACCAACAGTAGTCCCCCGTCATATTAGAATCCCACCTTCCTTGATATCGTTGTTCTATTCTGTGAATATCCTGATGGAATCTTTCCCCTTGTTTATCACTTAGAGTTTCTAAGTTCTCTGAGAAAAAAAGTCTAGATGGGAATGCAGGAAGTGTATTTTCAGTGACGTTTAGCAACCTAGCTTCTGGTAACTGCAAGAGTTCTTGTACAAGCTGTTCGTAATTGTTAGCTTTATTATTACCTAGGAAACCACTAACAACTCTTCCAAAGGCTTTCCAAGCTTCTAGTTCTTCAACACTTAACTTTTTTTCGAACTTTTCATCTTTCAGTCAAAGTTTGAAGTTTCAGTCAAAAACTAATTTCAAGTTTTTATCTTAAAAGGTACGTGATGGAACATTTTCAAGTTCATATTCGTTATCAGCACACAAAAATTGACTTAAAATTACTATTTTGATCCTTGTTACAAAATCCTTGTTAACCCTTCCCTTACGGTGGTAAAAATAATACGTGTGATCCGGTGTTGGGTAGTGAGTACGCAATAAAAAATTAGCGATTTCAAATCGGAAAAATAAGAACATTCATAGATAATCCCCTTAATTAATTATAATTGAAGTTAAAAATTATAATAATTGAGATTTATTTGCTGAAAACATTAAAAAACCATCTGGCAACGCTCACGGAACGGGCGTAGGTCTAATCTGATTGCAAGCCCAAAAGCTATTGCGGCGCGGAGCGGTAGTAGCTTACTCCCGGCGGGGCTTACGCTTGCGACGATTGAGACAATTGAGCTCCTCGCAATTCAGTGGAGTATGCAAGAGTGAGATGCGAATATAGTGTCGCGCTTCCCGCGTACTATTCACCTATCGTCAAGACGAGGCACTCGCAGCGTTTAAATGCGAATTTGTTTTCGATCTTTACAAAACACCTCGATGTAGTCGATAAATTCTGATTATTATTAATATTATTTTTTAAATCAATGCGTTAATATGTTATGGAGGAATACCTAAAATCTTAACCTTGTATTTATAATATTTATAGAGATATTGATGGTTATTAGAAGCAACGTGTAGAAGATATCCAACACAGGGAAGGAAAGGTTAACTAGTGTTATTTAATACCTTGTTTATATAGGACGAATTTTCAGTCAAGCACCCAATCTGTTGTTAGATCGAGTAAAAAAGTGATCATTTACAACGTAACTAGTGTTCGTCCGATTATTCTTCAAAATCAATTGAATTAATATGCTTTAAAAATATTTAACCCATATAACACATTTTTGGGTTAATTCCACTAAATGAGTATGGTCTTACGGCGAGCGAATTTTTACCTCAAGAGGGTATGGACGTACACTGTACGTCCGATGTTTTTTCTCGAATACATAAATTTATCCATAAAACGGACAAGTCTCAAATGTTTTCAATTAAATTATTTTGTATATGGCGGCCGCAATTACGTTTTTTTTATATTACTTACAAAATCAATTTTTTTTTTACTTACAAAATCTCACTCGCTTAGAGGCTTTAAAAATTAAAAGAACCTACCCTTAACCCTGTTGGTGACATTTCTAACCAATAAAATAAGCCGCCGTTATAGTAGTATCCTCACGGCTGAGGGTCTGATTAATGTTGATATATGATCCAACTCTATTGACCAAGTCACTCCACTGCTATCGAGAGTCTTCCTTCTGTCAAGTCACATACAAATTATCATCGAATGCTTAACTCGGTCTCTTCAGAAACTAAGCGATCTACCTGAAATTATTTTTTAACCTTTCCTTCTCTGTGTTGGGTATCTTCTACACGTTGCTTCTAATAACCATCAATATCTCTATAAATATTATAAATACAAGGTTAAGATTTTAGGTATTCCTCCATAATATATTTACGCATTGATTTAAAAAATAATATTAATAATAATCAGAATTTATCGACTACATCGTAAGTATTTTCTGAATATCGGAAACAAATTCGCATTTAAACGCTGTGAGTGCCTCGATCTTGGGTCTTGACGATAGGTGAAAAGTATTCGGGAAGCGCGACACTATATTCGCATTTCACTTTTGCATACTTCACTGAATAGCGAGGAGCTCAATTGTCTCAACCTCGCAAGTGTAAGCCACGCCCGGGTTAGCCACCAACCCTGCGGCGCCGCAGTAGCTGTTGGGCTGGCAACGAGACTAGATCTACGCCCATTCCGTGAGCGTTGCCAGATGGTTTTTTAATGTTTTCAGGAAATAAATCTCAATTATTATAATTTTTAACTTCAATTATAATTGTTTAAGGGGATTATCTATGAATTTTCTTATTTTTCCGATTTAAAATCGCTAATTTTTGATCGCGTACTCACTACCCAACACCGGAGCGCGCGTTTCAATTTTATCACCGTAAGGGAAGGGTTAAGGGGTCCTGATTACAATCATTAGTCTTTCTATGTCACTATGCCTTTACTTGGTAATGCTTTCATCATCATGACCATCACGTTATAAAGCAATTTGGATAGTCTTCGAATCTGAACTTTAACGTCAAACTCTTACAGGATGGAGGAGTTTGTTCTTACGAATACAAGAATCTGGAGTCATCGTCGTCGTTGCTGGACCTCGTAGTCGGGGGATCCTCTCACCATTCAGTTGGAAAGCAAAGCTGTGACGTGGAGGTTTTTTTTTTTAATTAAGTGGGTGAACCATTGCACACCAGCAAACTAACCGACTTCACGCCGAACAGCGAGAAGAAACCCTACAACACCACATCCTCGCTTGAACCGTGAAGTTCTATAAAAGCCAACAAAATCACAGCAATCCCTTAGTCGCTGTCCTGGGGGCTTACGAGAGTAAATCCGACCTACCCTTCCGTTATAAGCACTAGCTCCCGAAGCATTATCTGTTGCCTGAATAGTCCACCTTCAGTATTAGCTGGGACTACCGAGGTCTGAGTGAATGTGATGGAATACAAGTAGCCTGAACGAGTGGACTTGTTTTTGATAAATAATTAGTGTAAGAATTGTTATCTTGTTATAAGTAGTATGTAGGTGTTAATTATTTCTAAGATCTCATATATTAAGATTGAATAAATAAAATAAAATGATATGTAGGAAAATAAGATTAAGTAAGTTCATAAATGATAACATATAATTAAGATTAGTTAAGTAATAAATGTGTATATAGGTATAGCCTTGACAAATGTTTGTACAATAATTTACTTTGTTTATTAAAAAAAAAAAAACAACAGCAAACTCATCGGCCACACCGCTGTACTGTATCCGATGGCAAACCTGAAGCGAGGCGATGGGAGAACATCGGCACGTTTTTTTCCTTTTGTTTTTTTTTTTTTAAGAATATATATAACCGGTATCTTATACCCCTGAATAGTAGGCGGTAAAAATATCTGTGCTATTCGAGGGGAGTAGCACAGCGCGGGGTTCGAACCGGCGACCTTCCGCACGGAAGTCCAGTGCGTTATCGCGCGGTCATGCACTTCATTTTAAGATGTAATGTGTATTGATTAATTTTTATGGGCCTTTCCAAACATTTCCTACATTTTATACGACTAATATACCATAGATAATTGTAAGATGCAATGTTTATTGATTAATTTTTATGGGTCTTTCCAAACATTTCCTACATTTTATACGACTAATATACCATAGATAATTGTAAGATGCAATGTTTATTGATTAATTTTTATGGGTCTTTCCAAACATTTTCTACATTTTATACGACTAATATACCATAGACAATTGTAAGATGCAATGTTTATTGATTAATTTTTATGGGTCTTTCCAAACATTTCCTACATTTTATACGACTAATATACCATAGATAATTGTAAGATGCAATGTTTATTGATTAATTTTTATGGGTCTTTCCAAACATTTCCTACATTTTATACGACTAATATACCATAGATAATTGTAAGATGCAATGTTTATTGATTAATTTTTATGGGTCTTTCCAAACATTTTCTACATTTTATACGACTAATATACCATAGACAATTGTAAGATGCAATGTTTATTGATTAATTTTTATGGGTCTTTCCAAACATTTTATACGACTAATATACCATAGATAATTTTAAGATGCAATGTTTATTGATTAATTTTTATGGGTCTTTCCAAACATTTCCTACGTTTTATACGACCAATATACCATAGATAATTTTAAGATGCAATGTTTATTGATTAATTTTTATGGGCCTTTCCAAACATTTCCTACATTTTATACGACTAATATACCATAGACAATTGTAAGATGCAATGTTTATTGATTAATTTTTATGGGCCTTTCCAAACATTTCCTACATTTTATACGACTAATATACCATAGATAATTGTAAGATGCAATGTTTATTGATTAATTTTTATGGGTCTTTCCAAACATTTCCTACATTTTATATGACTAATATACCAAAGATAATTTTTTTAAATGACCTGAATGCAATTTTCTTTTTTCTTAAATACTACATATTTTTTCAGTCCACATTATTTCTTTATTTTCAAATTTATTTTTCTAATATAATTCATTGTTTTTCCACACATTCTACGTAACGTTGTGATACTTCAACAAAAAAAGTTATTTCCGCTGAAGGCTAACTTCTGAAGTTTATCGTCAAACTCTTGAAGAATGGAGAAGTTTGCTCTTACGAACGCAAGAATCTGGAGTGTTCATTGTCAGAACCACGTTACGGAGGTGTTTGCTTTTAGTGGCTGTGAGCTGTTAGCGTCCACATTTCTGCCTTTTACAGTATGATTGAAAATATAAGAATTCTAATTATATCATAATAATTGTATTTTTGTGCTTTTTGGTATTACCCGATCTTACAATTTTTAGTGAGTTTCGCCATTGTCACTATTTTCCATTTTATCCTCCCACTAGATATATAGAAGTCCTACTTTTCTAAGGTTTTTCATCAACCTGTATTTCTTACAATGAATGTCAAAAAAGATTTAATACAAATACTATTATAATAAATATTTAATACAAATACTATTGTAATTAATATTTAACACAAATACTATTGTAATAAATATTTAATACAAATACTATTGTAAAAAATATTTAATACAAATACTATTGTAATAAATATTTAATACAAATACTATTGTAATAAATATTTAATACAAATACTATTGTAATAAATATTTAATACAAATCCTATTGTAAAAAATATTTAATACAAATACTATTGTAATAAATATTTAATACAAATACTATTGTAATAAATATTTAATACAAATACTATTGTAATAAATATTTAATACAAATCCTATTGTCAAAAATATTTAATACAAATACTATTGTAATAAATATTTAATACAAATACTATTGTAATAAATATTTAATACAAATACTATTGTAAAAAATATTTAATACAAATACTATTGTAATAAATCAATTAGTTTTTATCCTATTCAGATCTGAATGAATTATAAAGTTTATGAAAAAATCTTTCTTGTGAGTGTTTGGGAACGGTTGTTCCTAATGGAGAGATGATGAGGATAATCGTTGGTTTAGTAAAACTCGTTTGAAATCGGAATATGCAAAGAGGAATTTTATTGTTAAACGTCGGTATTTATAATATTTAGAATGTGCGTGGGACGGCGCAAAAGATATGTCGCCGTCTCGTTTCGCTGAACAATATATTTATTGTTATCACGTCGGGTATTCATATGATTTGTAGGAAGGCGCAGAAGATATGTCGCTGTCTCGCTCTAGCTAAACAACAACAGCGACTCGCGCCTCGACCACAGGGACAAAGGTCGCTACAAGTGTATCAATAACACTAAGGCCGAGGGCACACCAAATTGCTTCGTTAGGTGCTAATCTAGGTTTTACGTGACTGCGGTGACTTCATGCCTGGCCACACCAAAGTGCTACGCACAAATTCATTTGACAGTTGGGAGCGGTTGAGTCAACACACGATGTCACTCTCAAAACTAATCAATTTCATTACAACTTACCATCTTTATTTACTTTCTATGCAACTTCATTCCAAAGTGATTTTATTACAAGTAAATTTTTCTATAATTTACCTACTCGATGTTTTCCACAAAGGCTCCCTTTTATACATAGCTGTTAATAAAACTTCCGCCATCTTGTAAATTAACCAACACGTATGTTCGCTAGGAGATTCACTCGATGACTAATCGTCATGCAACTAATCGTATGTGGTAGTCACCAAGTGATTTTACAAGATAGCGGAAGTTTTAATAACAGCTGTGTATACAAAGGAGCCTTTGTGGAACCCATCTAGCAAATCATACAAAAATGTACCTGTAATAAAATCACTTTGGAATGAAGAAGCACAGGAAGTAAATTAATAAAGATAATAAGTTGTAATCAAATTGGTTAGTTTTGAGAGTGGCATCGTTTGTTGACTCCCAAATGTCAAATGAATTTGTGTGAAGCACTTTGGTGTGGCCATACATGAAGTCACCTAGTCTATTAGTCACGTAGCACCTAGTGAAGCAATTTGGTGGGGTCTTAGCCTTAGTGCTAAGTTAGATGCTACGTGACTAATATACTAGGGGACGATAATAGTCACGTGGCGCGAAGCGTGCAGTGTTACCATTGCGATAGTATGGGGTGCGTTGGTTCGCTAGTATATGTCACCTAGTTCGCAACGTAACTCTAAGCATCAAGCGAGGCTTATATTAGTCCCGTAGCACCTAGCGAAGCACTTTTGATATCATTATTTACAAAAACATTCCACAAAGTTGTTTACAAAGTGCATATGAACTCTGTGTCCTTTATAATGGTCTGAAGAGGTTTAAGCAAAGCAAACTTTCTAAGGTTTCATTTTCGGTGGTGAATTGTTCACTTAAAAGGCTAATGAAAAGGTGAAAGGTAACACTTGTTTAAGACTTCTAAAACTTGGCCTCGGGGATTTCTTAGTAAATTCTATTAGAATTATCAATATGTTTTATTACTTTTAGTAAAGACATATATACGAGTATATTCTACAGAGAAATCGACGCAACATTGTTTTACTTACAATTAAAAATATTATGTTATGTAGAACTACCACATTATTACAAAATCATGGAAAAATGTTGTCTTACATTATTATGAAACATATTATTTTACATAACCATTAAAAACATGTCTGATATTATTATAAAAAAACGATTTTATTTCATTACTTAACTAGCTAATTCACCGAGCTATTATTTTGTAATATTTTGGTTGTACACAGTACAATCTGGCGAACTAATTGTGAAGTGGTAATCTCAACAACCAAAAATCCGTTCAAGAGACTTTAAACAAAAACAGACTTGAAACCTTTACTTCTGTTAAGAAGTTTCCAGTGAGAATCGATACTAACCAGCTGCCTAGTTGATAAGATACTAACTAACCCACCGCCTAGTTGATAAGATACTAACCCGCTGCCTAGTTGATAAGATACTAACCCGCTGCCACCGAGTTAGTATCTTATGAATTAGGTCACAAATATCAAATTCATTAATGAAAGATTTAAATAAAATTAAATACGAATATTTACATTAGTGTTCATTCGGAAATACATTTTACTACATTCGATTTTGTCAACATCTTAGTCATTTTTGTGTTTGTCAACATCTTAGTCATTTTTGTGTTTGTCAACATCTAAGTCATTTTCTGCAAGTTATCTATACCAGCAGCATCCCTCTTTCATCCTATTTTCATCTATATTTTATTTATAGTTAATGCATTAACGCTGTGAAGGGTTTAAAGATACTGTATTTTTTTCCAACACTGTTAATTCCACTTTATATAACGGTATAACCCTGCCGGTTTCGAGGTTTTCACATCATCGTCAGGAGAGCACAAACATTTCTTCACTCATCTACTCTCAATAAGATCGCACGCAGGACAGATCCTAATTTGCAATGTACTTTATGCGATATAAATTTCTAAGTCAGTTCAGTCCACCACATTGAAAATTTTGTTGAATGTTAGCTTCACTAACCGGGCCGGAAGTTGAAACCTTTTTAAATGACCTTTGGTGTTCGGGGTTGAAGTGTTTTTTTATAAAGTCAAGGGCTGCCTTTCACCTCGTTGACCAAAAAAAACGTTTATATCGATTCATAAAAAAATATTAACGGATCTACTTTTATTAAATAATTCATCTACCATATGTACACTTTTTTATTAATCAACATTATTATTCGTTCTCTTAAGTTAGGCCTGTGGTATTTTATCATCAGGGCTGTTTCAACAATTGAGATGTAAACCCTTAAACGGGCATAAGCAGAAATCGGTCGCATATGCGACCACCCTTATAGTTATACTTATAAGGATTCATTTTCTTAATTAAACTTTTTTAACCCTTCCCTTACGGTGATAAAAATAATACGCGTGATCCGGTGTTGGGTAGTGAGTACGCAATCAAAAATTAGCTACTTTAAATCGGAAAAATAAGAACATTCATAGATAATCCCCTTAATTAATTATAATTGAAGTTAAAAATTATAATAATTGAGATTTATTTGCTGAAAACATTAAAAAACCATCTGAAAACATTAAAAAACGCTCACGGAACGGGCGTACGTCTAACCTATTTGCAAGCCTAGAGGCTACTAGTGACGCGGAATGTCAGTCGCATACCCCGGCGCTTACGCCTTTGCTTGCGACGTTGAGACAATTCAGGTTCTCGCAATTCAGTCTAGTATGCAAGAGTGAGATGCGAATATAGTGTCGCGCTTCCCGCATACTATTCACCTATCGTCAAGACGAGGCACTCGCAGCGTTTAAATACGAATTTGTTTTCGATCTTTACAAAACACCTCGATGTAGTCGATAAATTCTGGTTATTATTAATATTATTTTTTAAATCAATGCGTAAATATATTATGGAGGAATACCTAAAATCTTAACCTTGTATTTATTATATTTATAGAGATATTGATGGTTATTAGAAGCAACGTGTAGAAGATACCCAACACAGGGAAGGAAAGGTTAAGTAACGCAAATGTCAAATTAACAAATGAAGTGAACGGCCAGAGGTCTTATTAAAGACGGATCATCGTGAAGTTAGCTGCATGTTCAGTAGCAACGATCTAAACATCCGGTCAATTTATTGTCAAATATGTAAATAGGTATTATAAGTAAATCACCATTCATTATATCTCATATAAGAATTGTATTTCCTAATACAACCTTAACTTAGATATTATTACCTAAACACTCATCGGTCACTTGTGCAGCCATTGACATGACCCCTGAAATGGGCACAGGTCTCATATGCGACCACCTCATTTCCAAAAATAAAATAATTTTAAACCACATTTTCGAAGATATACAGTTGATTTTTTAGCGTGTGTCCTAGTGGGACGTGCTGATGATGTTGATGTTGACATCTCTGTATTCGCTTTAGTCGAATTCTGTGTTCCTTTTCGTTCGGGGTTGTCAATTTAGCGGGATGCTTAATTTGATACGTCGTGATGATTTTGATTTGTTTTGTATTTAAAATAAAATACGTCGATTCAGGAATGCGGGAAGTGAGAGTGAATAATCAATAAATAGTAAACAGAAATGAATGGTCAAGCGAATAATAACAAGTGCCCTTTATTCAACGATAAGTAGGTATATATAGAATTTCAGAACGGGACGCGTGACTGCGTCCGCGGTATATCTCGATCTCACTCCTGCGCGTGCTGAGGTGGTCGGAAGCGCTGCGGATAATACAGTGGGTAGGATATTTATTGTCAAAACGGCGAGACGGCGTGATATTTTCTCTTTCTACCTTGGAATGCGATGTAAATATTATTTTCGTGTAAACAGTGTTGACGTTCTGGTATGTGACAATTGTACATATCCAGAGGTTGATTCATCGGTCGTTGACCCTGCATGTTGACAATATTTTAGGGACGTGGGTACCCTACAATTTGATACACATAATAATGATTTATTTAACAAAAAAACTCAATATCTCAAAAATAAAAACTTGCCCTATAAAGGGTTAACCCTTAACTAGCTTTAATTAAGATACGCGATTTGAGCGCTGGATGAAATGAATAATAAACAATGAGATATTTTTGTTTCTTATATATTTTTGAGGTTTGACAAAGGTTGCGTGTATTTTTGTTAAAAAATAATGGCATAATAAGATAATTACTTGGAAATCAAACCCTAGTTTCCCTAAGGGCATTACAAATACAAGGAAAATCGTTAATTTGAGACGGAATATTTTCGAATATTGCTGAAAATAATAAAAAAACATGTAAAAAATGTATTCTGCTCTAGGCTACAATATTCTCGGCCGAATCGATTAAAACCATAGGTACTATATTATTTATAGTTAAGGCATTAACGTTGTGGAAGTTTAAAGGTATTGGATATTGACACACCTATTTCATATCACATTACCAAAAGCAAAAGTAAATTTTTTTCTTAGATTGAGCGCGTTAGAAGGCACTCATCAACATACCTAAATGACTGTGAATAAATGTGTGTAATATGTTTGTGTGTATATACTCGTTTGTATGCATACATATGCATTTTTTTTTATTTTATATAATTTTTTAACTTTTTTTTTTCCTCTATGTAATTTTTTTCTTTTTTAATGTCTTGTATTTTCAAAGTAATTGGGCTAAGCCTGTTTTTAAAAAATTAATAAAGTAATTTGTTTTATCAAACATTGTTTATTGCAATTTTTGTAATGGTATAACCGTACTGGTTTCAAGGTTTTCACCTCATCATCAGGGAGCACAAACAAGAATTTAATTTTTGTGAAAGGTCTCTCTGGTCGTTCCTTGATTTTTTAGGCATAAAATCAAAACAAGTGTTGTAATTTGTTTTATCAAATACTGTTTATTCCACTTTTTGTAACGGTATAACCCTACCGGTTTCAAGGCGTTCATCTCATCTTCAGGAGAGCACAAACAAGACTGAAAATGAGGTGAAAGCCTTGAAACCGGTAGGGTTATACCGTTGCTCTAAATATATTTCGTTCAGTATTGTCACAAAACATTTTGTGGTGTCCAAGTCTAGTATGTCCTATATAATGAAATTTTAATAGCTATTTATGACTATAATAAATTAAATGCTTGATCATAGCAGAAAAAGTACCAAAACCTGACACCTTCCTATCGAAACACTAAAATTTACGATAAATACCTTGAGTTGAATTTTTAATAGCTATTTATGACTGTAATAAATTAAATGGTTGATCATTTCGTAAGTTGAGTTTTTAATAGCTATTTACGACTGTAATAAATTAAATGGTTGATCATGGCAGAACAAGTACCAAGTCCTGACAATATATTATATATAACTTTTTTTATATGCTTACTTGATCGCTTATAATATGTCACTTCCCAAATTAAACAAGAAAAAAACAAATAAGCTTATTGATTTTAAACTTTTTCCAAGTTGGTTTCTTTTCACAAAATGTTCGTCCAAACAACTGTTGAACCATCGTTTAAATGAACCAGAATGTACTGTACTGTACTGTAATTTTAAACAAAATTCCAGTGGCTTGACGTACGTAAGCGTCCCTAAACAAACGTTTGCAGATCAAATAAAAAAAATGTTGTTAGCTTTTGAAAATGTTGTTTTATTTAATCTCTTTACAAAGAAATGAATTTTAATGTTATTTTTCGTTTTAAAGAGAAAGCTGTTTTTTGAATAAATTATTTGACGAAGCTTTTACAAATTTATTTTAAATTCAGTACATTTTACTATTTTCTTTATGGGTTAATCTTACAAATGGAGATTTTTTCTAATTTTAATGAGAATTGAAAAATATTTCTGTAGTAGGAATATTTAAATAAAAAGTTGAGTTACCAAGAACTCAGTAAAGACTTTTTTTATATAAGATTCAAGTGAAAAACAATTTTATTCAAAACTGTTTATGGAAAATTATATGTATTTTTTTTCATTTATCTTACCTGAAATATAAAAAGCACTTCGGTGATTAACCAAACGTATACTTATTCTGGTGTAGGTAGGTTCCACAAAACAATACAAAAACATAAATAAAACATTGTGTGGACGTTTATAAAAAGATTGTAAAAAAAACTAACAAAAATAATACACACCGCAAATATGCATGAGAGACGTGATGGAGGAAGATAAATTACCATTGAATCAAGTAAATACTTTTTTGAATGGAAGAATTTTTAAAAGTTAGAGATCTCGTGGGAATCGTATGAGACGTATAGACGAAGACGTGTGAGAAACAGCGCGTCAACATGGCCAGGCAGCTCAGCAGGGTCCACATGTCTGTAGCATTTGCGGGAGGGAGTGCACATCTAGGATCGGGCTGTTTTCTCACAGAAGATCACAGGATCGACTCAAAAGAGTCGTTTAAGATTGACGTTGGAGTGGCGAGGGGATCCTCGACTACCAAACCCGCCAACGACGACGATATATGAAGAAGATACGAAAGATTTATGTCGAGTTAGGAAAGTGTGGCGCTATATCTTCTCGGCCTACCCGGCAGGGAATTGTGTGATGGTATAAAGAGCACTTCCGTGGCCTGGTGGTAAGATATTTGTCTGTCAATCCGGAGGTTGCGGGTTCGATCCCCGCTGGAACCTAGATTTTTTTAAATAGGATTCCAATCTGGTTAACACTTAGGGCCTATAAAAACATATTTCTGCTTGGTTGGAAGAGATTGTCACAAGGCAATAAACTCGCCAGGTTAAAAAAAACGAGCAAATATCCTGACTCCGCAATATACGTGATAGGACTGGTATAAGGAGCTTCGGGGATATTTTTCGGGCTGCCGGGGACAAAGATACCTACTCTCAGGTGCTACTCAACGTTGGGGGAACCTGACATGACACTGGGAAGAAGAAGAAGATAAAGAACAGTTGCAAAAATTTTAATTATATTTTAATATAAGACAACTTCAATTCCATCATAATCAAATAACACCAAGAAAAAATATTAATTGATTTGTAAAAAAAAAAGCACTCATAAATCCATAAAAGGGAACTGCACACAGACTTCTTTTCCATTTACAATATAAATCCGATTAGAGTTTTCATCTCGTGTAGACTTTTATACCAAGAGTCCAATACATTTAGTCTTTTTTAAAAGAGTATATAATCTTGTTAAACGGACGAATAACGAGTGATTTTCTTCCTTCTGACAAATAGAACATCTGAAGATGTCTAGTATCATTCAAGTAAAATTTTTACCCTAAGAACCATTGACTTTGATACTCTAAAAGAATGTTTTCCTATAATGTTTTAAAATATTATTTTCGGGTCTTACATCGTTATGATGTAAGGTCTTGAAATAATATATTAGGTGTTAACATAAGTTGTGTCCATTTTTTTTCCAAATTAAAAAAAGAGCACCAAAAGTAAAACAAAATGGTAAATGTTATACGTCTTTCGAAAGAAAATTTTCTGTTCTACAAGATATTGTGTTTGCTTTTACGTTACATATATTATTTTATTTAATTACAAGCCTTCAAAATGGAATGTTAAGTAGACGAAAGTGAGCATTTTCGACACCTCCTTCTGTTCGCGTTCAATCGAGGGAATAAAGCTACTCACGATATTTGCGAAGTGTACGGTGAAGATGCTATGAATTAAAGGACAGCTCGTTGATGGTTTTTGCGCTTAAAAGACGGTAATTTCGACCTGAAAGACATGGAACGTTCCTGACGACCAGTGGACTTCGATGAGGACCGCTTAAACCATATTATTCATGAAGATCCCCTTCAAACATTTTTCATCACCATTTTCAAACCATTTTTCATCACCAGTAATGATGCAGTAAAGGAACCTTTGCTTGTGGCCATGCGTAGCTCGATGACGCGCGAGCAAACCAGCAGACATTGTCGAACGTTGATTTTTGTTGTTTTCACTCCAAAACATGATGAAACCAAAAACATATACCAAACATATTGCAAATCTTGGTGAAAAGCGTGTTAGAGGAAGATCAAAGAAAGTATGGTTGGCTCAAGCGAATGTTATTCTAAAAGAAGGAAACATAGCTTGTCATAGGAAGTCAGAAAAATCTTATAAGTTATATGAAAAGGTGTATGGATGTAGAAGTGGTTCGTAATTACTATTAAGTAGATCTTGGCCTATTTAATACTTGCCTTACTGTGCTAAACAATTCCGACAGCCACTGTGCTGGACGCTCAGCATCCAGTGAAAAATGTATGTTTTAAATTAAAATTATGCAAAATCTGCTAGGTTATTTTTGTAATTAGCTATAAAATTATTTTATTATGTAAGCCCTGGTCACTCACTATCCATCATAGGGTGGCAAGTGTTAAAGATAGATACAAATCATACAATACATTAGAAAGACAGTATAATGAAAATTAGGAATTAAAACGTCAGTTAAGAGAAAAACAATTTTTCGATTTATTAAAAAATGATTCGATTGGCAAAAACAAAAAAAAACGATTTTACCCATCCCTTTGAGACATGACATTTCAACCGTCACAGGGACCATGCTACATTTTCTTGAGTACAATGATACAAGTTTTTTTTTGTTATGTCAGTTGTCACAATGTTCTCTGACCTCTCTGCCTACTTCGACAGGGATATTGCGTGATGGTATGTGTATATAAATAAAAATATCGTATATTTAATAAAAGTTGTATTTTTTTAAGTGCACAAATCTACAAAGTTTAAAATAATTTTTTTAATTTTATTCCTAAGTTGGTTAAATAATAAAAAAAAACTTTCTTCATAACATAAGTAAAAAATGACTTCAGTCTCTTTATAACGAATTCAGATGTAAGGAACTGAAAATAATATTTCAGGACACTGTACGAGTATAGCCTTAAGCGGAAACGTTTTACCTTCATGATACTTTTCAGTAACGACGCTTTATAGATATTTTACTCCGCAACATTAATAATGTATTAGGTTCGTTACACTCGACTCATCCAAGAGCGAAGAGCGCGTCTGAAGGACTATTCAGTATAAAACTGAAATTAAAGCGCAGCTTTCTTATTTCTTAAGGTATTTTTTCTAAGTGTTTCTTTTTTACAGTAAGATACAATAAGAACCCTTTTTGTAAGGAAAATATTATTACTCGTATAAGAAAAAAAAAGAAAAAAGAATTTGATGGAATTCTCCATATAAAACTGAATACTATACGAGTACATCAATAATGATTGTGAAAACATAATAGTGTGTGTGTTAATCTGTAACCTTCTGGCTATTGAATATATATATTTATTTATTTATTTACACTTTTATTGCAAATCCATTCTGGTGGGCTTATTGCCAGGTGGCAATTTCTTCCAGCCAACCAGACAAAAGTAAATGAAGCAAGTCGCATAAATAATTTAAATGACTATCCATCTTCACGAAATCTATACACATACACGTGAGCACATGCCCACGAACCCCACAAAGACGGACAATCAACCGAACATTATTTTTCATATAAATTGAGATATCATCAATCAAAAGGAAAAGAAAAATCAGAAGTGAAACACGTTATTTTACTGACTAGAAATTAAGATTTTTTTCAGTCGCTTCTTCAAGCATACCAAGGACGGAGCGAGTCTTATATTGGTTTGTAACTGATTCCAACGTCTCACTGCATGGAAAATATCTACTACTTATAAAGAAAATAACAAGAATGTTTGATGACACCGTGGTTTTAATTGGTTTTTCACGTAACCCCACAGAAAATAGTCCAACGATGTCAGATTGCATGATCTTTGTGGCCAATTAACATCACGGTTTCCGGAGATTACAATACGTAAAATAGTTCAACAATTTGAACGCGTTATTGTATTGTATACGACTCCATTTTTATAAATGTCATACATTACACTTCTCAAATGTCACAAGACCCAGGCAAGTTCGCGACGCCATCTGTGTTTTATCTAAGAATTAAAAAACCGCTCTATTTGAAAGACTCTTTACTTGCTGAAATCGAAAGCGATTAAAGGGATATGATAAGTGAGTTACTTATGACATATATAAGAGATGTCTGGTAAAAGGTTCAAAAATGAACGAAGCTTATGATTATAGAAATAGGTGTGTAGGTTACTTAAAAGTGTGTGCGATATGTGGCGTTAACTCAGAGAAACTGGAGCAAGTTGATTAGTTCTGTTAGCTGGGACATTGACAGGACATCATTAAAAAAGGATAGCGACAGTGCACAAGGTAAAAGGAGCACTTAATGTAATACACAAGGAAAATTTGTTAATATTTGGAATAAGGCGAAATGAAGACATCTATACAACTCGTTACGTATACTCTTTTATTATTAAGATAATTCGATTTTTCAGATATTCTCAAATTTCTCGTACCGCCTATACTACTTGTATAATATTTTTTTGTAAATCTTTCTACGTTCAATTTTTTTACGTGATCAAACATTTCAATCTTTAATCTATTCTAATTTAATTTTTTCTTTGTGTAATATTATATACTGTTTTTTCAAACTGTCTTCATAATATTTCTACCGCATTTATCTAATTTTTTACCTGTTTTTTGTCGTATCGAAGATTCGGTTACATACATTTAATTTATAACCAAAATTCAGTTATATTTATCCATCTTTGCTTCCTTTGTATTCTCCTGTCGGTATTACATTTTACAACCCAGCATTCATTCTATTTTATGCAATTACTCTACTTTCAATATCGCACTTCACTTCTTTGATGCATTTTATTTCAGTCGCAAAAGATAACTGCTGCACCATACCCTCTATAATGTCATGGAATCAATAAAAAGATGAATGTGTCGTATATGACAAAGAGGTTCTGAAGGAATATATTTTATTCATAACTATTTTACTTAAATTAATCAAAAACAGACGTGACCTGAATTATATAGGATACATAATTCATATGCACTTTGTAAACAACTTTGTAGAATATTTATTTTCCGAATGATAACAAAAGAAGTGTAGTATACTGTATTATCGTTTTTGAACGTTTTGATCGCTATTTATCTAAACGAAGAGTTACCAAATTGGTCGATATCGACCCCCTGGGGTCGATTTGAATTTTATAGGAGTCGATAGACCCCCTTACTACTGTTATTTGTTTGTTACTTCAAAATATCTATAATTCCAATAGGTACCTAATTAAGAATATTTATACTTATTTGGAACTTGCAGATTTATTTGATAAATGTCAAAAATAAAATAAAAATCTGCTCGTATTTTTTTGCTATAATTTTATTCAGCGCAGATTTCAATATAAAATGTTGCACAAGATAATGCAATGCATAATCCGTAGTCCTTTTATATTTTTCAATCCTTAATTAAAAATTATTAAAATGAAAAGTTTGATATCTAGTGAAATATTAAATATCGAGTATTGTACAAACTTATTAATTTGAGTTGAGTAAATTAAACGACTAAGGGGTCGAAAGTAAATGACAAGGGGTTTGACGGTTTTAAAAGTTTTTGGTTAAAGGGTCTGCGGCCGAAAAAAGTTTGGGAACTCTTGATCTAAACTAATACGTTTGCAATGTTTCATTTAGTGTATATAATACACTCACAAGCAAGAATATCATTTTAAAATCTTATAATTAATTTATGTCTGAAGAGGTTAATTTATATTACCAAAATTATTCTCATAGCCAAGTTCATTTTATGCTTCTTTTCTATGAGTACTTGTAGGTTTCGAGTATAATGCTCTTATATATCCCAAAAACACATACTTACCGATATGCCATATCCCGACCGGGGTCCGCAGAGATGAGAAACCACCAGTATTTCCTATCGTGACACATATCTTTCGCCTCTTCTACATTCATAAAACTTCTCACAAATTTGATGATTCCTCTGACTACCGCCGTGTGACGCTTGACGACCTTCACGAAGAATTTACTGACATCGCTCGAAGTCTCTTTGGTGATATTGTGTCGGAAAAACTTGGTTACAAGAAGTTGGGTGCGAGATGGGTGCACAGAATGCTCACACCGGAGCACCGTCAAAATCGCGTGACTGCCGTTTTGCACAGGAGGGAGAAGCGTTTCTGGACTATATTGTGACGGGGGATGAGATGTGGGTGTGTCACTACACCAACTTCCTCGATCAGGAGGTCGAGGAAGCTGTGAAGAAGTGGCTGAAAGAGCTGGTAGTGGAGGTCTATGACACTGGCATACAAAAGCTGGTGCCCCGACTACAGAAATGTCTCGATCTCAACGGCGATTACGTTGAAAAATAGTTTAATATATTTGTAAAGTATCCTGTGAATTTCAATTAAATACAAGCAGTTTTCGATCCTACATAAATGTTGTAACCTTACTTTCTAGATGACCTTCGTATTACCATCATACGAGTATACGATGGTAAATAGCAAGTTTCCCCTTTAGTAACATTAAAACTGAAGCCTTTTTTTTAGTAAATAATATTTCCAAGAGCCGGTGATAAGGCGACAAAGGAAAATTATCCTGTTACGGCACGCCAACCTGATTTCAGCGTCAAGTGTCATAGCACCATTATTCTCGACGTAAGTTAGTGCCTTGTTTATTACACTACCAACAAATAAGTTAGTGAAAGGGAAATGCACGTTAAGAATTTGTTTTAAATCAAAATTTACGAGCACGGTATAATAAGTCGATAATTTTTATAATTTATAAAATTATCGTTATAATTATGTTATAAAATGGACGCGATATCAAATATACACTCGGTTTACTGCAATGAGAAAGTTTTTGTTTAAGGACATTAAATGGACGCGATATCAAATATATACTCGGTTTACTGCAATGAGAAAGTTTTTGTTTAAGGACATTAAATGGACGCGATATCAAATATACACTCGGTTTACTGCAATGAGAAAGTTTTTGTTTAAGGACATTAAATGGACGCGATATCAAATATACACTCGGTTTACTGCAATGAGAAAGTATTTGTTTAAGGACATTAAATGGACGCGATATCAAATATACACTCGGTTTACTGCAATGAGGAAGTTTTTGTTTAAGGACATTAAATGGAAGCGATATCAAATATACACTCGGTTCACTGCAATGAGAAACTGTTTGTTTAAGGACATTAAAATGTACTTAAAAATAAACTTATAAATAGACACATACGTATGAAACATAACAACACCACTTAAGCATTGCTCACGTCAGGACTATATACATTATTGGGTGTTAACATAAGTTGTGTCCGTTTTTTTTTTTTTCAAATTTAAAAATTAACTCTAAAAGTAAAACAAAATGGTAAAGGTTTTACGTCATTCAAAAGAAAATTTTCTGCTCTACAAGATATTTTGTTTGCTTTTACGTTACATAAATTATTTTATTTGATTATAAGCCTCCAAAATGGAATGTCAAGTAGACGAAAGTGAGCATTTTCGACACCTCCTTCTGTTCGCGTTCAATCGAGGGAATAAAGCTGCCAAAGCTGCTTGCGATATTTGCGAAGTGTACGGTGAAGATGCTATTAATGAAACGACAGCTCGTCGATGGCTCGTCGGGAACGCTCCATGCCTTTCGGGTCGAAATTACCGTATTCGAAACGCAAAAACCACCGATAAGCTGTCATTTCATTCGTAACATCTTCACCGTACACTTCGCAAATATGGAGAGCAACTTTGGCAGCTTTATTCCCTCGATTGAACGCGAACAGGAGATGTCGAAAATGCTCACTTGACTATACGTCTACTTGACATTCCATTTTGAAGGCTTGTAATCAAATAAAATAATATATGTAACGTAAAAGCAAACACAATATCTTGTAGAGCAGAAAATTTTCTTTCGAATGACGTATAACATTTACCATTTTGTTTTACTTTTGGTGCTCATTTTTTAATTTAAGAAAAACGGACAACTTATTTTAACACCCAATAATATAGAGTTTAAAATTAAATTAAGGTGACAGATCATTTTCAATTTATAATAGCATTGTCAAATAGTTTTTTCATGCTTTTATTAAACGAAAAAGGCACGTTTCTTTAATTTAAGTATATTGTGTGCATTTTTTTTACCTTTAAATGTAAAATCGTTATATTTAAAAGAGGAGTTCTACGGTTTATAGATAAAAGCCATGTTAATCATTAAATATATGTTTATTGCTAGAAACATAACGTGTTCATATACGAGTATATCCCGAAATTAAACAGATTTATAAAGGCAAGGGGAAAAATCAAAAGAAAAGCAATAAAAAAATCAGAACTCTTCTCATAACGCCGCCCCGTAGAGATACACCCCCACCAATAAAATGAGAATAAACCCACAAAAAATTACACTGAACAAACAATAAAAAACTCAATAAATATGGACGACAATTGTTAAATATATAAATGCAAACACACACAAGCGGACACAGATTCACATACATACACACACACATATGAACGCACGCACAGATACACAACCACATGCACGCACGTATGCACATACACGCACACTCGCATATGCACTCACACTCAAAAGCTGTCTCAAAACAAGCAATGAAACTAGTGGGGTGGCCGATAAAGGGTGTTGCCTGGTGTAGGATTGTGCAAACATTTAAATAGACAACTTAATGAATATATTTTTTTGTTTGATTTCCATTAAGTTTTATGTTTGTACGTGGATTTAATAAAGCACCCTTGAGATACGAGTATATTGACTTGATTAATGGCACTATTTAATGTTACCTTAATAATACGAGGGCCATCCAGAAAGTAAGGTTACAACATTTATGTAGGATCGAAAAATGCTTGTATTTAATTGAAATTCACAGGATACTTCACAAATATATTAAACTATTTTTCAACGTAATTTGGCGTGAGCGTTCTGTGCACCCATCTCGCACACAACTTCTTGTAACCAAGTTTTTCCGACACAATATTACCAACAAGACTTCGAGAAATGTCAGGAAATTCTTCGTGAAGGTCGTCAAGCCTCACACGGTGGTCATTTCGCACTTGTTCTTCAATTTTTTGCACAAATTCATCAGAAATGACTACCTTGCCTCGTCGGGAATATCAGTACGGCCTTCTTTGAACAACCTAACCCACTTCGTGACATGTTGTCGACTCACCACATCACTACCATAAACTTTCACGAGCTTCCGATGGATATTCGCGGCGGTATTGTTCTGCAAAGTCAAAAAACTGATGACCGCGCGGATCTCGCACGGACGAGAGTTGGCGCGAGCGCTTGACGACCTCTTCATCGGAAGAATTTACTGCGACTGAACAAAATAGCCGCAAAACACGCGGGACCAAACAAACTGACCGTTAGGATTCCCCCTACACGCCAGGTGTACCAACTTTGAAACAAAAAATTTCCCCCGGCCTCAGGAGCCCTTGTAACCTTAGTTTCTGGATGACCCTCGTATATGTTATACACTATTTGGTTGCTTTAATTTCTTTAATAAGTGAAGTTATAGAGATCTTTTGTGTTAGCATTTATTTTTTATAAATGTTTATCCACCTATTTAGCTAGATTTATTGAATAGTTAATAAAATAAATAAAGGCTGTCTAATTCTTGTCGTGGTCACCAAGAACACTAACAAAGTACAGTGTTTTATGTACGATTTCTTCATTAAATTTACTATTGGCTTTCTCTGAAATTTTGCTGTGAATTTACTATAAACATAAAAACTATCCGAGTGATTAATATAACCTAAAACTTTAGCAGACCTTATGTAATAATCACTTGAAATTTATTTATTTTACACATAACAAGAAATATACATAATTTGCGAAAAAAACAACAGGTAGTTTAATTCAGACACACAATTTCAATGCATCTTGGTTTGTTGCCTTTCATTTGTCGTGTCCGCAATAAACTAAGCTTTTACCTGTATCTCACTGAGGACATTTAGCATGAAAAAATAAATCGATACTTCTTTCCGATTTTGGATTATTTAAAATCCCGCTGCACATTGTCATCAACCTGACAAACAGTGACACTCAATTACGTATGTATACATCACGCGAAATCAAACTCCTCACACTTCACCACTCCAGACAGATCAAATATTCATCCCACAATATGCCGCACACAATCAAGAAGCAAAAGAAAATATATTTGTTCAAAAATATAAATATAAAAAAACCACACTGAAGAGCTCTAATAAACACTAATAAAAGTATTAACACTAATAAAAGTATTAAGATAACTTCTAACGAAAATAAACACTAATAAAAGAATTAAGATAACTTCTAACAAAAATAATCACTAATAAAAGTATTAAGATACCTTCTAAAGAAAATAAACACTTATAAAAGTATTTAGATAACTTCTAACGAAAATAAACACTAATAAAATTATTAAGATAACCTCTAACGAAAATAAACACTAATAAAAGTATTAAGATAACTTCTAACCAAAATAAACACTAATAAAAGTATTAAGATAACTTCTAACGAAAATAAACACTAGTAAAATTATTAAGATAACCTCTAACGAAAATAAACACTAATAAAAGTATTAAGATAACTTGTAACGAAAATAAACACTAATAAAAGTATTGAGATATTTTCTAACGAAAATAAACACTAATAAAAGTATTAAGATAACTTCTAACGAAAATAAACACTAATAAAATTATTAAGATAACCTCTAACGAAAATAAACACTAACAAAAGTATTAAGATAACTTCTAACGAAAATAAACACTAATAAAAGTTTTAAGATAACTTCTAACGAAAATAACCACTAATAAAAGTATTAAGATAACTTCTAATACAGACTTCAAGTTTAAAACAGAATAAGTCTGGAAGCGAATAATGCAGGTCGTTATTGGACAGTTTGGCGCTCTGACTTACCTGTCTATCCCCGACACGGATCTTCTATTAGGTCAATGTCACTGATATAAGGTCAATGTCAGCGGCCGTGGTCTAACGGCCGTGGCCCCCCGGGTTCTGTTTCTGGCGGATTAACTTCCAAACAAGTTTTAGTTTTAGACCGTTTTATATCAGAATTCGTATTTTTTAATAGCTTATATGATGCTTATCATAAATTATTATAGCGGTATTGAGCAATTTTATGTTTTTTTCTTCAATTTCATAGCTTTTATGCTGCTTATTATAAATTATTATAGCGGTATTGACTAATAAAGCAGCAGTTATCTCCGGATGCCTGAGGAACACTGTTTGGGGCAATAAACACATGTTGGTGGAAAGCAAAGTCAGAATATACAAAACATGCATAAGACCTGTTATGACTTACGGAATCGAAGCAAGAGCAGACTCTGTAAGAACAAAACACCTCCTCAGAACCCTTAGAGATAGGATACCTAATGAGGAAATCCGTAGAAGTTGTAACATTGAGGACATCGAGGGATGGAGTCGAATCTGGAGGAACCACATTGAGAGGATGGACCCCGCGAGAATACCTAAGATTGTAATGCACGAGATTCCAGAGGGCCGTCGACCACCGGGACGTCCACCAAAGACATGGAGAGAAAGTTGGACATCTTCGTCACAGGACCAAAACTGGATTCCTGTTTAAACAGATTGCAAGATCTAAAAGAAGACGAAGAAGGTATTCAGCATCGCAAACATGGCACTATGTAAAAAAAACTCCTAATAAAAAGCTGCAGTAGATTAAACCTGCCGATTGTCTTAGAACTTTACCATCGAAGCCTTAAATTTAGTATATCAAGTCTGTATGCTTGGTAAAGTGAAACACGATACGCTCAACAAACTAACACACGTGTGATCGTTTTCCATTCGCAGAATAGCTGAAAATCATACTGAACCACGAGGGATTGCCTATTGTACAATATGTTAGCGCCAATTAAAAACATAAAAATTAACTCATAATTAAAAAAAAACAGACTTTCCCACCTGCATGTTATTAAACTATGAAGAAGGAGAAAAATAATCTATATTAATGTCATTCTGCAGAGTTTCAGTCACGTAACATAAATAGTCGTATGTATGAAATTTCGTTACAGCCAAATCTCCAAACTACTGAAACAAAAATATAAAAGGAGTGGTGTGTCATTTTATCTCGAGTCAATAAAAATTAAATGTGTTTTTCGGAATATTTTAAGAATGCTTTTTAATTAAACATGCGCCTGCGATTAATTACTTCAACACGCCGTACCCAAATGAAATTTGTTTTAGATTGTATTTACGCGCGTTGGAAAACGTCTAATGCTGATCATGATTTTTAATAACAGAGAATACAATATACCAAGTACCCCGCCTTAAGGCATTCGGTATAGACGATGAATACTTATAATTTCTGTAAATAAACTACCTAAGTATTATTTATTTCTGAAACCGACCTACCTAATTACCTATAACCAGTGAAACTTAATAAATTTATATATAATACCGCAATCGACTATTCTAAATATATTCGTGTACCGGACCACGGTACAAAGAACTGTAAACAGGTGCGATGGTTACTACCGCATTGCTCGGAGAATTCAGGTCAATTTCAAAAGGCGTAGATAGATGAGAGAAGGTAGCGATGGTGAAGACATTCCTCTGATGGCAGTTTGTAGCAGGTCTCAAAGTAAAACACAGTGTACTGAGAATAGGTAAGTAGTATATTTAAACATTGAAAAGGTCCCTTCTTATGAACGGTCAGTCGGTCATCGAAAGCGCTCACACCTCGCAAAATGCAACAATTTTCGGAAGTTTTGCACAATGCTCAAACCGACCGGTCAGCGATCTAGTCTCGACGCCCGTCCATAAGGCTACATTTCCACTGCGGTTGCGATGCTGCGCGGACCCAAACAAACACAAATATTTCATACAAAGTCAAGAATTTCAAGTATCAAATTTACATCAAATTATAACCAAACAAATATATCAACTACAACTAAATATCAAACATTAATAATACACCTACAATATTGTTATCATCTTAACAGGAATTTATACATCCGTAAAGGTATCCAAGAAACTAAATATCTACACTTATTAAAGGGTGACGCATACGTCCGATATAATTCGAATTTCTACATTCAATTTATCAAAATATCTATAGTTTTTATAATTTATTAATCTAAACACACAATATCAATTATATATTATTTATAGTTAAGGCATTAACATTGTGGAGGTTTAAAGACATTGTAATTTGTTTTATCAAACACTGTTTATTCCACTTTTTTGTAACGTTAAACCCCATACCATTATAAAGGGTTATACCGTTACAAAAACTGTAATGAACAGTGTTTAATAAAACAAATTACAAAACAATATCGTTTATGCATGTAGAATAAAATATTTTAAATCTTCTTTGGCAATAGATAAAGACGTTCAAGTTTTATAATGAACCAAAAACAATTTTAAAATACACCTCCTTCATTCTGAGAACACATCGGCGAGACCGTCGACTCCGTCGGCATGAAACGATTCCCTGAAGGGGATGTTTCGTCATGGGGAATATTCTCAAAGGAAAATACCCGAATTCAGGATATTCATAATGGGATACGCCCAATCAGGGGGGCAGATCTGGAACGAATGTGAATAATAAGCAAATCAAGGCTTTCTCAGTCGTGATATCACAACACGAAGAGCTGCCTGTAAAGTTGTCAATTAATTGGAGAATATTGTGACTCACAAGAAATGAAGTGTTTTATTAATTAATTTTATTTATTTTTATAGCGACTTAAATAATTATTCTATAATCTCTCTTCAATGACGTAAATGTGTATCTAAGATTTATTTTCAACCTACGAAAGTACGATCATATAACTTGATACCAGAAGGCATTGAACTGGTTGAATGTTAGAAATAGACGCCGAATTCACATACTGTCTCTATTGTATAGTATCCTTAACTGTCCCACCGCCCCCTCTTATCTCGTCGAAATGTTTCAGCGTTTTTCCAATCGTGGATTAGCGCTACGCTCAAACAGAGATTGTCTATTGGCCTTTCCAGTTCACCGCTCCTCTTTTTTTACGTCGTCCTTTACTATCCATGCAGTGAGACTCTGGAATCAGTTACAAACCAATATAAGAATCGCTCCGTCCTTGGCATGCTTTAAGAAACGACTGAAAAAACTCTTAATTTCTAATCAATAAAATAATGTGTTTCATGCCTGATTTATCTTTTCCTTTCCTCACCACCACCCCTTCCTTTCCTTTTGATTGATGATATCTCACTTTATATGAAAAAGAATGTTCGGGTGATTGTCCGTCTTTGTGGGGTTCGTGGGCATGTGCTCACGTGTATGTTTATAGATTTCGTGAGGATGGATAGTCATTTAAATGATTTATGCGACTTGCTTCATTTACTTTTGTCTGGTTGGTTGGAAGAGATTGCCGCCTGGCAATAAGCTCGCCAGATTGTATTTGAAATAAAAGTGTTAAATTAATAAATAAAGTGCCTTTCCCTATTCCCCGTGACAAGACAATAGTTATATTAAACAAAAAACATATTGTAATACAAATATACAGTGCTAATGTGACGAAAATCAAGGAGTGTAAAATATAATATATTAGAATGAAATGGAAGATATTTTGAAAGATGGAAAAGTCAGAGAAGTCGTTAGAGCTGTATCAGACGAATATATATGAATAGTACAGTTACGTTAATGGAAGAGGGACGAATGATATCGCACAGCGTGTAGCAATAGGGAACAGAGTCAATGGGACACTATTTACCTTGATCGCGATTCGGTCTTCTAACTCTCATAAAAAATATAAATTGTATTTATTAATTTATCTATTTTTTAACACTTGCCACCCTGTGATGGATAGTGAGTGACCAGGACTTATATTTTATTTGATTATTCGACGTTTTAATACAGGATAAAAGGATTTTTTTAACTAATTAAAAAAATAACCTAGCAGATTTTGCATAATTTTAATTTAAAATATACATTTTTTTACTGGACGCTTAGCGTCCATCATCGTGGTTGGCGGATTTTTTTAGCAAAGTAAGACAAGTGTTAAAGAAAATGATTCTTACTATTAAAAATATCGATACGAAAAAATATTTCAAGAAACTATTAATTCAAAACACTTTCTAGATACACACTTTTCTACACCATTTATATATTTTACTAACCTATTATTCGATGTAAGTAATTTCCTTAAAGTTAAATTAAGTTATTACTTAAGAACAGGGCTACTTTAAGGTTAATATGAAAGGTGGAATTTCCGAGTTAAGTCTAAACAGTGAAAAACAATTATAGCTCACAATAGAACAATGAGCTGTGTTTTATAATAAGATATCATTAAAGAAAACAGGTCTTCATAAATGATGACTCACAATAGCATTAAAGTGACAATAATATTTAATATTTAAGTGGAAAATGAACCATGGAAAATGAACGAATAGAGCAGAAAAAATTTGGTGAAAATTTCGATATATGACAGAATTTTAAATGTTATAATTAAGGATGAATGTGGAATAAAGATCGATATTTTAGAATGAAAATGAGCACGTTGAAGTGGTTTGAACATGTCGAATGAATAGATGACGAAATACTGATTTAACAAATTTAAAACGCATGTGCGAGTGTGAGTCGTAATAACGAACTAACATGACAACTGTTGTTGAACTTCTTCTTCCTCTTCTTTTAGGCATGTTGGCCTGTTATGGTCCTGCATCATCGTTTCCCTCTTGTGACGTCGACTGCCAGCTGTCTTTCCATCTTTTGGGAGGTCGTCCTGGAGGTCTGCTCGCTTGGGGGATACTGTCCCTGACCATTCTTACGGCTCTTGGTTCCGCCATTCTGGATACGTGTTCGTTCTAGAACCTTCTCCTCTGTCGTCCCTATCTGACAATATCTTCAATTTTGCACGTCCTTCGGATTTCTGTGTTTCGTACTCTATCACGAAGGGTTTTGCCAGCGATACTCCAAATACCTTCATTTCTCTGGTTCGAAGGAGATTTTTGATTCTGACAGTGTCAGCTCTGGACTCTATGCTGTGTGTCATTATCACCTTGCTTTGGATGTTCATATACTTGTTTTTCCAGATAGTGTTCTTTAAACATCCGCAAATAGCTGCGGCCTTTTGTGATTGTTCAAATACTTCGCCATAGACATTATGCTAGCACCCAAGTATTTAAATTTTGTAACTTGTTCAATTAGTGTGTCGTCGTTTGCCACACTGCATCCAACTTGCTCTCTGGCTAGAGTCATGCATTTAGTCTTGCTGATGGAGATAGACATGTTGTATTTATTGAACTTAGTGTACAAATATTTAAAAAGAAGATAAGGTAAGGAATAAGATGAACAGGATGAACTTTATGAGATCTTGAATGGATAAGTTTAGCCGTACTAGTCGTAATAAGAAAAACATTACACTCGGTCCTCTTTACCTACACCAGCACTGTCATGACATGATTATATTATGTATGAATTTCTATAGAAATAAACTTAAAATATAATTGAGATTATTAATATTCTATTCAAAGGTAATTAAAATATCAAAACTATATTTTAAATTCAGACAAAGGTTAAATGATTATTAAATTTAATATTCCACGCACGACAGATTAATTAATTGACGTATTATTTGTTGAATAGATTTCCACAAAAGACAAACCGGTGATTATACATTACACACCGGTTTTGTCAGCTGTTAGATGGGCGTTCGTTTTTCAGCTGTGTATATAACGATTTGCATACATTAGACGTATATTTAATGGCATAATCTTTACGAAATAAAAAGCCAAGGAGAATAATGAAATAAAAATAATATGAATTTTAAACGTTTTGTTGCTATTTTTGAAGAAGAAAATAACATTTTTTGCTCCTGTACCGGACAGGTACAAAGACTGTAGATAGGTGGTTGGTTGCCGCGCAGCGCTCAGAGAATCGAGGTAGCGAATTCCGTAGCGAAGATCCAGCAGAAGAAGAAGAAGAAGAGCAGGGAGAGATTCCTCTCAGGCAGTCGATGTAGGGTAGCGGGTCTCAAGTAAAAACACGGTAAAATCGGTATTACTGAGAATTGTTTAATGACGAACATGATTTCCAAGTTTATGATTTTCTCGGAGTGTCGGTCCGATTGTCGGACACCTTACTCCTTCATCGGTTTTGTATGAACGGACTTTGGGTAATTAAATTTGGGTTGTTTGGTGGTGGTGTTGGAAAAATTTTTGTATAGAGAGGAGGGATAGAGTTTGGTACATACATTAAGGTTATAGATACATATAGGTTACATAATAATATACTTATATTTTTATATGTCACGAGCGTTGATAAATATGAATACAAAGAAAGAAAGGATAGTGATGTATACATAGACATAGAAATTTCAATAATTATAAATATATTACGAAGACGGGGGTGAGGGATAACGCTGTGGCTTTAAAATAGTGTACATATATAAATAAGGAGGTATGATAGATACCTTATGAAGCGCGGGTATGTGCACCGGACACTATTCGGCGCCTACCATTCCGAATAGGGGGTCGGGGGGTCGTTCGAAGCATTTGCTTGGGCCTGGGGTGGATTAGAGTAGCGTTCACGTCGTAGTCCGTGAGTGAGCTGATTAGGGGGTTCGGGTGAGTTGAGAGAGAGCTGTAGAACCTCTCGGCCAGAGAGATCGCGTATTTTCGGATGGTGGGGAGATCTAGGTCTTCGTGAAGCCGTTTGTTGCTGACAAAGTAGGGCGCATCCATAATGATGCGCGTTGCCTTGTTTTGCAACACCTGGAGTTTGCGCATATGGGTTTCGGCCGCATGGCCCCAGACCGGGATGGCGTACGTCATCTGAGGACGTATGATGGCCTTGTACAAGTTTAACTTGATACGAGGGGACATCTTACTGTGTCTGCCCAAGAGTGGTGTGAGGGCTTTCAGAGTGCCGTACGCCCTCCCGGTGATGTTGGTGGTGTGCTTTTTCCAGGACAGCTTCGCGTCTAGAGTGACGCCGAGGTATTTCACCTCGTCGCACCACGGAACGCTCTGGCCGAAAAGTCTGAGTGGTCGGATGAAGTCCAGACGTCTTCTAGAAAAACGGACTGCTGCACTCTTGGAAGGGTTTATCTTGACCTTCCAGTTTCTACACCAGCGTTCCAGTCTAGGAATGAAGTTTTGAATGCGAGAGTGAGAATCGCAAGAGTGTTTCGAGGATGAAAGAAAAGCCGTATCGTCCGCGTATTGTGCGGTGATAGATCGACTGGTCTGGAGAGAGGGCATATCGCTGGTGTATATGTTGTAGAGAGTGGGGGAGAGGAGGGCTCCTTGCGGAACCCCCGCTTGTATGGGCCGGTGGGATGAATTTATACCGCTCACCTTGACGGAGAAGGTGCGGTCTCTGAGAAATTATGCTATGATCTGCACGAGGCGGAGAGAGATTCCGGCCTTGTGTAGTTTGAAGAGCAGTCCGTTGTGCCAGACCGTGTCGAAGGCTTTCGCCACGTCCAGCGAGAGGAGGGTGGTTTGATGTTTTCTGTTGTAACCAGTCACTATGTGTTCTACGACGCGAAGAAGTTGATGAGAGGTCGAGTGTCGCGGTTGGAAACCGTGTTGCGTGTCTGGAATTATGTTAAGCGAGGTTATCTCGCTTGATAGGCGATCGAGGATAAGTCGTTCGAGCACTTTACCTAGGGTAGGCAGTAAGCTGATCGGGCGGTGATTTTCGGGGAGTGTTAATTTTTTACCCGGTTTTGGAAACATTATAACGTCTGCGCATTTGAGAGCGGAAGGGAAAAATCTATGCCTGTAGCAGGCATTAAAGATTGAAGTTATGGCGCAGACGGCTTTTTTCGGGAGTTTCTTCAGGGTGAAGTTGTTTATTGAATCTGGACCGGGAGCTCTCTTATTGTGGAGGTTGTGGATGATCTTGTGGATTTCTTGTGGGGTGAAGAAATCCGAAGTCGGCGGGGGTCGTGAAGCGACAATTTGTTTGACCTTTTTGTCAACCGAGGCGGAGAGCGTCGGGCTGTTGAGGTCAGAATTTGGGGTGAAAGTGATGGCGAGCGAGCCGGCAAATATTTCAGCGCGGTCACGCGCCGAGAAAACTGTTCCGTTAGGGCCCTGTAGGGGGGTGGGCCGTTGAGGGGTTGTGCGGAGAGAACGAGTCAGCCTCCACTTTTTGTGTTCCTCGACTTCTAGTGATTCGATAAATTCGCCCCAGCGATCGTTACGATGGCGCTGTAGGTCGAATTTGATCTGTTTCACCAGACGATTGTACAGTGTTTTGTACGTGGGATTGGCGGTCTTCTGCCATAGCTTTCTGATCTTGTTCTTCTCCGCGATTTTGACTTTTATATCGACGGGGAGCGGGGGATCCGGCTTTTGGGGAGGTCTCAGTTTTGAGGCTGACTCGAGGGCCAATTTGATGTTGTCGGTGAGATAACTCACCGCTGCATCAATGGCCTCGGCGTCAGGAAGAGAGGTCGGCACCCTGAGATTTGACTCGAGAGTGACCGCGAAATCATCCCAGGAGGTGATATGCCTCCTGAAAGGTAACGGATCCTGGAGAGGGTTGTTGTCGGTGAGTGTTAATAAAACCGGGTAGTGGTCGGACTGCAACTGCTCTAGAACTAGCAAGTCGCTATAAAACGGGATGTCATTTTTGATGATGATGTCTAAGACGTCTGCAGAGTCGTTTACTCTTTGGGAGGATCTTGTTGGAGTGGTGGGGGCGTCCACAAAGTAATTTTTGCGGGAGGAGATCTCGGCTAGTGCGCGGCATTGGGTGTTTTTGACACGACTGTGCCAAAGCGGATGTTTGGCGTTGAGGTCTCCCGCTACTATAGTGGGAAGATTGTCCGCGAAGAGTGAGTCCAAATCTGACTCGAGAAGCGGTAATAGCGGTCGGAGGTACACGGACACGAGCTTGAGAGGACCGTGGTTGAGGGTTTGAACCACAACGCTGGTACTCTCAATGTTGTCCGTGGGGGCGGATGCGGAGAGGCAGTGATCGATGCTCGCATTTATTATGATAGCTGTGCCGCCTCCTCTGCCTGTGAGGCGGTCATTACGGTAAACATAATAATTTCGGAGAGAGTATCGGTGGCTGGGTTTTAAGAAGGATTCGTTAATCATCATCACATCTAGGTTGTGCTCGACGATGAAGTCCTCGATTTCTTGCTTGTTGGTTCTGCAAGTACCGTTTGCATTCCAGTATGCGACAGTTAGGTGGCAGGGTCTGCTGACTCTAGCCATTGTAGGGGACACACATTGCGAGGGAGTTGAAGACCTCGCGGGCCATGTACATGGCCTCGTCGAGGGTCTTCAAAACTGTAGAGATGTCAGCTTGCGACGGATAACGCGGGTTTGGGGGTGCTAGTTGGGGGGCTGGTTGGGGGGAGAGTTGAGGGCGGGCATTTTTTGCGATGCTCGCGTATGAAACCATGGGGGATGCGACTCTCGACACTGGCTTGGCCAGAGGGGGGGACGTCCTGGGGGCTTCTCTGGCTGGTGGGGGCGCAGAGGGGTGGGTGTGATTTGCCGTTCTGCTCATGGGGTGAGAGGGACAGCTTCTGTAGTTGGCCGGGTGGGGACCACCGCAATTGGCGCATTTTGCGGGGGTGTCAGCCGGCTTTTTACAGTCGGCTGTTCTGTGGTTTCGTGCGCATTTAACGCATACGGCAGGGGCGTGACAGCTTCCAGCGCTGTGGAAGAATTTTTGACAGCGATGGCACTGTCCTGTTGGGGAGGTTTTGCGCAACTCCTCCACGGAGATCTTCATATCGAAGATGCTGTGGAGGTCGTTGTATATGCGACGTCCGTTTTGGGACTTGGTCAGTTTGACAATGACCAACGGTAGTGATTTCCTCTTCCAGTCCTTCATCCTGAAGACGTTCAGGACCGGATAGTCGAGGGATTTAAGTTCCTCTATGACTTCCTCGACTCCGAAGGAGGTGTGGACGCCGCGTAGGACCACGAGGAGGGGTCTCTCGCTGTTCAGCTGGTAGGTGTAGTAGGGGACCTGGAGCCGGCTGGTTTCTTTGGCCAGCAGACGGTACGCGTCTACAGACTTCGTCTGTATACGGAGGTCACCATTGCTCATTGCCTTCGAGGTGAAGGGCATGTTGGCATTGTGGAGCATTTTCCTTAGCTCTGCGTATTTTTCCGCATCCCGCAGAATAATCGGCGGGATGCGTTCCGACTTGATCGGGAGCGGAGCTGTTTGGGAGGGAGCCGATATGGCTGGAGATGCTGAGCCCGGCGGGCTTGGAAGCCTCTGCTTTTTGGCAGAGGTCATTTTTGGTGGAGCTGATAGCTCTTTAGGAGGGCTCTCCGGTGACCTCTTGCGACGGTTTGATACCGTCTGCCAGTCCATGTCGGAACCATCCGGCTGGACAGGTGAAAAGGGGCGAGACGCAGGCACGACAGTGATTTTGGGAATAGGGGCGGTGGGTACACCGACCGTATTCGGGCAGTTTTTATTGGCGGGTGGGGCCGACAGTGGTGAGGAGTTGGCGGGTTTCCTCGATGGTACCTTGGGCTGGGCGGGGGGTGTCAAGTTTGTTGGCGTTGGTAGGCTGGAGGGCGGGGAGATGACTGAGTCATCGCCTATGAGTTGGAGTTTTCCTTGTTTGAAAAGGGCCGAGAGAAATATTGAGGCTTTTGCAAACGATTTTTTCGTCGTGGCCTCGCGAAATATGTCGATTGCCTCTTGGAAGGACATGGGGGGGTTTGGGGAGACCGGCGGGTCTTTAGTTGGGGGGACCCGCGAGATTTTTCGCTGGGTTCCTTTCTTTCGAATGCGCCAGTGCACAATGTCCGCGCTAGAGGGCATTGTCGTTTAGTAATAAGTGAATATATATAAGAAAATAGATAAAAGTGAATATATAGTGAGGAGGGTAGGGAAATGAAAAGTCCGTTCACTCACCCGAATGAGGAGACGTCGGTGACGTCGTCGGGCGTGACACTCGAGCACCGGTGATGGCTGGAACTGCGGTGACGGGTGGCCTTCTTCTTCCCTCCTTCTTAGTGATTATGTTGATGTCCGTACGGGCTGATAGTGATGGTTGATGGCACTCTATGGCGTAGAGGCTTGTAAAAGGAGCGAAAAAAGCCCCTGTTATGGTTGCTTCAGAGATGTGGAGGAGACTGATACACACACACACGTGTTGATACTGATGATGGCAGCTGCGGGTAAAAATCTCGCCAGCTAGCGTGCTGACGAGCCAAAACCCCGGCTTGCGCGACGGTGGCGGTCTCCGTTCGCTTCTAGGTGGTGAGAGCGTCGGAGAGCGGTGTTTGCAGGCGACCGTCCTAGTCGGCTGAGAGCGGCCGAATGATGATGATTTCCAAATTGGGAGGGCTCTATATTAATGGTCAGTCGGCCATCACAAGCGCCCATTGCCCGCGAAAAACAACAACTTTCGGGGTTTGGGCCTTGCTTACGCCAACTGGCCCCCGACCTACTCCGATCGCCCCGCCCGGCAAGTCACATATTTCCAGTGCGGTCGCGAATGCGATCGGAGTCAAACAAATATACATATTTACATATAAAATATAGCAAACATTTACATATAAAACATATACAATGATTATACGAATACAGGAACATAACAGATATTATAACATACAAATATAAGTTTGATTATACAGATATTAGGGTGAATTTCCCTCCAGATCTACACGGCATTGTCTATATCATCATACCACATACACACACAAGGGTGACGCTACACGTCCGATACAGCTCCTGTGAATATAATTTTATGAAATATTTGGATTTCATCTCATCAAGAAAGTCATACAAAAAAAAGATCAAATTAAAATTAATTAAAAATCTAACCAAAAAAAATTGGGTTATACAACTTTAAACTCTCGGGTGGAAGGCAAACTATTAACTGAATTAAATCTATAAAAATATATGTAAAAATAATGTTTTCAAAATTAATGTAGCGAAATCAAACCTTATGGTTATAGAAAGAAATGTTGTAAAAAGTGTTTTCAAAATTAATGTAGCGAAATCAAACCTTATGGTTATAGAAAGAAGTGTTGTAAAAAGTGTTTTCAAAATTAATGTAGCGAAATCAAACCTTATGGTTATAGGAAGAAGTGTTGTAAAAAGTGATGTTCGATGTGTGAGTTAACCCAGAAAAACTGGATCAGGTTTATGGGCTCTGTTATATAAGCAGTATGTTTACGTATGAGGACATTCAAAGAAGGGTAGCGACATGGCACAAGTTAAAACGAACACTTAATGTAATGTACTTGACCCTTGGCCTATGCTGCACCCGTTTGGGGTAGTGTGAGCAACACAGATCACCTGAAACTCCAGATAGTGCAGAACAAAGCATTAAAGATATCTTTTAACACCCATCCCAGAACAAACCTTACCCGACTTCAAGACGAACAGCGAGAAGAAACCCTACAACATCACATCCTCGCTTGGACCGTGAAGTTCTATAAAAGCCAACAAAACCACAGCAATCCCTTAGTCGCTGCCCTGGGGGCTTACGAGAGTAAATCCGACCTACCCTTCCGTTATAAGCACAAGCTCCCGAAGCATTATCTGTTGCCTGACTAGTCCACCTACAGTATTAGCTGGGACGACCAAGGTCTGAGTGAATGTGATGGAATACAAGTAGCCTGAACGAGTGGACTTGTTCTTGCTAAATCATTAGTTGTAAGAATTGTTATCTCGTTATAAGTAGTATGAAGGCGTTAATTATTCCTAGGAATTCATATATTAAGATTATAAAAAATAAAAATAAAATGACATGTAGAAAAATAATATGAAATAAGTTCATAAATGATAATATATAAATAAGATTAGTTAAGTAATAAATGCGTATATAGGTATAGCCTTGACAAATAAGAATATTGTCTTCCAGCCCGGAGGTTGCGGGTTCAATTCCCGTTGGAATCCAGATTTTAGAAAAAAAAATAGAATTCTTAACTGGTTTTCATTGAAGGCGTCCTTAACATATTTCTGGTTGGTTGGAGGATATTGCCACATGGCAAAAAGCCTGCCAGGTTGTTCTGTATACACCGAAAGTGTAATGCAATACAGCAGTAAAGTAGAGTAAAGAAAAAATATAAACGAATCGCCAGATTTATTTTTCAGTAACAGTTTCAAAAAACACGCTTGATTTTCTCAAACAAAATTATTTCTTTCGTAATATTTTTTATTACAATGCATAATAATACAAAGATTTGGACACATGAAAAAAACATTAATTTAAGAGAGATGGAGAATTTTTTTTCAAAAAGTACTGATTTTTCCTTTGAAAAGAATATTCGAAATTTCGTAAAATTAATGTAAAAATATACCGCTGAAAGTTCCAACGAAAAATTTCCGATAAATTTGTCGCTTCAGGCATATTATGTGGGTAAAAGTTTTCTACTACACGGATCGGCGTTACCTCTCAGACTTTGAAAGCTTTTGGTTAGCGATGTATTAAAAACGAACGATAGTACTCGTATTTATTGAATGCACTACGAGGCTTTTTTAACAGAGCTTTTTTTCGTCTACCATTTTAGACAGTTTCATTAAGCACGAAGTTAAAATAATCTTTTTTTTTCATTGGATTCTGTCAAAAGAATAAAAAAACTTTACAGGTATACATACACTAGTTTTAAATCAATATTTCATAAAGAGGGCGATATCACCCGCATGGGGAGAGATTTGAATTTTTAAGGGGAATTGACTTATACAGAATTATTAGGGAGTTTTTAGAAAGAGTAACGAAACAAACATAGACTGCAAATGTAAGTAGGTATGGTACTAGAAGATCAAGGAAAGTATGGTTGGATCAAGTATATGATATTATGAAATAAGGAAATGTAAAAAGTCAGCAAATCGTAAGATATGTATTAGAAAGTGGATGGATGTAGAAGAGACTAAAGATCTTGTAATTTATTTTTATCAAACACTGTTTATTCCACGTTTTTGTAACGGTATAACCCTACCGGTTTCAAGGTGCACACCTCATCTTCAGGGGAGCACAAACAAGACTAAATTCTGTTCGGACTGGTACCGATATACACGCTTTAACAGTTGGGGGCATTCGGGTTGTGGACTGAGGGGTAAGGGAAGCATGGGACGATTTCGGTCAGCAGCGGAGAGATTTTAGGAATATATGTGTTTACCAGATGTTAGGATCGATGTACTGACTTAGAAAATTCTAGGGCCTCTAATCTGTCCAGATTAGAGGCCCTAAAAATTTCTAAGTCCGTACATCGATCCGAACATCTGGTAAACAGTTATATCCCAAAAATCTCTCCGCTCTTGGTCGAAATCGTCCCATGCCTCCCTTACCCCTCAGTCCCCAACCGTTGAAGCGTGTATATCGGTACCAGTCCAAATATAATTTAGTCTTGTTTGTGCTCCCCTGAAGATGAGATGAAAGTCTTGAAACCGGTAGGCTTATACCGTTACAAAAAAGTGGAATAAACAGTGTTTGATAAAAATAAATTACAATGTATTTGAACCTCCACAACGTTAATGCCTTAACTATAAACAACAGACTAAAGATCAATATAGCAATAGGAAAGACTGGCGTCTTATCTTCTCTACCTTCCTCGAAAAAGAGACGGCTTGATGAAATATACACGTATATATAAAACATATTAACCAACTTGCAAAAACTAAAAATATTCTTTTTGAAACTAAGAGGGCTTTGACTTATCTTAAGATGCCCCAAAGGGGTGATAATTCAAAGAAGTTAGAAAACTAGTTGAAGACACCTGACTTCCAGTGCGGGGATTGCAGGTGTGATTGCTGTTGGAACCAAAAATGATTAAATAGGATTCTTGCCTTTTTTATCTTAAGAAATGCTGAACATCTTTTTGATTAGTTCGGAGAGATTTCCGCAATAAGCCAGACAGATTATTTTGTTTACAATGAAAGTGTTATACAATATGTGTGACCCAAAAATGCCGATAAAACTAAGAAAGAAAGATATACCAGACTGTCGTTAGAGTGGCGATTATGTATGGCTCAAAATGCTGGACTGTGTACAGCTCCTACTCTAGGCAACTTGAAACAGTAGAAATGCGAATTCTTAAGTGATGGGCAGGAGTATTACTAAAAATATAATTAAGAGCTCACGCATTCGTTGTAGCCAGGAGGTCACTGACATAAACAGTAAGCTGGAAGAGCGACAGCTGAGATGGTATGGGCACATAAGACGGAGACCACCAGGCCATACGATAAATCAGGCAATGTCTGTGTATCTTCCTCGACAAGAGGAAGACCAAAGAACTTCTGGATAATTCAATGCTCCAAAATCATGCAGAAAAACGGCCTAGATGAAAGCGACACCCAGAACCGAATAATATACAGCCTGAGAACGAGAAGAGCCGACCCCAACAGCCTACCTAGGCAATGAGTTGAGAAAGTGCCAGGAAGAAGAAGAATAAAGTGTTATACAATACCTTTATGTGCAAAAATAATTTAATCCCTTTGATACGTTTTTTTGAGAATTTTCAGTAAACATTTGTACATTTTTGGAGTTACATTTTTTTAACAGAATGTTGCCGAGATATTCTTATTTTCCTGTAATAATATATAATATATACGTGTCAAATATTAACGTAGACGCATTGACATTAATATATTTTATGGGTTGAATACATTACTTATATACATGGAAAAAACATTTTGGCTCTCTTCACTTTGAAATCTTTTTTTTCCCTTTAATCTTTCTTTCCTTTATCATACTTTTTTGACTCTCTTAATGAGTTCTTATTTCATTCGTTGGCGGTGAAGAGATTTATGTAAAAAAATGACAATTGTCATTATGAGAACATTAAGCCGTTTTTTTGTATTAAACTTTCTTTGTATACAGTATAACCTGGTGAGCTTATAACCATTTTAAACAAATAGGAGGATATTAAAATGGCATTTAAAGAAAATAAAAATCAAACCCGAACTCTATGATTGGAAGACGTGTATCGGACGTGTAGCGTCACCCTTGTGTGTGTATGTGGTATGATGATATAGACAATGCCGTGTAGATCTGGAGGGAAATTCACCCTAATATTTGTAATGGAAACTAATGTTGACTTATATTTGTATATGTTCCTGTCATGTAAATCTATGTATGTTCTTGTATTTGTTCATTCTATGTAATAATGTTGTATTTTATGTAGAATGCAATGTTGTATTTTATGTTTGTTTGGCTCCGATCGCATTCGCGACCGCACTGGAAAGAAGTGATTTGCTAGGTGGTGCGATCGGAGTAGGTCGGGGCCCAGTCGGCGTAAGCAGGGCCCAAACCCCGAAAGTTGTTGTATTTCGCGGGCGATGGGCGCTTGTGACGGCCGACTGACCATTAATATAGAGGGCCCCCCAATTTGGAAATCATTCTTCATTAAATAATTCTCAGTAATACCGATTTTACTGTGTTTTTACTTGAGACCCGCTACCCTACATCGACTGCCTGAGAGGAATCTCTCCCTGCTCTTCTTCTTCTTCTGCTGGATCTTCACTTGGGAATTCGCTACCTCGATTCTCGGAGCGCTACGCGACAACGAACCCACCTATCTACAGTCTTTGTACCTGTCTGGTACAACGTGTCTTACCAACTTGACCACGGAGGTTGTCTAGTCACGTTAACTATCTATTGTATTTAACAGTTCATCACTCTTCTTTTTTCATGTCTTCTCTTTCTGTTCATGCTGTGAGACTTTGATGAGATCAGTTACCACTTAATATTAGATTTCCTCCGCTTATGAGATGAAAAAAAAGCCGCAAAATTTAAAGAAGTAACGTTACTTGTTTTAATACCCGGGCTGGAAGACAGACGTTTTTCTGACTAGGTCACTGTTGTATTCGTGTTTTCCATGGAATTATAGGGAATTATTTTCTAAAACTTGATAATTTTGATAATGTAGAATTAAAGGAAATTATTTTCTAAAAATGAATAATTTTGATAATATATAATTAAAAGGAATTATTTTCTAAAAATTGATCATTTTTCACGTACAAGTTTTATCAATGTTGTTTTATACTTCAAATAAGTGACAAAGTGAATTTTATGAGTCGAGTCTTTTTAAACGTTAGAATAAATCTACGCACATATTTATTTATGTACAAATTTCAAACGGAAAAAGTAAACGTTTTTTTGTTTAAAAAACTTTTGTTTAATGCACCAGACGTAAATTGGGATAGTTTTCGGTGTCATATACACAAACTAAGCTGTAACCTTTCCTTACCTGTGTTGGGTATCTTCTACACGTTGCTTCTAATAACCATCAATATCTCTATAAATATTATAAATACAAGGTTAAGATTTTAGGTATTCCTCCATAATATATTTACGCATTGATTTAAAAAATAATATTAATAATAATCAGAATTTATCGACTACATCGTAGGTGTTTTGTAAAAATCGAAAACAAATTCGCATTTAAACGCTGCGAGTGCCTCGTCTTGACGATAGGTGAAGAGTATGCGGGAAGCGCGACACTATATTCGCATCTCACTCTTGCATATTCCACTGAATTGCGAGGAGCTCAATTGTCTCAATGGTCGCAAACGTAAGCCACGCCGGGGTACCGCTCCGCGCCGCAGTATCTTCTGGATTTGCAAATAGATTAGACGTACGCCCGTTTCGTGAGCGTTGCCAGATGTTTTTTTAATGTTTTTAGCAAATAAATCTCAATTAATATAATTTTTAACTTCAATTATAATTAATTAAGGGGATTATCTATGAATGTTCTTATTTTTCCGATTTAAAATCACTAATTTTTTATCGCGTACTCACTACCCAACACCGGAGCACGCGTTTCAATTTTAACACCGTAAGGGAAGGGTTAAGATTATCGCCACTCGTACATGGAATGACCTTGTAGAATGATTTTTTTTATATCGATATCATCCATATCTGGATGGATAAACATGTAATAACACTCTTTAATAAACCTTAAAGGTATAACTATAATGGATTTCGTTCAAACCTGTATTAACCCTTCCTGTCCTGTGATGTGTAACTAGTACACATTGCTTCTAAAAACTTTAATATCTCTATAAATATAATAAATACTGGCTTCAGATTTTAGGTACCATATTCCTCCGTAATACATTTATGCATTGAATGAAAAAAATAATATTAATAATAATTAACACTTATCGGCCACATCAGAGGTATTTTGTGAAAATCGGGAATAAATTCACCGATACAATCAAACGTGTGCCAGTGTGTGACGTAGGTATATTCATTCTAAAAACTCGCTATGGGTGAGGAAGCGACGTTATTTACGTCTCATTCTCACTCTACTTCGGTATATGGGAACGCAAAAGAAATAGAATCTCAGTTCGGAGTTGTGTTTCTTCCTTCGAGATATAACATACACAGTGTTAGTGTTTCCGTACCGTCAGTAGCTTTGGGGCTTTCGTTCGATGTGGTATCCGTGCCTGTTTTGTGAACGTCGGTCGATGTTTTTTTTTTATGTTTTCAGCAATTAAATTTAAATTATTATCACTTTTGACTTCAAATTTAAGCGATTGGCTATGAATATTCTTATTTTTCCGATTTTAAATCGCTCATTTTTACATGTGTATTGAATACACAGCACCGAAAGGGGCAGGTTTTTTTTAGCACAAAGGGAAATGTTAAATGTAAAATAAATTAAAAAATAATTAATTTGTTGAAGTACAAAATATTTAACTCTTTTGTAGTAACAGAGTTTATAATTCTCACAACTAACTAACAAATATGAATTGAATCCGAAGATTGAGGGTTTGATTACTTCTGTTACTCGTACCAAAATTATTTTTAAAAAAGCTTTTTGGTCTGATTTTCACTGTAGGGTTGTTGGAGACAATTTTGAGTGACTGTAAAAGATCTCTACATGGAAATAAACCTGCTAGATTGTAATGTATACAGCAAAAGTTCACTACAATACAATCAAAAGATTTAATTTTCTGATAATATAAATTCGTGTAAGTTAATTACGTGTCCTAGTTGAAGACCTCGACCCAGAAACTGAATTCAAGTGCAGAATTAAAACATCTCATGCGGCTTTTAATAAAATGAGAACCGTATTCTGCGATGATAATTTAAACTTGAAACTTTGACAACGGTTAGTCAAATGCTACGTTTGGTCAGTGTTATTTATTATATGGAGGGGAATCGTGGATCCTCAAAGTTGGTAGTATGAACCGACTGGAAGCATTCGAAATATGGATACACCGGAGAATGCTACGGATACTCTGGACCGATATGATCAGCAACACGAGGGTTCTTCAAAGAGACAAAGTTGGTAGAGAGTTGCTGGCTAATATTAATTGTTTTAGAAATATATCATATTTACATCATTTTTATACAAACAGGTGCTTAGATCTCTTACGACTATATTCTTATATTTAGTTTAAAAAGTGCGTAAATCTCCTACAAGTATGTCCTTATAATAACATACTTTTTGTACAAACGTGTACGTTTATCTCTTACGAGTATATCCTTATTTTTGCATAATGTTTGTACAAACAGGTGCGTAATTCTCTTAAGAATATACCATTATATTTACATAATTTTATACAAACAGGTGCTTAGATCTCTTACGACGATATCCTTATATTTAGTTTAAAAAGTGCGTAAATCTCCTACAAGTATATCCTTATAATAACATACTTTTTGTACAAACATGTACGTTTATCTCTAACGAGTATATCCTTATTTTTGCATAATGTTTTTACAAACAGGTGCGTAGTTATTTTAGGAATATATCATTATATTTACATAATTTTTAACAGGTGCTTAGATCTCTTACGATTATATCATCATATTTAGTTTAAAAAGTGCGTAAATCTCCTACAAGTATATCTCTATAATAACATACTTTTTGTACAAACATGTACGTTTATCTCTTACGAGTATATCTTTATTTTTGCATAATGTTTGTACATTATATTTATATAATTTTTAAACAAACAGGTGCTTAGATCTCTTACGACTATATCCTATATTTAGTTTAAAAAGTGCGTAAATCTCCTACAAGTATATCCTTATAATAACATAATTTTTGTACAAACATGTACGTTTATCTCTCACGAATATATCCTTATTTTTGCATAATGTTTGTACAAACAGGTGCGTAATTCTCTTAAGAATATAACATTATATTTACATAATTTTATACAAACAGGTGCTTAGATCTCTTACGACTATATCCTTGTATTTAGTTTAAAAAGTGCGTAAATCTCCTACAAGTATATCCTTATAATAACATACTTTTTGTACAAACGTGTACGTTTATCTCTTACGAGTATATCCTTATTTTTGCATAATGTTTGTACAAACAGGTGCGTAATTCTCTTAAGAATATACCATTATATTTACATAATTTTATACAAACAGGTGCTTAGATCTCTTACGACTATATCCTTGTATTTAGTTTAAAAAGTGCGTAAATCTCCTACAAGTATATCCTTATAATAACATACTTTTTGTACAAACATGTACGTTTATCTCTAACGAGTATATCCTTATTTTTGCATAATATTTGTACAAACAGATGCGTAATTCTTTTAGGAATTTATCATTATATTTACAAAATCTTTATACAAACAGGTGCTTAGATCTCTTACGACTTATATGTAGTTTAAAAAGTGCGTAAATCTCTTACAAGTATATCCTAATAATAACATACTTTTTGTACAAACAGGTACGTTTATCTCTTACGAGTATATCATTGTATTTACATTATTTTTCTACAAGCAGCTGCATACATTTCTTAAGAGTTTATCCTTATAATTACATATTTTTTGAGTAATCAGGTGTTTAGGTCTTTTTTATCCTGGTTAATACGAGTATACGTAAAATATATATACCAGGATAGAAAGGATCATATTTGTAAAAAATGTTTATTTAAATTTAACCAGGTTTCACATAGGTCAAAACGACAATCGCGCACCTCTGAAAATAAATACTATCGTATTTATACTTCCGAAAAATAAAACGGCCGTCATATTTTATCATACAACGTAAATCAAACATAGAATTGAATCACACCCTAATCAACTTATTCAAAAAACAACGTACAAGTTTAAAATATTTTTCACCCTTCTCTCTGCTAACTGCTGACTCGGAAAGAAATATTTTAAGGTAAAAACTTTTTTGTTCGACAAGAAATATATATAATACAAGCATTGTGAAGGGGACTTGTTTATTGTTCGTACGAAGTTGGAGTATTGCTTTTGTTTTTGCTATAACAGTGTTTTTATTTAATGTTGTTTACGTAGTTTTGTTCTTTATTACTTTCTTTCGATTGTTTTTTTTTTTCTTAAGTGTCTTTTAAAAAAGTCGATTTTGTTAATTTTGAAATCTGATTGACATTCCAGCTCGCAAAGCATTTTTTTTTTAATAAATTCCTCGACAATAATTCGGAAGTTATTTTTTTAAAGAGTTATCCTATTTTTATCAAAACCTTTTTTTATTTTCTTTATGGAATATCAGGATATTGAAATTCAGTTAGGTAATAAAATATATAACGGGCCAAGTATAAAACATCATACTAAAAATTATTTGAATTTTGAATGAAATATCCAAAGTTGAATGTTGAATATTCTCGTTTATTAAAACCTTGCGTTTTATTTATAAAACAAAGTACTGTCAAAATTCAGTGTGGTGTTAAGATATATGTGTGAAGTGTATACGAGTATAAGAGATAATATTAAAAATTATTTTCATTTTGAATGCAATATCCAAAGTTCAATTTTGAATATTCTCGTTTATCAAAACCTTGTGTTTTATTTATAAAACATCATACTGTCAAAATTCAGTGCGGTGTTAAGATATATGTGTGAAGTATATATAAGACATAATATTAAAAATATTTTCATTTTGAATGAAATATGCAAAGTTCAATTTTTAATATTCTTGTTTATCAAAACCTTGTGTTTTATTTATAAAACATCGTACTGTCAAAATTCAATGTGGTGTTAAGATATATGTGTGAAGTATATATAAGACATAATATTAAAACTATTTTCATTTTGAATGAAATATCTAAAGTTCAATTTTGAATATTCTCGTTTATCAAAACCTTATGTTTTATTTATAAAACATCGTACTGTCAAAATTCAGTATGGTGTTAAGATATATGTGTGAAGTATATATAAGACATAATATTAGGTCCTTACATATGAAATTGGCGTTTTGCCGTACTGGCAACTTTGATCTCAAATATCTTCTCTTTGGTTAGGAATTCCAAATTAAAATTTATACAGCTATTTACTCAAGTATTTGTGTTTCGAAAATTATAATTCATTTGTTTTTTCCTCAATTGTTTTTTTTCTTTGCGTCACTCAGTTTACAAAATGGAAAACTTGAAATATCGCGTTATTTACGAGTACGAGTTCCACCGTGGCACCAGTGCTGCAGAAACGGCTCGAAGGATTAATGATGTGTATGGCGACGGTGCCGCAAAAGAAAACACAGTGCGTTTTTGGTTCCAACGTTTTCGTTCTGGAAATTTCGACCTGCAGAAGAAGCCCCGTGGACGGCCGGAGACCAAAGTTGATAATGAAGAATTGAAGGCTATTGTGGAAGCGGATCCATCGCAAACCACGTCCGAGTTAGCTGCAGGCTGCGGTGTTAGTGATAAAACTGTTTTAATCCACTTGAAGCAAATTGGGAAGGTGAAAAAGCTTGAAAGGTGGGTACCTCACGAATTGAGTGAAGCAAATCAACAAACGCGCGTTGACTGCTGCGTTGCATTACTCAACCGGCACAATAATGAAGGGATTTTGAATCGAATCATTACCTGTGATGAAAAGTGGATCCTGTATGATAATCGGAAGCGCTCATCGCAATGGCTGGACCCTGCCGAACCAGCCAAACCATGCCCCAAGCGAAAATTGACTCCGAAAAAGTTACTTGTGAGCGTTTGGTGGACTAGTGCTGGTGTCGTTCACTACAGCTTTCTTAAATCTGGCCAGACGATTACGGCAGATGTCTATTGTCAGCAACTGCAAACCATGATGAAAAAGCTAGCTGCTAAACAACCGAGGCTGGTTAATCGCTCTAGGCCACTGCTGCTTCATGATAACGCTAGACCACACACTGCACAACAGACGGCTACCAAATTAGAAGAGCTTCAATTGGAATGTCTAAGACATCCACCGTACTCTCCGGACCTTGCCCCGACAGATTACTATTTTTTTCGAAATTTGGATAACTTCTTGCAAGGGAAAAAATTCAACTCCGATGGGGCAGTCCAAACCGACTTCAAAGATTTTATTGATTCCCGTCCGAATGGTTTTTTTAGTAAAGGGATCGATGAACTACCTATGAGATGGCAAAAGTGCATAGATAGCAATGGTACATACTTTGATTAAATAAATATATTATATTAAAAAAAAATCAACTTTATGTTCCTCCCAAACAAAACGCCAATTTCATATGTAAGGACCTAATATTAAAACCTTTTTCATTTTGAATGAAATATCCAAAGTTCAATTTTTAATATTTTCATTTGGTTTTTATGTTTTATAAATACCGATGTTTTATAAATAAACCTTGGTTTATTTAGTAAACATAGGAACGGTTAAATAAAATCTTATATTAAAATAAGCGGGTAAAGTATTATATATAATACAACAAAGTATAAAAATATTTTCGTTCTGAATAAAATATCCAGTGTTCATTTCTGAATATTTTCGACATGAGTTCTTTTATCGTTTTGTATGTTATGAATATTCAATAATGTTTTCAAAGTGATCTCTTTTGAACATTTCAGATATATAAGGTTCATCAGTTCGCGTATGCGTATTGAGCGAACTCATTCCACCCGCCGGCAAAAAGGAATTTGATGCGAAGGAATGTTCTCACACTAAAGTTTGACGTCATTCGACTAATGTAAAATTTCACCGCATCTCCTTTTGATATGAAGGCCTATAGACAACGCTTTCACCAACGCACGTTTCAACGTTTTATTGAACCGCATAAATTCCTGATCCATTTTTGTAATATAAAAGACAAAAATAATTAAAAAAAACACATAAAACTTGAGAAGTCGCTTTGTTCCAATCAATATCATCATCATCATCAGCCTGTACCCATCCACTGCAGGATGTAGGCCTCTCCAAGTTGTCTCCACAAAATCCTGTCCTTTGCACATTGCTGCCACATAATACCTTTGTAGGAATACCTACCCAGATAAATAAATAAATAAATAATTGTCAAAATGAATAAGTGAATTGTTAAAACACAAATAAATTAAATTAATTATTGTTAATAATAAACATATAGGGTCATTGACCGATCAAGTATTCATAGATAGCTACACGTCAAGAACGGCGACAATGTTTACTATTTTTATAGTACCCGCGATTTGTCCAGTCATCTCCAAATATAAATAATTAACCTACCGCCAGTCCATGCGCCAGAGCGAGATAGAATATGTATCGCGAACTGGTTCATTCATTGGTATAAATTGCCCGCACTCTGAGAAATAAACATACATTTTTATTGTCATTCATTCAGCTGTCAAGACGTATTATTTATCGCCCGTTGTCACTTTCGCTTTTTTATATCCGCATTCCTGAGTCTATATTTATTGAATATAAATCAAGATCATCACGACAATTAAAGACAAGCAATCCGCTATATTGATGACTCCGCACGAGAAGTAACGCAGAATCAGCTAAAACGAAGATAACGATGTCGATATCAAAATCATCAGCACGTTCTAATAGAACAGACGCTACAAAGATAACGACCATCGTTACACCTGCATGCTTACGTATTTCGTCCACCCAGCGCGCCTTAGGTCTTCTTACAGGCCTTTTTATACCTATTGGGTACCACTGGATTACTTCATACGTCCAACGATGGTCTGTTGCTCGGGCGATATGTCCAGCCCACTTCCACTTGAGTCTTTTTGCAACCTCTATAACATCTTCAACCTTTGTTTGGGCTCGTATCCACTCATTACGTTTTCGGTCTCTTCTGGTATAACCTAGCTTGCACCTTTCCATGCTGCGTTGTGTTGTTTGGAGCTTTTGTAACATTCGTACCGATAAAGTCCAAGTCTCGCATCCATATGTTAGTACTGGCAAGATGCATTGGTTAAATACCTTCCGTTTGAGGCAGATTGGGAGCTCCAATCAATATATTTACTCGGATATTCAAATTTTTCTAAGTATTTTTTTTAAGGAATTTATTAACATATATTTAGATTTCTCAATATATTTTTAATAAAATATAAATAAAAAACATTTTTTGTTTAGTGAAATGAAGAAGAACACTATGAGATGGTTTAGACATGTAGAACGAATGAATAAAGAAAACTAACAAAAATATAAAATGATAATGTGAGTGTAAGGCGTGTGAAAATAAAACCAAGGAAAATATGGTCCGATCAAGTGAATGATATTATGAAACAAGGAAACGTAGAAAATCAGAGAAGTCGAATAAGTAGTACGAGAAGGTGTATGGATACAGAAGAAACTTAAAATCTGTATCAAGATAGGAAAGTCTAGCGCTCTGTCTATTCTGCTTACTTTGCACATTTTTTCCGCCTAGTATTGGGATATTATAAGGATACGTATTCTTTAAAAAAAAATGAGTTAAAACACGTCTCACTTCAGTGTACCATCCGATCCAATACAGCGGTGTGGCCGGTAAGTTTGCTGGTGCGTAATGACTCACTCACTTAAAGAAGATAAAAAACGAAAGAAACAAAAACTCCACGGCACAGCTTTGCTTTGCATCTCAATAAACGTTGGAATGACGGTGAGATCCTCGACTGCGAGATTACTTAATGAGATCATATTAGTAACGACGATTACTAGATGCGATATGTCGTTACTAGAGGAGATCTTAGTAACGACGATGACGATACATTAGTCCATTTATTTCTTCTGTGTTACAATCCTAGGATTGGTCTGCACCAAGCACTCGATCCCTCCACTCATCTCTGTCATCCACCAGTCTCTTCATCTCCTGGTAGCTGCCACAGCGCACATCCCGGCTCACCCGGTTCATCTGCCCTCAATCATTCCCTCGACGATGGTAAGGAGCAGGCCCGGGTGCCTGATGTTATGGCCTATCCAACTGGATTGTTGTTGGGCAACTCTATTTAGGGGTTGCCTTATTTCTCCAACCCCGCTCAATACCTCGTCGTTTCTGATGTGATCTGACCAATGGAACCTGTCCATGCGCCTGTAGCACCACATCTCAAAGGCAGCCAGACGCCCGGACTCGCTCCGGCTGATAGTCCACGTTTCGCAGCCATATAGCAGCACACTCCAGACAAGAGTTTTCATTAAATTCTTCCTAAAATTGATATTAATGTTAGGAGATTCAAATATCTTGGATTTCTTGTTAAAAGCAACTCTTGCCTGTTGGATCCTTCTTATTATTTCTGTTTTTGATCGGCCATCTTGAGATACTCTGCTGCATGTACCCCCCTGATGATGAGGCGAAAGCCTTGAGTTATAAAGGGTTATACCGTTGCAAAAAGTGTAATGAACAGTGTTTAATAAAACAAATTACAAAACAATATAATTTATATATGCAGAATAAAATATTTGAATTCTCCTTTGGCAATAGATAAAGACGCTCAAGTTTTATAATAAACCAAAAATAACTTTAAAATAAACCTCCTTCATTCTGAGAACACATCGGCGAGACCGTCAACGAGACTCAAAAAAGTACAAAGAATTCTTGTTTTTGCTCCCCTGCTAATGAGGGGAATACTTTGAAACTGGTAGGGTTCTACCGTTACATAAAGTGGAATAAACAGTGTTTAATAAAACAAATTACAATGTATTATTTTTACTTAAGGCATTAACATTGTGGAGGTTTAAAGACATTGTAATTTGTTTTATTAAACATTGTTTATTCCACTTTTTGTGGAAATTGAAAGTGGAATAAACAGTGTTTGATAAAACAAATTACAATGTATTTTAACCTCTAAAATGTTAATGCCTTAACTATAAATAAAATACAAAACAATGAAAGCTGTCTTGTTTACCCATTTTATGGAATATTAATTTTTTAAAAGTAATCGAATTGGCCTGATATTACACCGCTAAATACATTTTCAATATTTTAAGTAAACCAAAAACAAGTGGTTTAATGTTTTGGTCCTTTATGCATATTAACGTCCATTAAAATATGTGTGGGCTTTTTGCTCACATTCAGTCTAAAATGTTGAGGTAAAAACTCATAATATATAAATGTTATTATGTAAAAAAACAACTCAAACAACATTTCGTCTGTTTTAAGAGAATTCGAAAAAAATATTGCTGCTTTATTTGCGCTTCTACCGAACAAAATTTTGAGGTAAAAACTTAATTTAGAAACGTTTTTATGAAAAAACAACCCAAACCACATTTTGTCTATTTTAAGAGAATTCGGAAAAAAATTGCTGCTTTGTTTGCGTTTCTATGGAATAAAATTTCTAGGTAAACACTCATAATATAGAAACGTTTTTTTATGAAAAAAAAACAACCTAAACCCGTTTTGTCTGTTTTAAGAGAATTTAGAAAAAATGTCGCTGCTTTGTTTGCGCTTCTATGGAACAAAAAAATGTTGGAATTGAATACCCATAAAATACCCATTAAACAGGCTTGATATTTTTTGTAAATACATACATAATTAATCAATGCTTTTTCGATACTTTAAATAAAACAAAAATAGTTTCGTTTCAAATTATAAAGTATGAAAAAGTGAGTACCTTTTGCATGATAACGTTCATAATAAATATATGTGCTATGGTTTTCAGGATTCAAATAAGTTAAATAGCGTTTGTTTATTTAAGCTACGTGCAGAAAAGCGAGGTACGTTGTTGTTAAAATTCTCATTACCAATTCTCGAATACAACAGAGTATGAATACAAAATGGAAGCATTGCTATACTCATTTACCTACGTTAAACACTTTAAGTACTATTTTTTTTTATCCACTTTGTACGGATTTCTCCTGTTACACAAAGAGGGTCTGCTTCTAGCGTTAGCTTATTCGTTAGGAAGAATATCAGTCAGGATTCTTCTCATACTGCTAGACGGTACCGAGAATATATCAACAGTGTCATTCAGTTGGTTCAATATCTCTATACCACGCGTGACTGAGTGTTTAGCCATGATATTCGTCCTGTAAGTTGGTATGTAGAACAGAGGGTGATTCCTTGCACGGCTATATTTATTGGGTACATATAAACTTAGTGCTTCTAGAATCGCGGGACAGTTAAAGGAACCTTGGAAAACCTTTATTAGGAATATCGCAATGGATTCTTGCCTTCTTGTTTCGAGGCTTCTATAGTTACACACCGTGAAAAGTTCGACATGGTGAGCATATTTTGGGTAATCGTCCTTTGTTCTGTACCATAGATATCGGAGGATTTTTTTTGTATTGGTTCTATATTGTTTTTATATTTGAGCTGATGAGGTGCCCAAACCGTAGATGCATATTCTAATTTGGTTCTAATTAGATAATTATATAAGTTTCGGAGGATATCGGTGCTATTAAATTCTCTGGATATTCTCATTTTAAAACCGAGTAGTTTTTAAAAGTCCGATATCAAACGTGAGACATGGTTAACGAACGTGAGTCCGACATCAAAGGTTACGCCCAAAGCTTTGAATTTAGAAACTCTGTTTAGTGCCACTCCCTGTATAGTATACTGATGGTGGATTGGTGAAAACGATCGACCATAAGATACACAGACACATTTATTAATGTTGAACAGAAGATGATTTTGCTCACTCCAGGAGACTAGGGAGTCTAGGTCCTGTTGTAACTGTGCACAGTCGTGAAGTGAATTAATCTTTTTGAAAATTTTAAAGTCGTCAGCAAACAATAAACATGTTGAGTGACTTATGGTCTTGGATACTTGGTTATTCTTCTTCATAGCATACTTAGTGCTGAGCGTTACGGTCTTCAGCTATATCTCAAACTTGGCGCATTACTTATCTTCATCTCTCCCGGTCCTGGGTCATGTTGAATACAGCGCTTAAAGAAGATACTGTAAACTTCTTTGTTTGATCAGTCCATTTTATAGGACACCTTTCTCTTGTTTGCCTTCCCTCAACTGCTTCCGTGATCACCAGCTTATCCAGACTGTCATAATTATTTCTAGCAACAAGCTTAAAGTACGTTAGGATTTCTTCTACGTGTTGTCTGAAGTCTTTCGGTAATTTTCATTTTTACGATGATATAGACGTTGGTGTGCTTTGCGGTTCATGTGATATGGAGCATGAAACTGGACTACCCTTAACAACTGCCCTTCCAGCTGTGTACTGCAGGGATGGTTGAAGAGGATTAGTCAGAGGCTGTTATGGGGGTCACGATGCTCAGTTATGAGCTACACGACAGGATGATGATATTTTCGATAAATTATAATTTTATTTCTCTTTGAAATCACAAAAAAATATCAAAAATAAGAAAAAAGCAAAAAACAGATATTTATCTTTTAGATATTTTTGTTTTCACTATTTGCACTTGTAGGTAAATTTGTGTTATAGATCGTTCAGCCAGAAAAGTAATTTTGCAATAGTATGAGTAACACTCTCTGTATTACACAACTTAACATATGTAGTGGTATTGGTTTTAGAATGCCACAGGATTGGTTCGCGCAGAGCGCACGTTTGTATTGTGGTTAAAATACTCGGTGATTAGAAAAACACTACCATGTCGAAATTAGGAGTGCGATTTTTGTGTAATGTAATGTATAATTTAAGAAAAATCGAAAGCTTAGAATGTACTTTGTTATAAGTTAAAGTTTCCTAGAATTTAGTATCACTCCATCCACTATTATTTTAAAAATGTTTTATTTGTCATTGTAATTATGATACATTAATATGTTAAATAATCTTACATTCATTTTATTTTTATGTGCTATAATCTGATTAAAGCTGACGAACATTTTTACTTTATGATACTTGTACTTATAATTATTTTTAATCTTGAAAAAATTCATTCTTGTAATTTAATGTTTCCTAGAATCTGCCATGCCTAAACAATTAATATGTTAAATAAACTTACTTGCATTTAATTTTTATGAATCTTACCATTTAAGCTGATAACATTTTTAATCTACAAAACGTGTGTGTTCATTTCAATGTTTGAAAGTGTTATTTAAATATAATCTGTACATACTATGTTGCTATCAATAAACCTATTATTTATTTATTTTATTTATATATATAAACAAATTCTATATTTATGAACATATATTTTCATAAATGTAGAATTTGTTTTACTTCCGTGAATATTTCAAGGGTTGCAACTAGTTAAGTATAAATATAATTTAAGTACTCGTATATCCCCAACACCGCTAAAGTTTCCGTATACTAAAGCTGTATAAAGGAGCTCAAAACTTGAGCTACGGTAATAACATAGTATTATTGTAATTAACAGAGTTAATTTTATTATAATAAGAATTTAAAACTTTGTCTTCTGCCGCATGTTAATGAACATGAAATAGTTAACATTTTACAGTGGCTTTACAGAATATTTAATTAACTCAACGGTTAAGAAAAACGGCTTATAAATTATAAAATCTTTATTTTTATTTGACACTTTTATTGCAAATACAATCTGGTGGGCTTATTGCCAGGCGGCAATATCTTCCAACCAACCAGACAAAATTAAATGAAGCAAGTTACGTGGTCGCATAAATCATTCAAATGACTATCCATCCCCACGAAATCCATAAACATATATGTGAGCACATGCCCACGAATCCCACAAAGACGGACAATCATCCGAACATTCTTTTTCATATAAAGTGAGATATCATCAATCAAAAGGAAAGGAAGGGATGGTGGAGAGGAAAGGAAAAGAAAAATCAGGAAGAAAACACGTTATACTTCTGACTAGAAATTAAGAGGATTTTCAGCCGCTTCTTAAAGCACGCCAAGGACGGAGCGAGTCTTATATTGGTTTGTAACTAATTCCAGAGTCTCACTGCATGGACAGTAAAGGACAACGTAAAGAAAGAGGAGCGGTGAACTGGAAAAGACAATAAACAATCTCTGTTTGAGCGTAGCGCTAATCCATGATTGGAAAGACGCTGAGAATTCTCGGCGAGATAAGAGGGGGCGGCGGTTAGCGAGTTACTGATATTATATAATAGAGACAGTATGTGAATTTGGCCTCTATTTCTAATATTCAACCAGTTCAATGCCTTCTGGTATGAAGTTATATAATCGTACTTACGTAGGTTGAAAATGAATTTTAGGCACACATTCTTCTTTTTGCAATAGATTTTTCATCCGTTTTTTTTTTCTGTATTATTCCTGGAATATGGGCTACTAGATAACACTCTTTAGAGGTCTATTTGATGGTCGTCTTTAATTTGCTTATTATAAAAGATATATAAAATCTGGGTATTATTCATTCTTTGATTGTGATCCCCTAAATAATTTATTTATTTTCTTAAAACAGGCTTAGCCCAATTACAGTGAAAAATACAAGAAATGTTAACGTTAAAAAATTATATAAAATAAAAAATGATGTATGTGTATGTATTTATTTATTTATTTAATTAACCTTTCCTTCCCTGTGTTGGGTATCTTCTACACGTTGCTTCTAATAACCATCAATATCTGTATAAATATAATAAATACAAGGTTAAGATTTTAGGTATTCCTCCATAATATATTTACGCATTGATTTAAAAAATAATATTAATAATAATCAGAATTTATCGACTACATCGTAGGTGTTTTGTAAAGATCGAAAACAAATTCGTTTTTAAACGCTGCGAGTGCCTCGTCTTGACGATAGGTGAAGAGTATGCGGGAAGCGCAACACTATATTCGCATCTCACTCTTGCATACTCCACTGAATTGCGAGGAGCTCAATTGTCTCAATCGTTGCAAGCGTAAGCCACGCTGGGAGTAAGCCACTACCGCTCCGCGCCGCAGTAGCTTTTGGGCTTGCAATCAGATTAGACCTACGCCCGTTCCGTGAGCGTTGCCAGATGGTTTTTTAATGTTTTCAGCAAATAAATCTCAATTATTATAATTTTTTACTTCAATTATAATTAATTAAGGGGATTATCTATGAATATTCTTATTTTTCCGATTTAAAATCGCTAATTTTTGATCGCGTACTCACTACCCAACACCGGAGCGCGCGTTTCAATTTTAGCACCGTAAGGGAAGGGTTAACGACACAACATTGTCTTTATATACAAACGAACATGTGACAGGTTATACAAGTACTTCAAATTATTGACAAATAATACAACTTTATCTTAAACTAACATGAAGATACAAAAAGCAGTGGTAATAATAAATTACAGTCATTATTTTAAAATTATTTAATAATTATATGTCTATTTAAGTTCAATATATGTTATGTATGAATACCACAAAATATTACCAAATTGTATAATATATATATACACAAACATACACATATATTCAAAGTCACTTAAATACGTTGATGAGTGCTTTCTAACGCGCTCAATCTTAGAAGGAATTTACTTTTGCTTTTGGTAATGTGATATGAAATATGTCAATATCCGAAGCAGTCCCGTTCAAAAGAGTTAAGGCCCTTCCAACAGGCAAAGCGGCTGGAAGACCCGTTCTCGCGTATGTTATTGAGAACAGTTCTTGCTGGCGCAGTCTAGTGTAACTGTTAGGAACATTTAACGCTAATCTTAGTAGTAATGCTGGAACGCTCACAACTCCTCGAACGAGTCTGACAACGTATACCAGGAGACGCAGATCTCTTCTTACGCTCAAGGAGTTATACCCGAGCATGCTCAGCAGAAACTGAGTAGGATAAAGCCATGAATAGACACCGAACTCTCTCATATAGAGATATTGTGGCTTATGAAAGAAGTGTTTCATTAATTATACCCACCATACATAGCAAAAACATTCATTTTTGATATCCTTCTAATTAGTACTTTCGTTTGTGTGGTGGATATAAATTAGTACCTTCGTTTGTGTGGTGGATATAAATTAGTACCTTCGTTTGTGTGGTGGATATAAATTAGTACCTTCGTTTGTGTGGTGGATATAAATTAGTACTTTCGTTTGTGTGGTGGATATAAATTAGAACCTTCGTTTGTGTGGTGGATATAAATTATATTTGAACAAATTGATATTCACTTTTTCCTGCACAAAAAAAATAACCTTATTATCTCTGTTATGCAAGACATGTGCGCGGATAATTGCGTTACGTGAGTTTATTGCTAAACTCATTTTTCAGCAAATTACATCCTGAGTTAACAACCTCAATTGAAAATAAAATGACGAGCATTTTAATTAAAATGGGAAAAATTCGCTAAAATATCACGTGAAAAATGGATGAAAAGCTATTTTAAATGGAAATATTTTGTCAAAGGATTATTAAAAATTACGGTTAAACTTGGACACAATGAAAACCTTTGTCGGCGTAACCATGATATGCAAACGAGCCTTCGATGATTAGCCTTTTGAACGTGTGATGCAATATGAATTCCAAAGTATTGACATGTCTAGCTGCAATTATCTCTATAGCGAATGAGGAATCAAACAAATAAAGCAGCCACAATATGTGGTCATCAAATAAATATAACCAGGAAAAATAAACACATGTGCATCGAGAGTAAAGTTCGAATGTATAAAACCGTCATGACTTATAGTATCTTAGCCAACACAACCAGTACAATGAACATTCGTCGATCAACCAAGATGAGAGTACTATGAACTTCTCATAGGCCTTGGCCACACAAATAGAAGCCTCGCTTGATGCTTAGAGCTACGCTGCGAACTAGGTGACATATACTAGCGAACCAACGCACCACATAATATCGCAATGGCCACACTGCAACGCTTCGCGCCACGTGACTATTATCGTCACCTAGTATATTAGTCACGTAGTATCTAACTTAGCACTAAGGCTAAGACCCCACCAAAGTGCTTCACTAGGTGCTTCGTGACTAATAGACTAGGTGACTTCATGTTTGACCGCACCAAAGTGCTTCACACATAGTCATTTGCCATTTGGGAGCGGTTGAGTCAACAAACGATGCCACTCTCAAAACTAACCATTTTGATTACAACCTACCATCTTTATCATATTTACTTCCTGTGCAACTTTATTCCAAAGTGATTTTATTACAGGTACATTTTTGTATGATTTGCTCGATGGGTTCCACAAAGGCTCCCTTTTATACACAGCTTTTATTAAAACTTCCGTCATCTTGTAAAATCACTTGGTGACACAATAACATTAACCATCACGTCTGTTCGTTAGGAGATCTACTCGGTGACTAATCGTCATGTAGCGTGACGCGAAGCGTGCAGTGAGGTCATTGCGATAGTATGCGGTGCGATGGTTTGCTAGGATATGTCGCCTAACTCGCAGCGCAGCTCTAAGCACCAAACGAGGCTTATACCTATGTGGCCGAGGCCTAAGCGAAGCTCTGCGATGTGGCCTTAGCCTTTGCGAAAACGTTATTATTAAGATTACGAAATGGTTATGTGGAATTTAATTCAAGAAAATCTTTCTTAATTATATAAAAATATATGATTTTTTTCATTTTTAATAATAAATAAAAATAATAATTTTAATACTTATATAATATACTTAATAATATTAAAATAATACTAATTATTATTAATAATAAATAATTATTAATATTAAAATAATGAATAATAATTTATTAATAAATAAAATATTTAATAATAATAAAACAATAATATAATACACTGTTTCACTTTTCGTGACGTTCAGGCAAATTTGCCCTACCGCGCCTATAGAAGTATCACTTCAAAAAATCTTTTATTTATATTATTATTCGCGATATAACTAAAAACCCTCACATCCGACAGATATGCAACACAGATGATAAAATCAAATAGAGCAGAAATAAAAAACTGCACCGGCGTAGAAAATTAAAAAAATTATTGAACTAATACAATAAAATAAGCACTTACCCCATAATAAGACTTTTAATTAATTTTTCGCCACCCTTGCCAATGTACATATTTATTTTACACCACGCTTCCGCCTCACCCAACCCAAGACGGTGTGATCGAATTGGCATACCCAGAATATGTGGGTTAGCCACGCTATTTAAACACGATATTTATTGGTGAACGATAAGTGACGAAAAATATTTTTGCAATTTTTAATTGATGAAAAATATTTTTGCGTCGAAGTTATTTGTGGCCTGTGATATTTTTAGATCCATTCTCCACATGATATTTTTAGTTCGACTCTCGGTAATTGGTCCTGTGTTCCTCGTTAAAAATATTGTTAATTTTCTTTTTCGAATGGTTACGTATTTACAATAAAAAGATATAGAGATATCAAACTTTCTTCAGCGGCAAATCCCTTTACCAAAAACTTTTAAAACCGTCGACCCCCTACTCATTTACTTTACTTACTCAAATAAATAAGTTTGTACAATACTTGATATTAAATATTTCAATAGATATCAAACTTTTCATTTTAATCACTTGTAATTAAGGATTGAAAAAGATAAAAGGACTAAGGATTATGCATTGCATTATCTTGCGCAACATTTAATATTGAAATCTGCACTGACGAAAATTAAAGGTAGCATTAAAATCTGCATAAATGATACTTCACAATAGTTTTTTAAATCATCTTTGATATATATGAGTAAAACGTGGACAGGGGATAAAACAATGAAAATAGCCGAGTGCATGCTTTAGAAGTGCGTGCTCTTAGAAGAACCCGTTTGGGGTAGTGTGAGCAACACGGGTCACCTGAAACTCCAGAGAGTGCAGAACAAGGCATTCAAGATATCTTTTAACACCCGTCCCAGAACAAACCTTACCCGACTTCACGCCGAACAGCGAGAAGAAACCCTACAACATTACATCGTCGCTTGGACCGTGAAGTTCTATAAAAGCCAACAAAATCACAGCAATCCCTTAGTCCCTGCCCTGGGGGCTTACGAGAGTAAATCCGACCTACCCTTCCGTTATAAGCACAAGCTCCCGAAGCATTATCTGTTGCCTGACTAGTCCACCTACAGTATTAGCTGGGACGACCAAGGTCTGAGTGAATGTGATGGAATACAAGTAGCCTGAACGAGTGGACTTGTTTTTGCTAAATAATTAGTGTAAGAATTGTTATCTAGTTATAAGTAGTATTTAGGTGTTATTTCTAAGAAATCATGTATTAAGATTGAAAAAAAAAAAATTACATGTAGGAAAATAAGATTAAGTAAGTTCATAAATTACAATATATAAATAAGATTAGTTAAGTAATAAATGTGTATATAGGTATAGCCTTGACAAATGTTTGTACAATAATTTACTTTGTTTAAAAAAAAATATAAAAGGGTTGGATTAAGGATGAATGTGAACTTACGGTTGATGTATTAAGTTAGATGACAAAGAGCATTCTGAAATGGTTTAAATAAATAAATAAATATAGATTTATTTACAGCAACACAGTATGTATATAATATATTATATTTAAATATACTTCAAGAACACAAAAAATGCAGAGAATACATTAAAGACAGAAGCCATCAAAAAATCTGGGCTCATCTATAATAATATCCCCCGGCCAAGACACACACCACCAATATAGGGTGAGCCCAGCCACGGGGACACCAGATATTTTTCGCCTACACCCTGGCACATGTAGAATAAGAAGGAGAGGAAAAAAAATAGAAAATAAATAGATAGCAGAAAAATAAACAAATCCACAAATACCACTTCAGATCAATTCAAACAAACAAATAAAGGTTCCTTGACAGCATGTAGTACGAATAAATCAAGAAAGCCTAACAAACAAATATACAATGCAAATATGAGTGTAAGGCGTGATAGAGGAAGACCAAGTAAAGTATGGTTGGATCAAGTGAATATTTAGAAAGAAGAAAAAGTAAGAAATAAAAGAAATAGTAGGAGCTATATAAAAATATATATAGATGTGTTGTTTATAGTTAAGGCATTAACGTTGTGGAGGTTTAAAGACATTGTAATTTATTTTTATCAAACACCGTTTATTCCACTTGTTTGCGCTCCCCTGAAGATGAGGTGTGCACCTTGAAACCGGTAGGGTTATACCGTCACAAAAAAGTGGAATAAACAGTGTTTGATAAAAATAAATTACAATATATAGAGATGTGGGTAAGAGCCATGAAAGTCTGGGTCTTTGTCTTCTCTGCCTATCCGTGCAGGGAGTTGGCGTGATGGTACGAATGTATGTATGTGTATTCCCAAAATAAACTATTCAGTTAAATGCAGTTTGGTTTCTGTTTGTGCTCGTCCATTTTGAGTTAAATGGTTAAATCTGTTTACTGATCATCACCACAAACGGTCATTGATTCATTTAATTGTATTAATTCATTCTGGTCAACTAGATACCACAAACAGATTAAAATAATACTATTTGTGTGACAAATAAATCAACATGAACTTATTGCTTCAAACAGTGCATTAATTAAACGATTTATTGTGTAGGATTTGTTGTGTAGTATTCAAATAGACAATTGTTTGAGTAGATCAGGTGGCGAAGTATTGTATTAGACGTTATATCATCATTGTCAACCAGGGTCGATCCACAGCTGGATGAAGGTCTCCCCAAGTTGACTCCAAATAGTTCGGTTTTTTGCTCGTTGATGCCATGAGATGCTGCCATGCTTCCTGATTTCATCTATCCAGCGTACCTTCGGTCTTTTTCTGGGCCTCTTTATACCTCTTGGGTACCATTAGATTATTTCGGATGTCCATCGGGAGTCTGACATTCTGGCTACGTGTCCGGCTCATTGCCACTTCATTCTTTTGCACACATTTATAACGTTTTCTACCTTTGTTATATTGCGAATTCAGGTGTTTCGTTTACGGTATCTTTAAGCATATCCCAACTTTTAGTATAGACGTTACATAATATATATTATTTTACAACCAGACGGGTTTATTATCATGTGACATTCTCTTCTCATTATAGAGGTGTTAAAACTTATCTTGTGACAGTCAAAAACAACCCTTATTAAAAACACGCAACCTCCAGCTGGAAAATATGTGTTTCACTAAATAGACTATGGATCTAATCCTGAATGGAGTCTTCTTTTTCCTTTCACTGCCCCAACTCATTGCCTAGGTAGGCTGTTGGAGTCGTCTCTTCTCGTTCTCAGGATGTGTTCTTCGGTTCTGGGTGTCGCTCTCATCTAGGCCGTTTTTCTGTAGGATTTTGGAGCATTGACTTATGCAGGAGATCTTTGGTCTTCCTCTGGACGACTGTCGAGGAAGATCCACAGACATTGCCTGATTTACCGTATAGTCTGGTGGTCTTTGTTTTATGTGCCCGTACCATCTCAGCAGTCGCTCTTCCAGTTTACTGTTTATGTCAGTGACCACCAGGCTACCACGAATGTGTGAGCTTTTAATTCTATATTTCAGTGATACTCCTACTCGCATTTCTGCTGTTTCAAGTTGCCTAGAGTAGGAGCTGTACATAGTTCAGCATTCTGAGCCATACATAATTGCGGGTCTAACGATAGTCTGGTATACCTTTCCTTTCAGTTTTATAGACATTTTTGGGTCACACAAGACTCCTGTTACCGATCTGAATTTCATTAGAAGTCGTGAGAAAAAAAAATGTAAATTATTAAAAAAAAAAAACACGTTTCAAACAATAATTGAAAACGTAACATTTATTTAAGTGAATAGAAAATCGTTGAACACTTTCAAAATTAAGTACGTTTAGAGTGAAGGGATTTTTTTGTCATAATCCTAGAAACACGAAACTGATTTTCCGACAACGCAGTATATAATTTTATTTCAAGTCTTTTCTATGTAAAACATATAACTCATTGTTTTTCCTTTTATCAAAAATTGTAAGAAACTTTCTTCTATGTAAAACATATGACTCTATGTTTTTCCTTGTATTAAAAATTGTAAGAAACTTTCTTCTATACAAGACTTAAAACACATGACTCAATATTTTTCTTTGTATTAAAAGTTGAAAGACACATTCTACTATGTAAAATATTATATATGACTCAATGTTTTTCCTTATATCAAAAATTGTAAAAAACTTTATTTTATGTAAAACAAATGACTCAATATTTTGACTTATATTAAAAATTGTAATAAACTTTCTTATATTATATATAAAACATATGACTCAATGTTTTTCTTTGTATTAAAAATTGAAAGAAACTTTCTTCTATATAAACTAGGAGTATATGACTCAATGTTTTTCCTGATATTAAAAATTGTAAAAAACTTTATTTTATGTAAAACAAATGACTCAATATTTTGACTTATATTAAAAATTGTAAGAAACTTTCTTATATATAAAACATATGACTCAATGTTTTTCTTTGTATTAAAAATTGAAAGAAACTTTCTTCTATATAAACTAGGAGTATATGACTCAATGTTTTTCCTTATATCAAAAATTGTAAAAAACTTTATTTTATGTAAAACAAATGACTCAATATTTTTACTTATATTAAAAATTGTAAGAAACTTTCTTATATATAAAACATATGACTCAATGTTTTTCTTTGTATTAAAAATTGAAAGAAACTTTCTTCTATATAAACTAGGAGTATATGACTCAATGTTTTTTCTTATATTAAAAATTGTAAAAAACTTTATTTTATGTAAAACAAATGACTCAATATTTTTACTTATATTAAAAATTGTAAGAAACTTTCTTATATATAAAACATATGACTCAATGTTTTTCTTTGTATTAAAAATTGAAAGAAACTTTCTTCTATATAAACTAGGAGTATATGACTCAATGTTTTTTCTTATATTAAAAATTGTAAAAAACTTTATTTTATGTAAAACAAATGACTCAATATTTTTACTTATATTAAAAATTGTAAGAAACTTTCTTATATATAAAACATATGGCTCAATGTTATTCTTTGTATTAAAAATTGAAAGAAACTTTCTTCTATATAAACTAGGAGTATATGACTCAATGTTTTTTCTTATATTAAAAATTGTAAAAAACTTTATTTTATGTAAAACAAATGACTCAATATTTTTACTTATATTAAAAATTGTAAGAAACTTTCTTATATATAAAACATATGACTCAATGTTTTTCTTTGTATTAAAAATTGAAAGAAACTTTCTTCTATATAAACTAGGAGTATATGACTCAATGTTTTTTCTTATATTAAAAATTGTAAAAAACTTTATTTTATGTAAAACAAATGACTCAATATTTTTACATATGTTAAAAATTGTAATAAAGTTTCTTCTATGTGAAACAAATGACTCAATGTTTTTCCTCGTATTAAAAACTGTAAGAATTTTTATTTATTAGACGATAAAAGAATAGTGTTGGATAAAGAAATACAACGTAGAAAAGTTCCAGTTGAAATGTTTGCCAGATAATGAAGGTATTGAAGCCATTAACCTAATTTGCTCTGAGACTCGAATAACGGAAAACAGTGCATTATGAGTCAGCACTTGGGGCGGATAACCATAAACAGGCTTGTGTGTAAGATTATTAGTTTTAGAATACATTAAACCGTGCTACGTAATGTTATTCGTAAATATGTTATCGGTTGTTTTGTGGCATTATCATGAATACCTTTTTTCCTAAAACCGGAAGGAGATTTCTTAAAAAAAAAAAAAGCAAGTAAATTTATTGATAGGATTTGTTATTTATTTGCTGTCCTTCTTAACACTTGCCTTACTGTGCTAAAAAATTCCGCCAGCCACGGTGCTGGACGCTAAGCGTCCAGTGAAAAAATTGTATGTTTTACATTAAAATTATGCAAAGTCTGCTAGGTTATTTTTTGTAATAAGCTATAAAAATAATTTTATTATGTATTAAAACGTCGAATAATCAAATAAAATATAAGTCCTGGTCACTCGCTATCCATCACAAGGTGGCAAGTGTTAATGGTGTGTGGCATTTCACCGAGTTATTTATACTTCTTGTTGTTCATCTTATTTTAGGCATGTTGGCCTGTTATGATCTTGCATCATCGTTTCCCTCTTGTGACGTCGACTGCCAGCTGTCTTTCCATCTCTTAGGAGGTGGTCCTGGAGGTCTGCTCGCTCGGGGGATACTGTCCCTGGTCATTGTTACGGCTCTCGGTTCCGACATTCTGGATATTTTTCCCATTCCCATCCATTTTTGTGATTTTTTTCCCGTATTTTTGTGAAGTGGCACCGGTCTGATTCAGTCTTTTACACTTTGTTTTAATTTTTTATTTGTTTTTTTTTTATGATTTGTGTTTTGTGTTTGTATTTTTTTCGCACTGCGGGCTGTGCGCCTATGAACGGCCCCCTATTATGTTATTAACGTGTGGTTTTGTACGATTTGATACCTATTTCTATCTGATTTTTTTTTGTTTTAATTGTGTAAAATTATTTTTATATATTCTCTCAATTTTAATGTGTTGAGCGCTTGCTACAGGGTGTGTTATTTTGATTTTTTTTTATAAGGTATATTGTACCGTATATTTATACAAATAAATAAAATAAATAAATTTTGGCAACAGCCGGCACCTTTCAGTCCCTACCTACACTCAGCATATATAATATTATAAATATTATATTTAATCTAGTTGCAACCCGTGAAATATTCACGGAAGTAAAACAAATTATACATTATTGAAATACCGAATGGAGCAAGATCAGCTTAAAGTTTTTTGGGTTCATTAATGTTTAAAGTTTAAAATAAAAAAAGGTACTTACAGGTTGATTGATGATATTGTAATTTATTTTTATCAAACACTGTTTATTCCACTTTTTTGTGACGGTATAACCCTACCGGTTTAAAGGCTTTCACCTCATCTTCAGGGGAGCACAAACAAGTCTTGTTTGTGCTCCCCTGAAGATGATGTGAAAGCCTTGAAACCGGTAGGGTTACACCGTCACAAAAAAGTGGAATAAACAGTGTTTGATAAAAATAAATTACAATGTCTTTTAACCTCCACAATGTTAATGCCTTAACTATAAACAACATGTTGGTTGATGAATTATTTAATTCTCAAAAATCTCTTTATACACGATGTGATGTTTTGTGTATAAACATTACTGTTGTTCAATTTAAATCGTTGATAAAGTTTTCCTTGAAGACTTGTTTCAGATATATTGACTTTAATATTTTCGCGTTTCCGACATCGTGAACAAGCCACATATATTGACCATGACTAAACACTGGATTAAGCAAATTGATTCCAACATGTTCAAAACTATGTCCTGGTGACTTATTTATTGTCATGGCGAATGCTGTGATCACTGGAAACTGAGTTCTATTAAGTACGAACGGAAGATATGTATCGCTCGTTGTCAATGTGATTCTTGGAAGTAAAACCCTCGCTCCTGTGTTGACTTCAATCAAAATCTCAGCCTCAATTACGTTACAATTGAGGGCTATAATCTTGAGACGCGTGCCATTGCAAAGTTTATATTAATATGATATTAAAATTACATTTTTTTCTATTTTGTATGTCATCGAGTTTTCATCATTATTTTCTTCATCGTGACATGAGCAATATAGGTTGCTATCCCTGGTTCAGCGGTGGGGTGGTGTTCGGGTTCTTGAGGGAACCTGATTAAGAATACTCGGCCGCTTCATAGACATGCAAACGTACTCCATTCGATTAGGTCGCAACTCACAACTCTGGTCAACATTTGCGTTGGAACGACAGCCGACTGGGGATTGCTTATGGCAAAGAGAATGAGTTCAAGGTACTGTGGGAATATCAAGATATAATTGTTTAGTTAAAAACTATTTTTTCTACTTAATATTAAGCAAAAAAAAACAGTATTTGACTGAACAAATTGCAAAAAGCTTGGCAATTTGTCCCCCTGTAAGGATCAAGTCCAAGTCAATCATCACACAATGAAAACAAATCCAAGTCAATCACCACACAATATAAACACAATATAGTTATCCTGTGAGTACCAAGTTCAAGTCAATCATAACACAATATAGTCCTCCTGTGAGGACCAACTTCAAGTCAATCATCACATAATATAAACACAATATAGTCCTCCTGTAAGGAACCAGTTCAAGTCTATCATCACACAATATAAACACAATATAGTCATCCTGTAAGGACCAAGTTCTAGTCAATCATCACACAATATAAACACAATATAGTTCTCCTGTGAGTACCAAGTTCAAATCAATCATTACTCAATATAGTCCTGTGAGGACCAAGTTCAAGTCAATCATCACAAAATATAAACACAATATAGTCATCCTTTAAGGACCAAGTCCAAGTCAATCATCACACAATATAGTCATCCTTTAAGGACCAAGTTCAAGTCAATCATCGCACAATATAAACACAATATAGTCATCCTTTAAGGAGCAACTTCGAGTCAATCATCACAAAATATAAACAAAATATAGTCCTTCTTTAAGGACCAAGTCCAAGTCAATCGTCACACAATATAAACACAATATAGTCATCCTGTAAGGACCAAGTTCAAGTAAATCATCACACAATATAAACACAATATATTGTAGTCATCCTTTAAGGACCAAGTTCAAGTCAATCATCACATAATGTAGTCATCCTTTAAGGACCAAGTTCAAGTCAGTAATCACACAATATAAACACAATATAGTCATCTTTTAAAGACCAAGTTCAAGTCAATCATCACACAATATAAACAATTCGGAACAAATAAAATAAACGGCATATATGGGTGAGTTATGAAAGATTAGAGAAAGTTGAGGAATTCTACTATTGGGGTAGTATTTTCTCAAATGATGAAAGTTGCGAGGTATATCGAACGGCGTGTAGCGATAAGAAATAAAGTCGATGGAGCACTAAAACACTTATGCTCGAACCAGATAGTATCAAAATATGCGAAGATGGTAGTGTGCAACATTATTTTAGTATCAACTCGGATGTGTGAGAGAAAAACGTGGTCGTGGAAAATACTAGAAGAAGCTGAATAAATGCTGTAGAAATGCGTACATCGAAAATAATACATGAAGTGACAATGTGTGAAATAATACGGAATGTTATGGAATGAAAGAATGACCGTGCAAGAAAAATATTGTGAGATGGTTTGGGCACGTAGAACAAATGAATAATGTAACAAAACAAACACACAGTGCAAATGCGAGTGAAAAAAGTTGTAGGAAAAACAAAGGAAAGTATGATTAGAACAAATGAATGAGAAAGGACTAAAAGTTTATGTCTAAGAAATCAAAGGAGTTATATAAGAAAGTGTATAGATATGGAAGAAGCCAAATATGGGTCCAGATAGGAAACTCTGGCGCTCTTTCCTTTCTGCCTTCGTAAACGTAAACAGCAAAACTTTTTTTCAGACTAAATAAAAAAAAAACCAAAAAATATTTTTTTCTGTACATATTTTTACAGTTTGTTTATTGATAATTTGAGAATGTACAAAAAAGTTTTTGAAAAAAAAAAATAATTTAAGATGTTATCAGCTGTTATATCTTGTCGTAAAAAAGGGGTAAGCTGGTCGACATGATTGAAGCCTTTTTGTATATTTAAAACTAAATACGTACACAGTTTCTTAATAAAAAATAATGTCGTTATAGTTGGTACCAAAGAAAAAAGAAAATATTGTAAAATGGCAGCTGTCTGAAAAAAATTTCTATTTACTTTACCCATTGTTTCAAATTTCTTATTTTATTAAAAATAGTACAAACATAGTTTTAAATTGTCCAAGGTAGAAACGATATAAAAACTATTTATTTACGTTTTATACTAAATTTGAGAGCAATCAATTGAATAGAATTTGAGATTTTATGTCGACCAGGTCGAAACAAGTAGTTTCGAGAAAAACGCGTTTAAAGTTTTGAGATTATTGTCGAGTTATTCCGGTGCGGCGTAATTGTTACCTAATTTATAGTTAAAGTTTCGTAAATATTGATAATTTTTAAATTTCTTTTTGACAACATATGTTATTTGTAAAAGTCTAAACTTTGATAATACGTAAAAAACAAAAAAAACGATTTCTTTAAAAATTTCTAGAGGAGAGTACGCCCTTAATGATGAAAAATAAAAAAAATTGTCTTACAACATTGTTTATTTGTAAAAATAATTTTATTGCTAAAAAAAATACACCTTAAGTGAAGTGTCTATTTATTATTGTTCAATAATAAAATCTTTCATTTTAAAAGCCTTTTGAATGCAGAGTGATATTTATTTGTGAAACATTAAGTGACAGCACACTGTACATGAATACTATATGACAATATGCAAATTTATATCACAAAAGACGTGTTACAATAACAATACTTTACGTAATGAAATTACGATGACGTGTGATTATCAGGAAATTAACACAAACAGGCAAGAAGACGTTTCTAATAACTAAAGGCATCCTAACAGAAGACAATGTAAGTCGCTAGTATTACGTTACTGTATCCGTATCCAAGTCGGGCGTGGTACGAAGCTTTGTCCAATGTTTAGAAAGCTGAGTATAGACCGTTCAGACAGAAGAGTCATTTTGCAATAGTGTGAGTAACAGTGCGTTTAAAAAAACTTGTCACTTAATTTTTTTAATAAAGTGAAAAAGCAAAAAAAAAATATTTTATATTCAAACATTGAAATGAACACACACGTCTGGTAAATTAAAAAAGCTGTCAGATTAAATTGTAATAATTCAAAGAATAAAATGAAAGTAAGTTTATTTAACATATTAATTGTTTAGGCATGGCAGATTCTAGAAAACATTAAATAACAATAATGGAATTTTTCAAGATTAAAAATAAATATAAGTACAAGTATTATAAAGTAAAAATGTTCGTCAGCTTTAATTAGATTATAGCACATAAAAATAAAATGAATGTAAGATTATTTAACATGTTAGTGTTTCATAATTACAATGCCAAATAATGGAGTGATACTGAATTCTAGGAAACATTAAGTTGTAACAAAGTACATTTTAAGCTTTCGAAAAATTTTGAATTATACTATACATTACATTGCACAAAAATTGCTCTCCTAATTTCGACACGGTAGTGTTTTTTTAATCACCGAGTAATTTAACAATAATACGAACGTGCGCTCTGCGCGAACCAATCGTGTGGCATTCTAAAACCAATACCACTACATGAGTTGTGTAATATAGAGAGTGTTACTCACACTATCGCAAAATGTCTCTTCTGGCTGAACGATCTACAACAAAAATTTACCTACGAGTGCAAATAGTGAAAACAAAAATTTCGAAAAGATAAATATCTGTTTTTTTGTATTTTTCGTATTTCTGATATTTTTTTGTGATTTTAAAAAGAAATAAAATTGTAATTTATCGAAAATGTCATAATCATGTCGTGTAGCTTATGACAACATCGTGACTCCCATAATTTATTAAAAAAAAAATCTCAGTCGCTTCTTAATGCTTCAGGACGGAGCGAGTCTGACATTGGTTCGTAACTGGTTCCAGAGTCTCATTGCATAGGCAGTAAAGGACAACGTAAAACAAAGAAGAGTAGTGGACTAGGAAGGTCAATAAACAATCTGAGTCAAGTCCATAATCGGATTTTTTTCCGAGTGGCGAGACAGTTAAGGATGTACTTTTTTCATAACTTTTCTCAATTAGTTCACGAATTATAGATGGGCATGTTATAACCAAGCAATAACCCTTCTCGATTATACCACATATGTAGACAGAATTATAGATGGGCATGTTATAACCAAGCAATAACCCTTCTCGATTATACCACATATGTAGACAGAATTACAGATGGGCATGTTATAACCAAGCAATAACCCTTCTCGATTATACCACATATGTAGACAGAATTACAGATGGGGATGTTAAAACCAAGCAATAACCCTTCTCGATTATACCACATATGTAGACAATTACAGATGGGCATGTTATAACCAAGCAATAACCCTACTCGATTATACCACATATGTAGACAGAATTACAGAAGGGCATGTTATAACCAAGCAATAACCCTTCTCGATTATACCACATATGTAGACAGAATTATAGATGGGCATGTTATAACCAAGCAATAACCCTTCTCGATTATACCACATATGTAGACAGAATTACAGATGGGCATGTTATAACCAAGCAATAACCCTTCTCGATTATACCACATATGTAGACAGAATTACAGATGGGGATGTTAAAACCAAGCAATAACCCTTCTCGATTATACCACATATGTAGACAATTACAGATGGGCATGTTATAACCAAGCAATAACCCTACTCGATTATACCACATATGTAGACAGAATTACAGACGGGCATGTTATAACCAAGCAATAACCCTTCTCGATTATACCACATATGTAGACAATTACAGATGGGCCATGTTATAACCAAGCAACAACCCTTTTTCCAATATACCACATATGTAGACAGAATTATAGATGGGCATATTATAACCAAGCAATAACCCTTCTCGATTATACCACATATGTAGACAGAATTACAGATGGGCATGTTATAACCAAGCAATAACCCTTCTCGATTATACCACATATGTAGACAGAATTACAGATGGGCATGTTATTTATTTATTAATTTATTATTACACATGACAAGAAATATACACAATTTGAGAAAAACAACAGATAATTTGATTTGGACATACAATTATAATGGATCTGGGTTTGTTGCCTTTCATTTGTCGTATCCCCAGTAAACTAGGCTTTTGCCTGTATCTCACTGAGGATATTTAGCATGAGAAAAATAAATCGATACTTCTTTCCGATTTTTGATTACACAAAAACAAAACCCCGTTGCACGCTCTCATCAACCTGACAAACAGTGACACTCAACTACAACTTTTTTCAAGCAATAACCCTTCTCGATTATACCACATATGTAGACAGAATTACAGATGAACATGTTAGAACCAAGCAATAACCCTTCTCGACTATACCACATATGTAGACAGAATTACACATGGGCATGTTATAACCAAGCAATAACCCTTCTCTATTATACCACATATGTAGACAGAATTACAGATGGGCATGTTATAACCAAGAAATAACCCTTCTCGATTATACCCCATATACTCGTATATAACAGAATAACAAAATATTATGTGATATATAAAATATGCAAAAAAAATATATTTATTTTACACATGACAAGAAATATAAATAATTTGTGACAAAACAACGGGTAATTTTATTTGGACACACGATTTTAATGGATCTGGATTTGTTGCCTTTCATTTTTCGTGTCTCAGTAAACTAGGATTTTGCCTGTATCTCACTGAGGACACATAGCATGAAAAAATAAACCGATACTTTTTTTCTGATTTTTTATTTCACAAAACCCCGTTGCACATTATCATCTAATAGCCTCTGACAAATCCTCTCTATCCACCCCTACTCTCCACAGTAGTAAGGGCTAGTCCAGTTTAGGATAGTCCAGTTTCATATCTCCCTTGGTCAGTATAACGCATTGGAATTCTTCCTCTTGTACTTCATACTTCCACGCCTCCAATAACCACAAACTTCTCCAAACTGTCTCCTTGGCCACGAGCAATGTGCCCAAAGAATCGGAGGATTCGTCGAAGGCATATTGTCGACAATATATTGATGATTCTCAATTCTTCAAGAATTGAGGCGTTTGTTTGCCTTGCATTCCATGGAATTCGTAATATCCTTGCCTTGCATTCCATGGAATTCGTAATATCCTTGCCTTGCATTCCATGGAATTCGTAATATCCTTCTCCAGCACCACATTTCAAATGCATCTATTATGCATCTCTCGCTCTCAGAGTCCAGATCTCCACGCCATACATGAATATGGCGAAGACGGGAGACTCAACTAGACGCATTTTCTTCGTGATGGTAATAGTTCTGCTCTTCCATATCTTTTCCAGTTTTTTTTACGTACCAGTTCTTCTTTTCACCTAAGTCTCGTATCCTTCATTATTGGTAATACTGTAGCTATACGGCACCTGTACAAAGAACTTTGTAATAGGTGGATAGTTGCTTCGCAATGCTTGGAGAATTCGGGTCAATTCCAAAGACGTAGATCGGTGAAAGTTTGCAGAGTAGAGATTCTTCTTCTGGCAGGTTGTAGCAGGTCTCAAGTAAAACACAGTAGATAGAGTAAACTGAGAATATTGATTTATTTTGAAAGGAAACCTTCTTATGAACGGTCAATCGCTCATCGTAAGCGCCATTTTCCGCCACTGCCTGCGCTCACACCTCGCGAAATATCACAATTTTCGGGAGTTTGCGCAATGCAGAGGCCGGCCGGCCATCGATATAGCCTTAGGACGACCGTCCACAAGTCTCATTTCCGCTGAGGTACCGATGCAGCGCGGACCCAAACAAACATAAATATTTACAAAAAGCAAACAAATATCAAATTAACATTTATCAAGAATTTACATATCAAAGAAATACACATATTAATGGTGACGCATAAGTCCGATACAGTAGCCTAAGTCAATTAAGTCAGTAACCATTTCCAGACCATGATTCACATTATTTGGTTGCAGTTTTTTTACTGCGGTCTATAACAATAAACTTAGTTTTTGACCGATTTATAAAGGCACAGGAGCTTGCTGTCGTGTTCCACCTTTTAAACCCTTCCCTTACGGTGATAAAAATAATACGCGTGCTCCGGTGTTGGGTAGTGAGTACGCAATAAAAAATTAGCGATTTTAAATCGGAAAAATAAGAACATTCATAGATAATCCCCTTAATTAATTATAATTGAAGTAAAAAATTATAATAATTGAGATTTATTTGCTGAAAACATTAAAAAACCATATGGTCAACGCTCACGGAACGGGCGTACGTCTAACCTATTAGCAAGCCTAGAAGCTACTAGTGGCGCGGGACGTCAGTCGCATACCCCGGCGCTTACGCTTATGCTTGCGACGTTGAGACAATTCAGCTCTTCGCGATTCAGTCTAGTATGCAAGAGTGAGATGCGAATATAGTGTCGCGCTTCCCGCATACTATTCACCTATCGTCAAGACGAGGCACTCGCCGCGTTTAAATGCGAATTTGTTTTCGATCTTTACAAAACACCTCGTTGTAGTCGATAAATTCTGATTATTATTAATATTATTTTTTAAATCAATGCGTAAATATATTATGGAGGAATACCTAAAATCTTAACCTTGTATTTATTATATTTATAGAGATATTGATGGTTATTAGAAGCAACGTGTAGAAGATACCCAAAACAGGGAAGGAAAGGTTAAGGAACTTGGCTATTTCTTTTTCTGATGTGACAATTTACGTCATGTCATCTGAATATCTTAGATCTCAGAGCTTTCTTCCTCCAATAGCATTTCTCTCCGTCCCAGTTTTCAAATACTCTCCTCATAAAATATTCTCCATATTGGTTAAACAAATCGGGAGAGAGGATGCACCCTTGCCGTACAGCATTTTGCACTTTAAACTGATTGGACTTGATGTTGTTGACTTTGACAAAATTATGTTGGTAGAGTGAAAATCGAAAATACACATCGAAAACATATATTAGGTTACACGTCAAAAATATATATTAAAACAAATAAGAACACTTAAGTTTCAATTCATATTCCGACCTTTATGTTTATTACTAAATCCTTACTATTTTTCACTTAGGAAATAAGTATTTCGAATTTAATTTCATATAAATTTATCGTAGAATCCTTAAAAAAAAAGCTAGTCACGTAATTAAATTACCTCACTTAAAATTTGGAGCATATGAGGTCTGACTCCAAATACTTATACTTCATCTTATTTTAGGCCTGTTGGCCTGTTATGGTCCTGCATCATTGTTTGCCTCTTGTGACGTCGACTGCCAGCTGCCTTTCCATCTTTTGGGAAGTCATCCTGGAGGTCTGCTCGCTCGGGGGATACTGTCCCTGGCCATTCTTACGGCTTTCGGTTCCGCCATTCTGGATACGTGTTCGTTCCAGAACCTTCTTCTCTGTCGTCTCCATCTGACAATATTTTCAACTTCGCATGTCCTTCGGATTTCTGTGTTACGTACTCTATCACGAAGGGTGTTGCCAGCGATACTCCTGAGTACCTTCATTTCGCTGGTTCGAATGAGATTTTTGGTTCTGACAGTGTCGGCTCTGGACTATATTCTGTATGTCATTATGGGGTGGACACAGGTCTTGTATGTTATATCTTCACCTTGCTTTGGATGTTCATGTACTTGTTTTTACAGATAGTGTTCTTTAAACATCCTGAAATAGCTGCGGCCTTTTGTGATTGTTCAAGCACTTCGCCATAGAGGTCATTATTGCACATTATGCTAGCATCCAAGTATTTAAATTTTGTTACTTGTTCAATCGGTGTGTCGTCGATCGCCACACTACATCCAACTTGATCTCTGGCTAGAGTCATGCATTTAGTCTTGCTGATGGAGATAGACATGTTGTATTTTTTGGAAGCAGTGTGGAATCGATGTTGCATTTGTTGTAGGTCTTCCTCTGATTCGGCTATAATGGTGGCATCATCAGCATTGCATATGATGTTTAGCATATTGTCGCCCATCTTGTATCCAAGGTTAAGGTCGATAATTTTTAATAACTCCAAATACAAATCACAAAACTTTGAAATGAAAATTTAGTATTTAAGCCGCACAATGAATTCGTACCTAAATGTCTCCATTAAAATTTATTATTCGTTGTTATCCATTACGAAGTTTGTAATCCCATGGCCTCATTCGTCTCGGGTGACTCCTGTCATCCGCTCACCGAAGAATAATATATGAAGAGGTTTTAGCGGGTGTCCTAGTTGGACGTGCTGATGATTTTGATTGTTTGGTATTTAAAATAAAATACGTCGACTAGCAATGCGGAAAGTGAGAGTGAACAATCAATGAATAGTAAACAGCAATGAATGGTCAAATGATTAATAATTCTTTATTTATCGGTAAGTAGGTATTTATACATATTCAGAACGGGACGCGTGAGTGCGCCCCCAATATATTTTTATCTCACTCCTGTGCGTGCAGAGATGGTTGCAGATGTTGCGAATAATATTGTGGGTAGAGAATTTGTTGGCGAAAACGGCGAGACAGCGCGATACGTTCTCTTTCTACTGTGGAATGTGTAACGATGGTCGTTATCAATGTAGCGTGTGTCCTATTAGGACGTGCTGATGATTTTGATATCGACATCGCTCTTCGTTTTAGTTGATTCTGCGTTACTTCTCGTTCAGAGTCATCAATATAGCGGATTGCTTATCTTGATAAGTCATGATGATCTTGCTTTGCATTCAATAAATATAGACTCAGGAATGCGGATATAAAAAAGCGAAAGTGACAACGGGCGATAAATAATAAGTCTTGACAGTTGAACGAATGACAATAATAATATATTTAATTCTCGGCGCGCGGACAATTTATACCACTGAGTGAACCAGTTCGCAATACATATTCTGTCTTGCTCTGGCGCATGGATCGGCGGTAGATTATTTATTTGTATTTGGAGATGGCTAGGCGAGTCGCAGATACTACACAATAGTAAACATTGTTGTTGTCCGTAGCGTGTGACACTATATGAATGCTTCATCGGTCATTGACCCTGTATGTTTATTATTAACAATAATTAATTTAATTTATTTGTGTTTAACAATTCACTTATTATTTTGACAATTATTTATTTACTAGGTAGGTATCCTACAAATGTATCGTAAATAGTATTTGCGGGTAAACAATATTAATGTTCTGGTATGCGACCTTTGGACATATCCGAAGGACGTTTCGTCGGTCGTTGACCGTGCGTGTTGACAATATTCAGGGACGACCGTAGTTCCTACAAGGTAATAGTTAAAAAAGAACATGTCCACGGAATCAGAATGTTGGGAAATCGCAAAAAAAACTGTTTGCATTAAAAATATATGACATAATAATTCATCATAAAAATATCTGAAATCCTTAAAATCGCTTAAGGTGACTTGATTTGTTGTTTAAAATCGAATCATAATAATTAAAATAGTTATTCTAGTTTAAAATATGGACACGATCCTTTTTGAGTGAACAATTCTACTTTAATATTTTTTTATTGAACATGTCTGGGGCATGATGTTTTTTGTTCATTTCAAAAATATTATACAGGTGTTGCAAAAAATAATAATAAAATAACTGGGTAGAGTAATTTATTTTAATTTTATTCAAATAAAATAAGTTTAGTGTTATAAATTAGAAGAAATATTACTATAAAACTATAAATATATGTAGGTAGATAAAATTGTAAAATGCTAGACATTACACTGCACGTACGATTCAAAACTGACAGTTGCTGGTGAACTGGTATGAAGCTAGACACAATCGGAAAGCTATGATTGGTAAATTCGGACATGATCTTTTTTGATTAGTTTGAAGCCTGGACAAGATTATTTTTGAAAAAAAAATGTTTTTTATTATGATTTTTAAAATGATTTGTCCTTTTTTTTCATTTGAATGAAAATGTTAAACGGCTCCGTACCATCGATAAGAAGAAATCTGCTTTATCAACTCATTTTTTTGTATCCGATGGGCATGATGTTTTTATAATGTTACCTCCTCATATAGTATACGCGAGCAACATGTCCAACCAGACGTAAACGAGCACATGTCACTTATCTCGATGCTAAGTAGTTAGTTCTTCTCAAAAATTGTATGACATAATTTAGTACTCTTTAACACTTGCCTTACTGTGCTAAAAAAATCCGCCAATCACGGTGCCGGACGCTAAGCGTCCAGTAAAAATGTATATTTTAAATTTAAATTATGCAAAATCTGCTAGTTTATTTTTTGTAATTATCTATAAAAATCCTTTTATTGTGTATTAAAACGTCGAATAATCAAATAAAATATAAATCCTGGTCACTCGCTATCCATCACAGGGAGGCAAGTGTTAATACTAATATACGTATCAATGAAAAAAAAAACAGAAAATAACTGGATATTCTTCTTCCCAGTGTCATGTCAGATCCCCCCAACGTTGAATATCACTTGAGAGTAGATATCTTTGTCCCCGGCAGCCCAAAAAAAATCTCCAACGCCCCTTATGCAAGTCCAATCACGTATATTGCGGAGCCAGGAGATTTGCCTTCTGCCAATACCTCTTCGACTCTCTATTTTACCTTGGAAGATCAGATGCAGTAATTTTTACTTTGCTCCTCTAAGTACATGGCCCAAGTAGGACACCTTTCGGATTTTAATATAAGTCAGGAACTGTCTATCAGCTTTGGATCTATGAAGAACCCTCGTGTTGCTGGCCATATCCATCCAGGGTATCCGTAGCATTCTTTGGTGCATCCACATTTCGAATGCTTCCAGCCGGTTCATACTACTTACTTTGAGGGTCCATGATTCTACTTTATATAATAACACTGACCAAACACGTAGCATTTGACGAAGTTTCAAGTTTTGGTTATCATCGCAGAATACGCTTCTCATTTTATTAAAAGTCACACGAGATGATTCAATTCTGCACTTGACTTCGGTTTCCGGGTGGAGGTATTCCACTAGGATACTTCCGAGGTATTTAAATGTTTTCACTCTCTCTATATCAGCACCGCGCAATGTAAGACGTGCTCCTGCGTGATCCTGCCGGCCAAACACCATGAACTTAGTTATAGTCACGTTCATGGTCAGCCCCAGCCTCACACCGGCTTCATGAATTCTATCTATAAGCGTTTGAAGGTCCTCAATGAACAACTGTATGTAACTGGATATATGAATACTTAATCCGTGAGAAAAAGAACTTTGAGATCGATTTGTTCTTCATATAATAAATTGACTTCCAAATCAACCCAATAATGAGTGTATTATGATAGCTTGTCATGTGACCTTGATCGGTCTGCTTCTAAGTAGAAGAGATATGAGTGGCGTATGCAGCTTTAGAAAGCACTTGAAAACACCTTTTTCGGGAGGTCTTACAATATTTTATGATTGTTTATGAACACTTTACACATATCCTACACTACACCTAAAGCTGAATGTGTAACTATTACATATCGGTATATATACAAAGGTTTCTTCGCAATTCCTCTTCCTTTGGTCAGTTTTCTGCGGTTTTCTAATGTATTTTTTAATATGTGTATACAGATGCTGGGAAGTACCTATTCTAATGACTGCAGCCACTACCTTCCTATCATTTTATTCAACCTATATGTTATATATTTTGCAATATTTTTTATCGGTCAATAAAAGACGACCTCCGTGGCCTGGTGGTAAGACACTTGTCTGCCGATCCGGAGGTTGCGGGTTCGATCCCCGCTGGAACCCACATTTTTTTTAAAATAGGATTCCAGTCTGGTTAACACTTAGGACCTATAAAAGCATATTTCTGGTTGGCTGGAAGAGATTGCCACATGGCAATAAACTCGCCAGGTTAAAAAAAATTAGTTCGAGTCTCAAGATGGAGGGTCGTTATGGAGAGTTTGCTCTCTAAACGGTGATATAAAATTACATAATATTAATTTAAGTGTTGACTCATTTTCATAAGTTGTTACGTCTTTGTAATAAATAATAAGTTAAATTGAAAATGATGAGGTGTTTATTTTATTTATTAAAGTAAAACATCCCCCTCATAACTTTATAATAACTATGGAACGAAATATTTCAATAGAGACCCCACATTTCAGAAAGTTTTCAACCATACAGAGGTAGGGGAAAGTTTAGAGTAGAACTTTTATATTCAACTTGGTATTGGCTTGAAAGTAAAAATATTAAATAGTGTTGTTTATAAATATCTATAATGAACTTTCACATAGTAGTAAGAAGAGTAGAATTTCTATAATGTTTTAAATTTTTCAATTTCAATAACAGTTGAGGTTTTGTGCCAAATCTTGTCTTGATGAGACAATGAAATCAGATGAAATTTCTTCAAGCTAGAACCAAGCGCACGACTTTTTATTTTCTATTAATGGCGTTCGTTTTATCGTTGAAATATTACAGACAATTAATACATAAATCAATAACAAAGGAAGTTTTGCGCTAAAACTCACCTGGAAACGACAGTGAAATTAAACCGTATTTATGTAATATCAAAGTTGAAACTAACTCTAAAATTTTCTTGATTTCGGGAAACTCTTAACTTTTTATAAAAAAAATCAATAGTAAGTATTTCGCTAAAACTCATCTAGAAAAAAACGATGAAATGAAACTGTATTGGCGTTATTTGAAACCTGGATCCAATTCAACGACGATATTCTTATCGAGAAGGTCTTACCGCTTAGAAATAACAGGCAATTTATAAAATAAACCTGTATTTTTTAATTCCATGTGTACTACTTTTTCATTTCAGGAAACTCCTTTTACCGTTGCGATATTTAATTTTGTGTTTCTTTCATCATCCATTATTTGTGTATGCATGACTTATGCACCTCAATCACTGCATCATACTTCAATCGACTTTTATAATGCATTAAATATTTTTAATATCAGATATTATTTTATCAAACGTTCCATGCAAAGCTCTCGTTTCTACGGTATTTATATTCACCATTGTTTCACAAAGATTTCATAATGCTCAGCTAGTTTTGCCTTTCATAGAAATTCTTCGGTCAGTAAGCACATAGAAATACTCCAGTCAGTAAGCAGATCGAATAATCCACTATTTCCTCTATTGGCTTGTGCTATTTTGACGCATGACTTGTGATATTTACAGTGCTATCTGTAAATATCACAAGTCATGCGTCTCATCCTATATGAACATACTTCCAAGATAAATAAAAATCCTTTGTCTGCTCTAACGTTTTATTTTTCAATTTTATTCCATCCTACTTGTATCATCTTTCAATATCATATATTTTGACTTTCCAATATATGCACTCAATCCACCTGAATCCCACCTTTTATTACTGTCCTAACAATAGTTTGTGAATTTTCATTCTTTATCTTTTTTTTTCTTTTTTTATTAAATAAAGTAAATTATTGTACAAACATTTATCAAGGCTATACCTATGTAGGAACTACGGTCGTCCCTGAATATTGTCAACACGCACGGTCAACGACCGACGAAACGACCTTCGGATATGTCCAAAGGTCGCAAACCAGAACATTGATATTGTTTACCCGCAAATACTATTTACGATACATTCCACAGTAGAAAGAGAACGCATCGCGGTGTCTCGCCGTTTTCGCCAACAAATTATCTACCCACAATATTATTCGCGACGTCTGCAATATTTCGATCGACCACCTCGGCACGCACAGAGGGAGATAAAAAATATATTGCGGGCGCACTCACGCGCCCCGTTCTGAATATGTATAAATACCTACTTATCGATAAATAAAGAATCATTAATCATTTGACCATTCATCACTGTTTACTATTCATTGATCATTCACTCTCACTTTCCGCATTGCTAATCGACGTATTTTATTTTAAATACCAAACAATCAAAATCATCAGCACGTCCAACAAGGACATCCGCTAAACCTATATACAAATTTATTACTTAACTAATCTTAATTATATGTTATAATTTATGCACTTACTTAATCTTATTTTCTTACATATCATTTTATTTTGTTTATTCAATCTTAATATATGAGATCTTAGAAATAATTAACACCTACATACTACTAATAACTAGATAACAATTATTACACTAATTATTTAGCAAAAACAAGTCCACTCGTTCAGGCTACTTGTATTCCATCACATTCACTCAGACCTTGGTCGTCCCAGCTTTATCTGTTGAATTTAAATTTTCTTAAATAATAAAATAAGAATTTTGTTTAAATCAAAATCAATCTCCGATTTCGTTTATAATAGTTAGCAAGTGTTAATAAGGGATCTTTTATAATAGTTAGCAAGTGTTAATAAGGGATCTTTTTTTATTTAAATTTTCATCAAAAAATACTTCTTTATATTAATTATTCGGTCTGAGTCACCAGTATTTATTTACTGAGATAAAAAGTAATATGTTTTGAGTAAAGTACTTTCGTTTATCTCGGATAGATGCCGTTACGACCAAATTTTCGTTGCTAACATAATTTCAAACGTGTTGATTGTGTAGGGTACCCACGTCCCTAAATATTGTCAACATGGCAGGGTCAACGACCGATGAATCAACCTCTGGATGTGTACAATTGTCACATACCAGAAACGTCAACACTGTTTACACGCAAATAATATTTACATTGCATTCCAAGGTAGAAAGAGAACATATCACGCCGTCTCGCCGTTTCGACAATAAATATCCTACCCACTGTAGTATCCGCAGCGCTTGCGACCACCTCAACACGCGCAGAAGTTATTTTGAATACAAACAAATCAAAATCATCACGACGTATCAAATTAAGCATCTCGCTAAAATTGTATATCATTATGAAAGATTACTGCTAAGTAAAATTTTTGGCGATATTTTTGATGACATAACAAAATAAATGTAATGTTCGATGCTTTGTGCTTTTTTTACTTTCGCAAAGAAAAACATAAAACACACATTTAAACAATATGTACAAAGTATGTCGATCAAAGTGCGTATGTCAAAGGTAGTTGAAAAATTCCGCGATTGTGATACGACACTGGAAGATGATGTGAAGGCTACTTACCAGGGTTGACGCCAAATGAAGGCTTTGATCAAAAATAGCCACCAATCTCCATCGTGACAGATTGAATTGACAGGTGAAGAGAAAGTATTGAAAACCACCATCTACGAGCATTTGATGCAATTTTGAAAAAGAATTTTATCTAAAAATTCAAAATAACTTTCCAGACAACAAAATATGTGCACATATATTATTTTGATTTTCTGAATATTTTTGAATACTTTTGAATATTTTTTTCCAACTGATTATATGGCAGACGCTTTTTTTGGAATACGAACTTGTTTATATTTATATGAAATATTCACCATCTGGAAAAACAAATATTATCTATCTGGAAAATCACACATGGAAAATTATATAAATTAATCTGGAAAAACAAGTATATGAACATCCAAAGCAAGATGAGGATATACAAAACCTGTGTCCGTCCCATAATAACATATGCTGATGATGCCACCATTATAGCCGAATCAGGGAAAGACCTGCAACAAATGCTACATCGATTCTACACTGCTTCCAAAAAATACAACATGTCTATCTCCATCAGCGAGACTTAATGCACGACTCTAGCCAGAGAGCAAGTTGGATGCAGTGTGGCGATCGACGATACACCAATTGAACAAGTAACAAAATTGAAATACTTGGGTGCTAGCATAATGTGCAATAATGACCTCTATGGCGAAGTGCTTGAACAATCACAAAAGGCCGCAGCTATTTCCGGATGTTTAAAGAACACTATCTTGAAAAACAAGTTTATAAATATCCAAAAGCAAGGTGAGGATATACAAGACCTGTGTCCGCCCCATAATGACATACAGCATAGAGTCCATAGCCGACACTGTCAGAACCAAAAATCTCCTTCGAACCAGCGAAACGAAGGTACTCAAGAGTATCGCTGGCAAAACCCTTCGTGATAGAGTACGAAACACAGAAGTCCGAAGGATGTGCAAAGTTGAAGATATTGTCAGATGGGGACGATAGAGAGAAGAAGGTTCTGGAACGAACATGTATCCAGAATGGCGGAACCGAGAGCCGTAAGAATGGCCAGGGACAGTATCCCCCAAGCGAGCAGACCTCCAGGACGACCTCCCAAAAGATGGAAAGACAGCTGGCAGTCGACGTCGCAAGAGGGAAACAATGATGCTGGACCATAACAGGTCTAAAAGACGAGGAAGACGAAAAATGAATATTGTTTCTATCAAAGCTAGGAAAACTGTTTTTTTTTTTTTTTTCAAGTCTTAAAAATAGTTGAGTCATCTTCAATAAGCGATATTTAATGTAACATCCAAGCAATTTAGATCAAAAGAAAATAATCTTCTTTATAACGGTTAATTGGATTTCCGATGACCACCCCTCGAAGGCTTTTCCCTCGGACTAACGACATTAATCGTTAAAAGGTTGTTACGTAATCTAGCATGAGTAAGGTTACTGGAAACATTTGACCTTTCGACGAAAACCTGTTGATGTGATAATAACGTTAACGATACATTTAGAGCCACTTGTTACAGAATTTTCTATCAACGTTTCTGACATTTAAAATTGAGTTGTATTGCACGGTGTTTTATTTACATACTTCTCAGTTCACATTTGAACAACACATATGTATTCTAAAATAAGGCTTTTATTTTACAAAAATATTTAGTTTAAACTTTGTGGAACTCAATTATTTTTTTTTACAGTAACTTATTTTTTAATTCTACAAATTACACCTTGTAACACGTGTTTCTTCCTTATATCTCGAGGCTCTCCTCAGGTGGAATGATTCCAGTTTGTTATGAGAGCATTTCTTCTGTATCAGACTTGTGTCGTCTTAGTATGGAGCACCTATGTATATCAATAGTGTGTGTAATTTAAATATTTTATATAAATATTTCTTATAAATTCGATAATATTAATTTGAAGGATAAATGTTTAAGAGGTGAGTATTGAGGTGAAGTGAGAGAGTAACTTTTGTATTATTTGGTTATTTATTATTTTTGTACAATAAGTGAAACTTCTATTGGCGCGGTAAGTCAAATTGGCCTGAACGTCACGAAAAGTGAAACGGGGCATTATATTATTATTAAATTATTATTTATCATTATTAAATAATTTATTTATTAATAAATTATTATTCATTATTTTAATATTAATAACTATTTATTATTAATAATAACACTAGTTAACAAATTTGAACTTTTTGTCTGTAACAGAAATTAAATTAACTGATTCTTACTAAAAGGAAATCTATGACGTGAATTATATATATTATTTCTTAAACAAGAGTTCAAGAGAGGTATCATAAATGCAAAACTCAGATATGATGACCTACGTGGCCTCGTTGATAAAATACATGTATTTCAATCTAAAAGGTTGCAGGTTCGATTCATGTTGCTGCCCATTTAAAAAAAGGGTTAAAATTCGGCAGTCACCTAAGCTTCGTAGAAACTTTTTCAGTGTGCTAGAAAAGTATTTTGAAAAGCATTATAAATTATATTGTTCAACACAAAAGCGTAAACCAATCAAGAAAATATAGTTAAATATTGTCCACAACTTCGTGAATACCTGCTACTTATTAACTTACTTACCACCCCTATTTTTACCTTGTTACCAGACAGCAATCTCTTCCCTCCAACCAGACAAAATTAATAAAGGAATTTATGAAGTTTATTTACAATACGTATACGTAAAGTAGAAATAAGATATTATAAATTTAAACGTAGCGATTTCGCATTGGTTTTTACCTAGTTCCAGAGGCTCATTGCACGGACAGTAAAGGACGATGTAAAAAAAAGAACGGTGAATAACTTAGGCAATCCCTTTCGCAAACTCTCAAATGATTAAAAAATCCAATCCTGGATCCGCTCACCGTCCCTAAGTGTAATCACACTTTTGTTACTCGGCGATAGGCGCTCTTTTCGCGTTATGCGCCTTTTTTTTCATGATCGCGTCTCGCAGTTTCAACAAGTGCCAACCACGGTACTTCTCCATTAGTCGCGTTCTTATTCCGCTGCTGTTTCAATAATCATTATTTATTTGCTGACAACACCCACATTTCATTACCATATATAAGAATAGTTTGAACATAAAATCTTTACACTTCTCAAATTAAATAATTTAAATAACATGAAAATACGCTCTTCGAACAGAAAATGTTGTATCATACATATAAAAGCAGCTTAACCTTTCCTTCCCTGTGTTGGGTATCTTCTACACGTTGCTTCTAATAACCATCAATATCTCTATAAATATTATAAATACAAGGTTAAGATTTTAGGTATTCCTCCATAATACATTTACGCATTGATTTAAAAAATAATATTAATAATAATCAAAATTTATCGACTACATCGTGGGTATTTTGTGAAGATATCGGAAACAAATTCGCATTTAAACGCTGTGAGTGACTCAACCTTGTGTCTTGACGATAGGTGAATAGTATGCGGGAAGCGCGATACTATATTCGCATCTCAATTGCATACTCCACTGAATTGCGAGGAGCTGAATTGTCTCAACGTCGCAAGCATAAGCGTAAGCGCCGGGGTATGCGACTGACGTTCCGCGCCACAGTAGCTTCTAGGCTTGCAAATAGGTTAGACGTACGCCCGTTCCGTGAGCGTTGCCAGATGGTTTTTTTAATGTTTTCAGCAAATAAATCTCAATTATTATAATTTTTAACTTCAATTATAATTAATTAAGGGGATTATCTATGAATGTTCTTATTTTTCCGATTTAAAATCGCTAATTTTTTATCGCGTACTCACTACCCAACGCCGGAGCGCGCGTTTCAATTTTAGCACCGTAAGGGAAGGGTTAATGTTCCAATGGCTCCACCAAGTCACCAGTATTTTGATAGAAAAAATCGAATTCAACAAAACTATCGTTTGATACCATAGATCTAGATAAATAATCAGTCTAGAGATGTATCGATGTAAGGGTGGTGAGTGGAGGTTCCTTCGAAAATTATTGATTCGATTATCATCACTGTATCACAAATTGTAGATGACGGTGGCCACAAAAATTACAACAGGGTGAAGAGACAAATTACTGCACTTGATCATCCAAGGCAAAATAGAAGGCCGAAGAGGTGTTGGAAGGAAACAAATGTGCTTGCTCCGCAATAAACGTGATTGGACTGGCATAAGGGGCGTTGGATATCTTTTTCGGGCTGCCGGGAATAAAGATGTCTACTCTCAGGGAATATTCAATGTTGGGGGGATCTACATGACACTGGGAATAAGAAGAAGAAGAAGATACAAGATTAAAGATTAAACATAGCTTCTAATATATTTCCTAATTTTTGGTCGTGCAATTCCGGCAAATAAGTTTACCTTATTTAATGTGACTGATTTAAGGCAATTCGTGATCAGATGGCATGTCTCTTTTAGGGCTACTTACACCTGACCAGCATGACTCGATCTATTCCAGACATGGCATGTGTATTCACCTGCTGAGTAGCAGAATTTCAGTCCCAAGCTTCACAACACGATTGAAAAAGTTGAAAAGCTCACATATGATAGACATAGGCACAGTCCTCATTTTTAATGCTCAGGCAATAAACTCGCCAGATTATACTGTATAACACGAAGGTATTATATAGTATTCATATTCGAAACAAAGCATAATGGAGAAAATAGCCAATCGGGAATGAAATACACAAGAGAATGTAATGGAATTTTGAAATTGCTTTTTAAAGCATATCAGTCAGACACAAGTTATTAATTGATCCTCGAGTCTTATTGCATAGAAAACACGCTTAAAATAGACGACTAGGTATGTATTTTCATGCCTACCTAGTTATCTGTTTATAAAACTGTATTTTAATTGACATTTGAAAATATATTAATTATTTTTAAATGTTTTCATTTATTTTAACTTGATGCATAGTTGATAGAACTATTTGTGGCCTATTTGATAGAACGCTAAACTCCTAGACCCGGTTTCGGATTCAGCTTTCTTCAGAATCAATAAAACGGTTCAATACTAAATTAATACACAGCGTCTATTAATTAAGTTGAATGATATTTTTTCTGTGATTCCGTGATGTTAATTTTAATAATTTTTATTTATTGAAAAAGCGTTAAATATTTTATTTCGTTACAAAAATTTATTCTGACCACTGACGTGATTGAATAAAAATTAACATTTTTTGTAGATAATACTAACGATGGAAATTAATATACTGAAAATAATTTGTTCTGTCTATGTATGACACAATGAGATATGCCACTATCAAGAATGAATGTGGCGTAAAATCTGATGATTTAATTAGGGTAAAATGGGGGCACGTTGAGGTGTTTTGGACATTATGAATAGATGGGTGAAAAAAGACTGACTAAAGAAATATATAATACAAGCGAAATTGGTATTGATGTTAGAACACAATCAATTTAAGTATAGTTTGAGCATTTGAATTTAAATATGAAAGAAAGTAAGGTTAGGTAAAAACAGATGAGTGAGACTCTCGCGCGGTAGAAGTGAAACTTCTTAGCTCATAGGAAAAGTTGATTTTATGCATTGCTTTTTTTCCATTCGTCAACGATTTTTTTAGGATTAGGAAATGGTTATGTGGAATTTAATTCAAGAAAATCTCTCTTAATTAAATAAAAAATGGTTATGTGGAATTTAATTCAAGAAAATCTGTCTTTGAATTCAATAAAAAAATATTTTTTATTTTATTTTTAATAATAAATAATTATAATTTTAATGATAAATAAAAATTTTAAAAATAATATTAAATATATTAATATTTTTATGTTATTATTCATTATTAAATTAATTATTTTTAAATAATAATTTAATCATATATTTATTATTATCATATATTTATTATATTTTTAATAATATTATATTATATCATTAATTAATTAAATTATAATAGAAAAATATTATGATAATTAATATTATAATAACATATACGTATTATTATAATTATATATGAATTATGTATAAAATAAATATTAAAATGAATTTAAAATAAAATTTAATATGAAATAAAATTAATAATTAATAAATATTTTAATATAAAAATAAAATATGTATAACAAAAAAAAAATTATTTTATTTTTAATAATAAATAATAATTTTAATAATAAATAATAATTTTAATAATAAATAATAATTTTAATAATAATATAATACACTTAATAATATTAAAATAATATCAATCATTATTAATTCTAAATAATTAATAAATGAAAAAATAAAAGAATATGCCAATAATAATAATATATTACACCGTTTCACTTTTCGTGACGTTCAGGTCAATTTGTCGTACCGCGCCTATACTATATAAGTTTCACGAAATACGAAAAACAGAAAAAAAACTATATGAGAAGACGTATGATATGAATATGGAGGAGATGAAGGAAATATGTTGTTATAAGAAAGTTTAACGCTCTTTCTCTCTCTCTCTCTCTTTCTCTCTCTCTCTCTCTTTCTTTCTTATCTGCTTACGTTTACTACTTAGTAACGATTACTCTGGCTGTCAGTCGTTGATGCCTTTTATGGGCTTAGATGGAAGGTTTATTAGGTTTGAAACGGGTGGGGAAGTAGGTCACGGGTTTAAGACTATTCCAAACAGCCTTAATAAAACGAATAGAAATATACAAGGTATTTTTTGAGAATCACATTCTCTCGACTAAGTTTATCCAAGTCAGTTGTTGACGGCTCTCCACGTCTCAATACTTTGGCTTCTTAAAATCACCAAACCCTGGTGCGTTCTAGGCTCCGTCAGACCTTTGGTTTAATGGTTTACATAGACCTTACTCTCCCACACTGCCAGTCAGCAGTAATATTTCCTAATTCTCCTATCTTATGCGTTGTAAATAATCTGAAAATAGGAATACTTGTCGCAGACAAAACCCTGTTCTGAATGCCAAGTTGTTAAATGATAAATAAATTAGTGTTCCCCACTTCCAAGGTATAAAGTTGTTTTAATGTAGAAACTTTCATCTTAAATATTTTTACCCCCTGATACAAAGTAATTGATCTAATGGGCGTAGCCACCTCCTTTCTATCCTTAAAATATATTCTCAATCCTCATTGAGTGATTGATTTGAATGCCGAGTTGAAGCATCCTTGAAGAGAGCCTACTTGAAAACAACCCTTATTTGGAGGACTTATCAACATTTATGGGCATATATGAACAATACACTACAATTAAAGCCGAATATGTTACTATCACAAATCGGGAGATCTACTAAGGTATTTTTGTAGTTTGTAAGTTATCTGCGGTTTTCTTACCATATACGTTTAAATAAACACATGGAGATTTAGAAAAAAACCTAATTGAATGGTCGCAGCTACCACTTTCCCATCCTTATACTCGACTTATGTTGTATACATTTAGTTTGCAATATTTTTTAATAGTCAATAGTTGTGGGTTCGTGTTCCGATCTGAAGCGCTCTTGAAAACAGTTTGCTCAATAAACGCCGCTATTTTAATAGTCCTTTTATTATAACAACAACTTTTGCACAAAAAAAAACAGTTACTTAAAAATAATTAATAAAATTTAAATACAAAATAATTTCAAATTGTCACCTACGTTATTTAATCTATACTCTGATATAGTTTTCAAGGAAGCACTATATACCTTGAATCTGGGGGTCAAAGTGAATGGCGTATACGTCAATAAGATCACGTATGGAGATGATACGGTTGTTCTGGTAGACAGTATTGACAACCTTCAAACGCTTATAGATATAATTAATGAAGCCGGTGTGAGGCTGGGGCTGAACATGAACGTGAGTAAAACTAAGTTCATGGTGTTTGACCGGCAGGATCACGCAGCAGCACGTCTTACATTGAACGGTGCTGATATAGAGAGAGTGAAAAAAATTAAATACCTCGGAAGTATCCTAGTGGAAGACCTCGACCCAGAAACCGAAGTCAAGTGCAGAATTGAATAATCTCGTGTGACTTTTAATAAAATGAGAAGCGTATTCTGCGATGATAATTTAAACTTGAAACTTCGACAACGGTTTGTCAAATGCTACGTTTGGTTAGTGTTACGAGTGTTATATGGAGTGGAATCATGGACCCTCAAAGTTGATAGTATGAACCAACTGGAAGCATTCGAAATATGGATACGCCGGAGAATGCTACGGATACCCTAGACCAGGGATGGCGAACCTATGGCACGCGTGCCACAGGTGGCACGCGAGACGATTTTGCGTGGCACGCGAATGAGGAGAAAAAATAAGTGTATAAGAAAAAATAAAAAAAGTTATAGAAATAGTATTAAAAAAATATTTAAATAGCGACGTGTATTTTCTTCGTTCATAAATAATTTCAGAAACGAAGGATATGACGACATTCATGCATAAATAAATCGCATTGTTTAATGCTTCCCGCGCGGTGCTAGTCCCTTGAGGTGTATTTTTTTTTTTGTAATGAACTTCGCTCCCGGCACGAGCCGTTCCGAAGTGTTTGATTTATCCACGACATACGTCGCACTGCGCGCTCTCGATGCGCATTAGATCATCAGCTCTCCTGTGGTTTAGGTGTATAATTGCTACTCTTGTGGATGAATATCATTTATCGACAATTTAAATTCGACGATTTGATGTTTCAGTGACAGAATAACTCTTTACCTGATCGGAGCAGTTTTGTTATCAATTTGTGCTATAAAAACAATCTAATTAATACAGAAACAAACTGTTTATTGGCACCCACAAAGATGGCTGTACCATATAAGAAACAAAAACTTGGTGAAGCCAGCAGTAAAAATTCTGGTAGACAATTTCAAAATTGGTGGACTGAAATGTACGGTGTAATTGAAAGAAGTGACAAAGCAATATGTGTTATATGTTCTGTGTCAGTGGTATCTAGAACATCATCTGTAAAAAGACACTATGAAACAATTCATAAGGAACTTCTTGGCAAAAGCAGAGGTGAACAAAAAGAATATATTTTAAGAGCAATCAAAAACAAAAATCTACAATCGAGTGCTTTAAATAAGTTTGTTAATAGTAATTCCAATTATGTTGCTGCTAGCTTTGAAATAGCCAAAATAATTGCCAAAAATGGAAAACCATTCAGCGATGGAGACTACATCAAGAATGCATTTTTAGAATGCGCACCATTTCTTTTTGAGGATTTTGGAAATAAAGAAAAAATATTCGAACGAATAAAAGAATTGCCTATCGCTCGAAATACAATAAAAGACAGAATCTTGAAGATGGGTAAAAATGTAACATATCAACAAAAAACAGATATAAAATTATGTGATTGGATTTCTATTTGTCTTGATGTAAGCACTGATGTCACTCTCTCGGCTCGATTAGCTATTTTTGTTCGATATTTTGTTGGCAATAAAATAATGGAAGAATTGATAAGTTTGGTATCTTTACCAGAAACTACTAAAGGCACAGATGTTTGCAAAGCAGTTGTAGAGGCTCTTTCTAGAGCAGAAATAAATTTGTCGAAAATCGTTTCAGTAAGTACAGATGGTGCACCCAGTATGATTGGCCAAACAGCAGGATTCGTCAATTTATTTACAAAGTTTGTTGGCCATCCACTGTTAACATTTCATTGTATAATACACCAGGAAGCGCTGTGTGCAAAGGATGGTCTTAAATCTTTTGAAGATGTGATGAAACTTGTGACTAAGATAGTCAATTATATTGCTGCGCATCCTTTATGCAAAAGAAAATTTGAATCATTATTAAATGAGGTCAATTCGATGTATAATGGATTAACGATGTATAATAACGTTCGTTGGCTTAGTCGCGGCAAAGTACTTCAGCGTTTCGTCGAGTGCTTTGATGAAATTTATATGTTTTTAAGTAACCAGAAAATAATTCAGTATGAAGAATTATCAGATGTTGAGTGGATTTCGAGATTGATGTTCTTTACTGATTTTTGCTCCCATTTGAATGATCTAAATATAAAATGACAAGGCCGTGGCAAAATAATAACTGTTATGTTTGATAATATAAAAGCATTTGAAGCTAAGGTACAAATATTTAAGCGTGATATAATGACCAGAAATTTTAAGTACTTTCCCAACCTAAAAAAATACACGATGGATCTGGAAATCCATGAAAAGCCAGACGTAGGAAAATTAATAGAATCATTTGAAAATGCTTTAGACGCAACAATAGAACAATTTTCAAGAAGGTTTGTTCAGTTTCGACAACTTGAAGAAACTACAAAATTTATTACCCATCCAGACACATATAAGTATCAACAATTAAACTTAACAATGTTTGAATACATGGAATTAGATGATTTTGAAATGGAATTGGTAGATTTTCAGTCGAGTTCGATATGGACACAAAAATTTAAAAACTTAAGAATTGTTTTGGAAGAAATTGATCGAGATCGATTCGTTGGACCAGTCCAGAGGTATGCCGAAAATGAAGTACTTACAACTTGGCAATCCATCCCGGAAACTTTTTCTTGTCTTAAAGTAATAGCAATGGGCATATTAACAATTTTTTCGTCGACGTATTCCTGTGAATCATTATTTTCTTCAATGAACTTTATTAAATCAGACATAAGAAGTAGACTTACAGACGAAAGTACTACGGCTTGTATTTTATTAAAAGCTACCAGCTATGAACCCGATATAAAATATTTGGCATCTAGCATCCAACAACAAAAATCTCACTAATAAGTTTTGAGGTTCACAATTTTTTTCAAGTCTATTTTTTTATTTATTTCTCTTAGTTCGCCATTAATAAGTACTTAATTATTTTCCTCGGTGTATTAATTTTTGTTTTTATTAAAAATCTGAAGTTACACAAACATTTGATGCATTTTTATTTCCATGGCATGTGGCACGCGACATATTATTTTATTGAAAAAAAAAATTTTTTGGCACTCAGTCTCAAAAAGGTTCGCCATCCCTGCCCTAGACGGATATGGTCAGCAATAGGAGGGTTCTTCAGAGAGCCAAAGTTGATAGAGAGTTGCTGAATAATAATAAAATCCGAAAGGTGTCCTATTTGGGTCATGTACTTAGAGGAGAAAAATATAAATTACTGCACCTGATCATCCAAGGCAAGATAGAAAGTCGAAGAGGTGTTGGCAGGAGACACATCTCCTGACTCCGCAATATACGTGATTGGACTGGTATAAGGAGCGTTGAGGATCTTTTTCGGGCTGCCGGGGACAAATATGCTTTCTCTCAGGTGATAGTCAACGTTGGGGGACCTGACATGACACTAAGATGAAGAAGAATTCCAAAAATTCGTCAATCTTAAGTTTACACAGGATATGGAATGACGCAGGTGTTACTTAGTGTAAAAAGTGATTTTGAACTATCCAAAGGAATTGAACCATCCAAAATTTTTATTGTTTTGAACCATCCAAAATTTTTATTGTTAAAAAATATTGGTTTTCTATAAATTGAAAATCAATTGAAAAAATAAGGTTTTAAGACTCATTCAAACTTTCATTGATCCGTTTAAATTGTTTTTTTTTTTTAAGACGATTTTTCTTGAAAAGTATTTCCACGAATGAATCGTAGTAATTTGTCGGATCGTTCCATTTTTATCTGCCTTATTAATGTTTCTGTTTGCCTTTGTTATTTTCATGTATTGTTGAACTCAAGATCTCACGACCTTTTCATGTATTGTTGAACTCAAGATCTCACGACCTTTTTTTTTGCGAGTAAAATGAAATAAGTACCATAATACATAAAAAAGCTAAGATCACAATATAAATATTTACTAAAAATCACAAGCTGGATTTTATCAATGTAAAAAAAAACTTTTAACATATTGTGCTGATATAGGAAACACTTGAAAATATCCTTTTTTAGAGGTTTCATTAAAATTGTTTAAAAATATATGAAAATTACACACATTCACTGCACTCCTCCTAAAGCCGAATGCTTTTCTATCACATACCGAAAGATCTACCAAGGTTTTTTTTTTTAATTCGTCATCCCTTGGTTATAAATTTTCTACACTTTTCTTATTAAATATATTTTTCTAAACATATACAGTGGCAGGGACGTACCTAATCTAATTACCACAGTCACCACCTTCCTATCCTGACTCTTTACTTATTTTATAAAACGTGGACGTTGAACAAGACTGAAAAGAGACGAATACATGTCGTACAAATGTGGGCACTTATGAAGAATTTATAGGGTGACAACGTATGAAAGAATACGGAATTAAATTGATTGAATCTTCGAAAAGACTATAGTTTCACTTTGTGGTGCCATGTTTCATGTAACATGAAAAATAAGTGTATGAAATTCTCCAAAGACCCACTAGAGTGCAAAATTTCAGTACGTGACGAGCCAATTGAACAAGCAATCCAGTTCAGATATCTCGGCAGTGAACTGCTCAGCTCTCATGACCTCCCCAGAGAAGTAAGGCCTCAGGTAGATAAAGCTGCAGTTGTGGCTGGCTGCCTGAGAGATGTCATATGGAAGAATAAAGATATGGGAATGGTTAGCAAGGTACGCATTTTTAAGACCTGTGTGCGACCTATCCTCACATATGGCATCGAAGCGAGGGCGGACACTGTCAGGACAAAAAGTATGCTAAGGACAACGGAAATAAAAACTCGACGCGCTATTGCTGGGAAGACTTTGCGTGATCGTGTAAGGAACACCACAATCCGAGAGGTCTGTGAGGTCCAAGATGTGGTTAGATGGGGACGACAGGGTCGACGATACTGGTACCAACATGTACAGAGAATGAATTCCACAAGAATTCCATACATAGCTCTGCATGGGGTGCCGATGGACAGCGTTCACCAGGGAGACCCTCGAAACGATGGAGAGGTAGCTGGAACTCAGGATCACAGGAGGATAATCCTGCAGTAATAGCCTCTTGAGTCTATAGAAAGTTTAAGAAGGAAAATAAGTAAATAAAAAACTTATTTTATATTTTTGTGTTACCACAGGTTTATTTTTGGGTAGACCACCGTCTTCATCGTCAGGGGAAGATAAACTAAATTGCTAAACATACATTTCCTGTACAAGTGTAAATATAAGAGGAATGAGGTAGGGGAGAGAAGTGGGGAGAGATGTGATTCAATGGTAAATGGGGCGGGCAAAAATGGAATATTTCGGGCAGGCCAGGGTCTGGATGTCCAAGGGGGGTGGATTTTAAATAGAAAACATATTAATCAGGGGGCTTTTATTAAAATTGGTTTGATTGTTGGTGATGTATATAATTAATCGTGGTTTGATGATTCTACACATAAACCGAAGGGGGTTTGCAGCTTGACAATTTGGAAATTCTCGAGATTTTAAAATGTATAAAATGAAGCCTAAATATCATCAACAACCAAACCAATTTTAATAATAGCCCTCTGCTTAATATGTTTCCTATTTAAAATCCACCCCCTTGGATATCCAGACCCTGGCCTGCCCGAAAGATTCATTGTCACTTTTTCCCGGCCCCATTTACCATTGAATCAAATCTCTCCCCACTTCTTTCCCCCTACCTCATTCCTCTTATATTTACACTTGTACAGGAAATGTATGTTTAGCAATTAAGTTTATCGTCACCTGACGATGAAGACGGTGGTCTTCTAAACCGGTAGTAAACCCAAAAATAAACCTGTGGTGAACACAAAAATATAAAATAAGTTTTTTATTTACTTATTATTCCTTTTACACGGAATTAGATTATTAACTATTTGTATGAACTTAAGACTAAAGAGTTGAGAAAGATCAAGAACAGTGCTCTAAGATAGTTTGGGTACGTGGAACGAATGAATGAATAAAGAAAGACCAATAATACACAATGAAATATAAGTGGAATAGGGTGGTAGAAGAAAACTTGGTAAAATATGGTCGGGTGAAGTGTAAGATGTTTTGAAAGAAGGAAATGTTATAAGTCAGAGAAATTGTAAGAGCTATATGAAAAGGTGTATGGATTTAGAAGAGGCGAAAGATGCGTTCCGCAATAGAAAATCAGACGATCTACCCCCTCTGCCACCCTGGCAGACAGCGTGATGGTAAATATAATTATTTAACCCTATTGGTGTAAGAGGAGAAATACGTGTGTGGCGTTCGTGCCCTCGGTCAATGACCGGCGATGCGACCTTTGCATACCTTGACAATTCAAAACAAACAAGTACAACATCCATACGCCGGTCATTCAACTCATTGTCAGGCGCGGAGCGCATTCCATGCTAGAGCGAGAGGGCAGCACATCTGTCGTGCCAGTTCCCAAATCTGAATGATACCTACATACGACATTAATCGTATTGCGAATGCAGAAATGAGACGGCGGCATATCGCGAGCGCATTCCCGCACACATTCAAGAATGATATAAATACCTACGTCTACTAATAAAATTTCTCTCTCCGCATTGCGATCTAAACGAGTTTTATTTATCAACAAATCATCATCATCTCTCCTTTTAGGAACACATCTCCTAAACGTGGAAAGCGGATAAAAAAAATATAATAGTGGATTAGATTTTCGAGTAAAAGCACTCTTTACGGGAGTTTGCTCTCTAAACGGCGCTATATAAATTGTCCTTGTGTTATTTATATTTTTACTATCAAAAGCATATTTATAGTAGATGGTTTTACTTCATAAAAAAATAAATTATGAAATATTTACAAAAAATTATCTGTAGATATAAAAAGTCTATTTTTTTTAAATAGCGCTTTATATAAATTGTGCTCTTTTAAATAGCGCTTAATATAAATTGTGCTCTTTTAAATAGCGCTTTATATAAATTGTGCTCTTTTTGTTATTCCAACATCCTTTTTAGTAAGATGAAAGAAAAACGATATAATATTAAAACCACCAGCTGTCTCTTTATTTCATTTAATATTTAAACTCAGGAGTTAGATTTTAATAAGCTGTCATATTTATGGTTAGCAAATAGATTTTATTCTGAATTCTTTAAAATTTCTACCTCAAATAAATTACGAAAGTTTATCGTCTTTGCAATTTGAAAGTTTTTGCTGGCTACACACAATCCAAAATTTCCTTTCAAATCTATTCAACCCATTCTGCCAATATTCTCGGCATTTGGTTCAGAGCAATTTCACGCAAATTTGTCTCCAAATAAAAGGTTCCTTTGATAACATACTTATTTCGACTTCTTGTAAATGGCATCCATAACAATTTCGCCGAAAAAACTCAGTGTTTCTAAACCTTTTTGAACATAACCCAAATTAGGGGACAAGTTTTAGTTTCGTAACCCACATTAAGAATAAAAAAAAATCACAATTTAATAAATTTTATACATTATTTAATTTGGTACGTATGATACAAACCATCACGCCGTCTCCCTATCGAGTGATCAAAAAGAAGACACACCTTTTTCGCCTCTTCTACAACCATACACCTTCTCAAACAGCTCATACGACATCTCTTACTTTTTACATTTGAAAATATCATTTCACTTAATTCAATCATACTTTCCATGATCTTCCTTTTCCTCTCTTTTTTTTAAAGAATAGATATGAACCAAGTCATAGGTATCTTTATACCCTCGAACACTAGGCGGAAAAAGTGCATGTGTCGTTAGTTAGGGAGTAGCACATCGCGGGGTTAGAACCGACGACCTTCCAGACGGAAGTCCAGTGCGTTACCGCGCGGCCATGCACCACACATTTGGAATGTATATTTGTTATACTAGTCTTTCTTCATCAATTTATCTTTCATGTCCAAACCGTTTCAGAGCGATCTTCTTCATCATACTCAACACATTAGCGTTAAAATTAAACATTTTTCCCTAACCACATTATTCCGTATTCTAACTGCAAGCATTTCTACAGTATTGTAATTTATTTTTATCAAACACTGTTTATCCCACTTCTTTGTAACGGTATAACCCTACTAGTTTCACCTCAACTTCAGGGGAGCACAAACAAGACATATTTCTGCTTGTTTGCACAAACAAGACTTGTTTGTGCTCCCCTGAAGATGAGGTGAAAGCCTTTAAACCGGTAGGGTTATACCGTTACAAAAAAGTGGAATAAACAGTATTTGATAAAACTAAATTACAATGTCTTTAAACCTCCACAACGTTAATGCCTTAACTTTAAACAACATATTTTTAAATATCTTATAGTTAAACAAAATCATTAAATAAAAATAAATTACAATGTCTTTAAACCTCCACAACGTTAATGCCTTAACTATAAACAACATATTTTTTAATATCTTATAGTTGAACAAAATCATTAAATAAAAATAAATTACAATGTCTTTAAACCTCCACAACGTTAATGCCTTAACTATAAACAACATATTTTTTAATATTGTATCTTATAGTTGAATAAAAACATTAAATAAAAATAAATTACAATGTTTTTAAACCTCCACAACGTTAATGCCTTAACTATAAACAACATATTTTTTAATATCTTATAGTTGAACAAAATCATTAAATATACGAGTACATAAATATATTTCATGATTTTGATAAAATATATAAAATCGGTTGTAATTACGTCCGAATGTAACATTTTTTTGTCATATAAAAATCGTTTTATGGTTATTATTTAATTTATTAATATAATATTTTAATATTTTTAGTTTTCAAATAGGTATTATTTGACAGCTGTCAATGCCTTAACTATAAACAACATATTTTTTAATATCTTATAGTTGAACAAAATCATTAAATATGCATAAATAAATTTAATGATTTTGATAACATATATAAAATCGGTTGTAATTACGTCCGAATGTAACATTTTTTGTGATATAAAAATCGTTTTATGGTTATTATTTAATTTATTAATATAATAATTTTAATATTTTCAGTTTTCAAATAGGTATTATTTGACAGCTGTCAATGCCTTAACTATAAACAACATATTTTTTAATATCTTATAGTTGAACAAAATCATTAAATATACGAGTACATAAATATATTTAATGATTTTGATAAAATATATAAAATCGGTTGTAATTACGTCCGAATGTAACATTTTTGTTATATAAAAATCGTTTTATGGTTATTATTTAATTTATTAATATAATAATTTTAATATTTTCAGTTTTCAAATAGGTATTATTTGACAGCTGTCAATGCCTTAACTATAAACAACATATTTTTTAATATCTTATAGTTGAACAAAATCATTAAATATACGAGTACATAAATATATTTAATGATTTTGATAAAATATATAAAATCGGTTGTAATTACGTCCGAATGTAACATTTTTGTTATATAAAAATCGTTTTATGGTTATTATTTAATTTATTAATAAATATAATAATTTTAATATTTTTAGTTTTCAAATAGGTATTATTTGACAGCTGTCAATGCCTTAACTATAAACAACATATTTTTTAATATCTTATAGTTGAACAAAATCATTAAATATACGAGTACATAAATATATTTCATGATTTTGATAAAATATATAAAATCAGTTGTTATTACGTCCGAATGTAACATTTTTTGTGATATAAAAATCGTTTTATGGTTATTATTTAATTTATTAATATAATATTTTAATAAATTTAGTTTTTAAATAGGTATTATTTGACAGCTGTCAATGCCTTAACTATAAACAACATATTTTTTAATATCTTATAGTTGAACAAAATCATTAAATATACGAGTACATAAATATATTTCATGATTTTGATAAAATATATAAAATCGGTTGTAATTACGTCCGAACGTAACATTTTTTGTGATATAAAAATCGTTTTATGGTTATTATTTAATTAATTAATATAATAATTTTAATATTTTTAGTTTTCAAATAGGTATTATTTGACATCTGCCAATTCCTTAACTATAAACAACATATTTTTACAGTCTTTTTTCAATCAGATTTTTGTTTTGTCAAATGAATTTTCGGTAACATTTTTAATGTTTCGAGCGATACTTTCATTGGAACGAAAACGCAGCAGTTACATACGAGTATTAACATCAAGGACTGAGCCGGTCGTCTCAAATTCACTTATCGGGTTACAAATTGCGGTGTCACTTGGCACATGATTACGGCAAAAAAAAAACACGAAGTTTTCGAATCGTGTTTACAACAAAACACGACATTTAATAAAAAGTATACAAGATTTTTTTTTATACGTTCTTCCGTTTTGATACGCTGCGTGATGAATATGTCTGGCATTTAAATGATATATGTAAAAAAAAACACAATTTTATATTCAACGATTCAAAAATGTCACTTAATTCAAATCTCCAAGTTCAAAATGGGTATCTCGAAATATTCTCCGGATGAAATAATCTTGGTTTAGGTCTAACCTATTTTTAAGTCTAACTGGTGTCACGTTTCATCGGATGTGTGTAAAATATTTATTTATTTAACACTTTTATTGCAAATACAGTCTAGTGGGTTTATTGCTAGGTGGCAATCTCTTCTAACCAACCAGACAATATAAATGGAGCAAGTTAAATGGTTTCATTAATCATTCAAATGACTATCCATCCCCACGAAATCCATAAACACATACATGAGCATATGCCTACAAACCCCACAAAGACGGACAATCACCCGAACATTATTTTTCATACAAAGTGAGATATCATCAATCAAAAGGAAAGGAAGGGATGGTGGAGAGGAAAGGAAAAATCAGGAATGAAACACGTTATTTTAGTGACTAGAAATTAAGAGTTTTTTTCAGTCGCTTCTTAAAGCATGCCAAGGACGGAGCTAGTCTAGCATTGATTTGTAACTGATTCCAAAGTATCACTGCATGGACAGTAAAGGACGACGTAAAAAAAGAGGAGCGGTGAACTGGAAAGGCCAATAGACAATATCTGTTTGAGCGTAGCGCTAATCCATGATTGGAAAGACGCTGAAAATTTTCGACGAGATAAGAGGGGGTGGCGTTTACGATCCTTCTTTTAGAACATCATTCACTTAATCCAAATAGAATTTAATTGGTCTTCCTTTTACACCCCTTCTACTCACATTTGCACTATTTATCTGTTTTCTAAGTTTTTCTTCATTCATTTTTCCACATGCCCAAAACCATCTCAGCTTGGTCTTAATATACCCAACATATCTGTCTTCAAATTCACATTCACCCCTTATCACATTATTCTGCATTCTTTCATAGATTGTCACTTCATGTATTCCTTTCAAAGCACGCATTTCTACAGCATGTATTCGGTTCCTCTTAGTGTTTTTACCACATTTACATTTCACTCCAATACAACAATTTCGGTATCAAAATACAATATCATTTTCGATATATTTTGATGCTGTTCGGTTCAAATATACATGTTTAAGCCCCCCATTTTATTTGTTTCATATCGATACATGCCGTTATTTTTGTATTTAATTATATCCTGACTATTCTTTAATTATATCCGAAACCAACGATCCTGACTATTCTTCACTAACTCCATTTTTTATATTTTATTCATATATTGGAAGAGATCGCCACATAGAATTAAACCCACTACATTGTACTGTTACAACACAAAAGTATTACATAATAAACTTTTGATTTCCATTTTCAAATAGTCATTGTTTTAATATAAATGATACATGGTGGGACGGACCCATGCGTTCACGTTACGGTTGAAACTCCCCAATAAGCCAAACTAAATCTTACGCATATATATATATATATATATATATATATATATATATATATATATATATATATATATATATATATATATATATATATATATATATATATATATATATATATATATATATATATATATATATATATATATATATATATATATATATATATATATATATATATATATATATATATATATATATATATATATATATATATATATATATATATATATATATATATATTTATGGCAAAGTTGATTACAAATAAGTCATAAATATGAAGACTGCAATGCTTTCGAAACGTGGACATCATAATCCACATGGTATAACACTTTTAAAGATAAAATTATTTAACACTTAAATTTGAAAAAAAAACCAACACATTTCTTTTTAATTAAATGTCAGGCCGATTTTGCTTCTTAAAAATACTGTGTACATGTACTTAATAAATGACTTACCAAGCTTATTTAGTGAGTTATTTAATCATCTCTTAATTAAAAATTACATAAAAACTTAACAGGAGCCGACCATCCTGCAATGCTGGAAATCATCATTTTTTGAACGACTAGCCCTCATAAAACTTGAAAACAGCAATAGTATCTTCTCCTTACTTTTGATGTTAATCATTGTGTTTAAAAATTAAATCCTAAAATATAAATACCAAATTTAGAGGTGCATGGCCGCGAGGTAACGCACTGGACTTCCGTGCGGAAGGTCGTCGGTTCGAACCCCGGGCAGTGCTACTCCACTCGAACGTCAGAGGCACTTTTTCCACCTAGTGTTCGAGAGTATAAGGATACTTATGACTTCGGTCATATATATTATCAAAAAACTTACACTCCAAAAGACTTTTACACAACTAATAAGCCTTACACAACATTCTTGTATTGTTTGTACTGATATTTATTACTATATATTATTTCATCCATGGTCGATGTCAACCTCGAAATAATCCCTTATTTTTCATGCAATAAATCACTTATATTGAAACTGTCAAAAAAATGTGAAAAATGTACAAAACATAGCATGTTGTCTAGCCGGTATTAATCTAACATGGAAGTTTTGGACAGATTATTTGTCTTGGATAGATAGATGGAGGTATTAAGTGGCATCTTTGTATGCCTAATAGATGGATGAACGTATTAAGTGGCATCCTTATGTGCCTGATAGATGGATGCAAGTATTAAGTGGCATCCTTCTGTGTCTGATAGATGGATGGACGTATTAAGTGGCATCCTTGTGTACCTGATAGATGGATGGACGTATTAAGTGGCATCCTTCTGTGTCTGATAGATGGATGGTCATATTAAGTGGCATCTTTGTGTGCCTGATAGATGGATGAACGTATTAAGTGGCATCCTTATATACCTGATAGATGGATGGAAGTATTAAGTGGGATCCTTGTGTGCCTGATAGATGGATGCACGTATTAAGTGGCATCCTTCTGTGTCTGATAGATGGATGGACGTATTAAGTGGCCTCCTTCTGTGTCTGATAGATAGATGAACGTATTAAGTGGCATCCTTGTGTGCCTGATAGATGGATGCACGTATTAAGTGGCATCCTTCTGTGTCTGATAGATGGATGGACGTATTAAGTGGCATCCTTGTGTGCCTGATAGATGGATGCACGTATTAAGTGGCATCCTTCTGTGTCTGATAGATGGATGGACGTATTAAGTGGCATCCTTCTGTGCCTGATAGATGAATGGACGTATTAAGTGGCATCCTTCTGTGCCTGATAGATGGATGGACGTATTAAGTGGCATTCTTGTGGGCCTGATAAAATATAAATGCTATCAGATTGGTTTAGTTGGTCTACAAATTAATGTACCTACTTTTATAGCCATAAACTTAGAGGAGCTAAGTACAAATTACTGCACCTGATCATCCAAGCCAAAATAGAAGCCCGAAGAGGTGTTGGCAGGAGGCAAATCTCCTGACTCCGCAATATACGTGATTGTACTGGCATAAGGGTCGTTGGAGATCTTTTTCGGCCTGCCGGGGACAAATATGTCTACTCTTAGGTGATATTCAACGTTGGGGGGGCCTAACATGACACTAAGAATACGAAGTTTTATACGAATGTTGAAAAAAAAAGCACTTTTTTATTTCCAAGTAATGTTTCCTTATGACATTTTTTTACCTCTATTGAAAATAAATCTAGAAGTTTTCAAATAATAAATTGAATCAAGTCAAGAGTGGGAGGATTATTCGGAAGGTTCCCTTTTAAAATCAACATTGGTTTTTGTGTCACGTTCTATGGAATATTTTTCTTTACTTCGAGACAAATTTTTAGATTTATATGGAGATGGGTTCAGTTTTTTTTTTTTTTTTTTTTACTTGACCCTCGCAAAACTTGTCGAAATCAAATTGACGAATTTATTTCTTGCACGTACGAGACACAGTAAATGATACCCTTTTCATGTAATAAAATGTAAATCAATTTTATGGTGGAACAACATTTTAAACGGGGTATCACTGAAACAGTATTTTTAAGTTCAACAATTACTATATCATGTTGATCGGGTCGTCAATTCCATCCCTATTTGATTTTTCAAGGATCGTTTGGTCTTAAAATTAAACATGATACTTGGCACCGATGGGCGTCAGATTAGAATATAATTTATGTAAATAAGGGATCTTGATATGAAATCAATCCAACAATCGATCCCTTTGAAACCATGGTTTAATATAATGAGAATTAACAAGTGTCAGTCCTGTGTCGTTTGCGGACGGACCGCTGCATGGTGACTAACCACCATTACATAATGGGTATTATGGAAGATCCCGGATGATGAAACTTTAGGAGATATGTCCTTAAGGAAGAGATGATGATGATTTGTTGATAAATAAAACTCGTTAGATCGCAATGCGGAAAGAGAGTGATTTATTTGGTAGACGTAGGTATTTATATCATTTTAGAATGTGTGCGGGAATGCGCTCGCGATATGCCACCGTCTCGTTTCTGCATCCGCAAAACGATTAATGTTGTGTGTAGGTATCATTCAAATACGGAACTGGCACGACAGATGTGGTGCCTTCTCGCTCTGGCATGGAATGCACTCCACGCCCGGCAATGGGTTGAATGACCGGCGTGTGAACTTTGCACTTGTTTGTTTTGGATTGTCAAGGAATGCAAAGGTCGGATCGCTGGTCATTGACCGAGTGTGCGACCGCCACAAAACTATACATCAGACGTGGTCAAATGCAGCTCTTACAACCGCACGCGACTCTTCGTTGGGTGAAGTGCGGCTCCCAATGTCTCTTATAAAAATATATATACTTTATTTCACCATTATACTTGTAGTTCTTGTATATATATTTAAGTGCCCCATCGACTTTTTTTTATCAGTACACCACGTTCAACATCCCTCGCAACTCTTCAATCATCTAAAAAACTGATTGATCTTCACTTTAAGATATTTCTCTTTTCATCCCTCATAAAATTTTCTTATCAGATTATTTAATTCATCCTCATTCTACGCTAACACTAACATATTATCAGCATACAGTAATCTATACACTTTTCATTATTCGAAAAAATATGTGAATAGTGGGGTAAAAACCGCAGAAGACAGTGGAAAGAATGGATAACGCAAAAGTTTTCTGCATTGCAAAATCTTCTCCCTGAAAGAACCTCCATAAAATATGGAAGAACAATTAAAATTTAACGTCATAAAAGATGCAGTATTGATAAACATACAACAGGTCTTAATTAAGAAGAGAGAAAAGAAATTACTTCAACAATATGAATCAATATTCAAAAGTAATTAACTCTTGTAATTTGTTTTATCAAACACTGTTTATTTCACTTTTTGAATAAAGTGGAATAAACAGTGTTTGATAAAACAGATTACATTGTATTTAAACCTCCTCAATGTTAATGCCGTAACTACCATATAAATAAAATATAATTAACTCTGTTTAAATTGAAGTTAAAATGCATAAGTTGACATTACATTTGAAGTTATAAGAGGTCTTTGTAACTAATACGTTGATTCAGAAACTTCCAAAGCGATACAAAGAGATGCTTCGGAATGTATTTTATTTATTTATTTTATTTATTTATTTAACACTTTTATTGCAAATACAATCTGGCAGGCTTATTGCCAGACGGCAATCTCTTCCAACCAACCAGACAAAAATAAATGAAGCAAGTTACGTGGTCACATAAATCAATCAAATGACTATCCATCCCCACGAAATCCATAAAAATATACGTGAGCACATGCTCACGAACCCCACAAAGACGAACACTCACCCGAACATTATTTTTCATATAAAGTATTGTAAAAGAAAAATCAGGAATGAAACACGTTATTTTACTGACTAGAAATTAAGAGTTTTTTCAGTCGCTTCTTAAAGTATACCAAGGACGGAGCGAGTCTTATATTGGTTTGTAACTGATTCCAGAGTCTCACTGCATGGACAATAATGGACGACGAGGCTTGTTCCGCATCCACGTTTAATACATCAAAATACCCATACATCAAAATAGGCACTTAAATAGAGTTGTGAACTAATTAAATAAAAATATTGTCTTGTAGAAATAATCCATTTTTTTAGTTTTAAAGTCGTTTCTAACAAAGTGATAATCGTTACCGGAATGAAACTTTAAATTCTTAACCCTTAGCACTCAGTTGTCGGCGCACAGGCGACATGTTTACTTTTTAGCTCAGCTGTCGGTTAACTAATGTTTTGTTTAATCTTCCTTGAAATACCAATTAACGCGTATTACAGATTAGTCTGCAACGCTTACTTTGAAAACGTTTTCCAGTATCAATAAAAAATGTAGAACATTAAAAAAAATCATTATTTGTGACATTAGAAAATGAAATAGCTCAATCTGCAAACATGTGTAGATGTAAAGTTGAAATGGTAAAGGTTAATAAATGTGAAATTTTAATGAATCGAAACTCAGAACAGATTATAAATGTATCTTTTCTGACAGAAAACTTTATATAGTTATAAACTTTTAACAACCAATTTTATTTACTTACGTATCAATAGAATAAAGTAAGTGAGAGTGATACATACTATATGTGAATCAAATAATTGAGTGATAACATTACAAATGTTAAAAATATCAAGCATTTTTACTCATCATAATTTTTTTTCCATTTTACACATGACAAGAAATATACGAGTACATAATTTGCAAAAAAAAAATAACAGGTCATTTAATTTGGACACACAATTTTAATGGATCTGGGTTTGTTGCCTTTCATTTGTGGTATCCCCAGTAAACTAGGTTTTTGCCTGTATCTCACTGAGGACATATAGCATGAAAAACTAAATTGATAGTTCTTTCAGATTTTGGTTTATATAAAACCCTGTTGCACATTCTCATCAACCTGACAAACAGTGATACTCAATAAAATATGTATACATCACGCGAATCAAACCCCTTACACTTCATCACTCCAGGTAGACCATAACGTTCATCCTACAATATATCGCACATAATCATAAAAAAATACCACACTCAAGAGCTCACACAAACCTTAACTACAAATCATTCCTTTTGTAAGCTCAAGTATTCAAACTCCTGTCGCAATAACAACCACACTCCGATCGACTTCTTAAATTGTTTTCCTCCTTTTGCCTTTATTGAATTCGCTTTGAAATGGCTTTCTCGTTTTGATATTCATATTTTGTTCTTCAATCGTAAAGTAATGTGTTGTTTATAGATATATTATTTATCTTTGTTATTTTTAGGATCATATAAAAAATTGACAGCTGTCAAATAATGCCTATTTGTAAACTAAAAATATTTAAATTATTAAATTTATTAATAACTATTAAACGATTTTTATATCACAAAACGTTACATTCGGACGTAATTTTAACCGATTTTATATATTTTATCAAATTCAATTAATATTTTTATGTATATTTAATGATTTGGTTCAACTATAAGATATTAAAAAATATGTTGTTTAGAGTTAAGGCATTAACGTTGTGGAGTTTTAGAGACCTTGTAATTTATTTCTATCAAACACTGTTTATTCCACTTTTTTGTAACGGTATAACCCTACCGGTTTCAAGGCGTTCACCTCATCTTCAGGGGAGCACAAACAAGACTAAATTCTTTTCTAACTGGTACCGATATACACGCTTCAATGGTTGGGGGCTGAGGGGTGAGGGAGGCATGGGACGATTTCGGCCAAGAGCGGAGAGATTTTTGGGATATAACTGTTCACCAGATGTTCGGATCGATGTGCTGACTTAAAATATTCGTCGATGATATCAGTAGTTACGGAAACAAATTGGACAGATTAGAGGTCCTAGAAATTTCTTAGTCAGTACATCGATCCGAACATCTGGTGAACAGTTCTATCCCAAAAATTTCTCCGCTCTTGGCTAAAAAGTCCCATGCCTCCCTCACCCCTCAGCCCCCAACCGTTGAAGCGTGTATATCGGTACCAGTTCGAACATAATTTAGCATTGTTTGTGATCACCTGAAGATGGGGTGAACGCCTTGAAACCGATAGGGTTATACCGTTATAAAAAAGTGGAATAAACAGTGTTTGATAGAAATAAATTACAATATTAAAAAAATATATATTTATGTTACAATTAATAAAACAATGATTCTTTGTTGTCCCAATATGTGTTGTACTGTATAACATTACACTTTCATTATAAACAGTACAACCTGGTGCGCATATTAACAAATATAAAACTATTTGACCAATCAGAAGAGACCTTAAAACTCCTTATAGGGCAAGTTTTTATTTTTGACATATTGAGTTTTTTGTTGAATAAATCATTATTATGTGTATCAAATCACCTTTATTTCTTCGAAAACGTGTTTTAATTTTTTTTTTTTTTTTTAATGTGGCGATCGCATATGAGACCTGTGCCCATTTCAGGGGGTCATGTCAGTGGCCGCACAAGTGACCGATGAATGTTTAGGTACTAATATATAAGTTAAGGTTGTATTAGGAAATACAATTTTTATATGAGATATAATGAATGGTGATTTACTTATAATACCTATTTACATATTTGACAATAAATTGACCGGATGTTTAGATCGTTGCTACTGAACATGCAGCTAACTTCACGACGATCCGTCTTAAATAAGACCTCTGCCCGTCCACTACACAATTTGCCAATTTTACATTTGTGTTACTTAAAAACGTTTCATTAAGAAAATGAATCCTTATAAGTATAACTATAAGGGTGGTCGCATGTGCGACCGATTTCTGTTTGTGCCCGTTAACGGTTAAGGGTTAAATGTAAACTAGACTGGAACTCTTTAAAAAAAAAATGGGTACCAACGAGAAACTACCTATCCATGTGATCTCCTAATGTATGTCTTAGTCATCCCATGGGATTTTTTTTTTATTTACGTTGGCATGAACATAAAATAGATATGTTTTTATGTACGACCTCCGTAGGCTAATTGCTAAGGCGTTTGACTTCCTTCCGAGAGTTTTAGGTTCGATTCCCGATGATACACCAAAAAAATAAAATATAAAAGATTAATAAGTTAGTCTAGAAACAATACCCATCCGCGCTAGACTTATGCGAGACTAAACCCCTTCACGTGTAAGGTAATATTACCAACAAATTCGATAACGAACTGCGAGTTTCGTGTCTATTCTAGTAGTTATTTTACCGAATGCTTGATGAATGGAGCCGAACAGTGATATCTCCCGACCACGCCTTCTATTTTTTTCGAATAATCATTTCGGATATGTTAAAGGGTAATTATATGAATAAATAAAGTTACAGATTTGATTCGTTAATATATTTTATCTAATTTTTTCACCAAAATTAAATTCATTAAAATATGACTGTAAAAAAACTTAGTTAAACTCCGGAATCATTTCGCATGCATATAGCCTTGAGATAGAAGGTAGAAACACGTGTCGAGAAGATTTTTGGAATTATTGGAAAAGCGTAATAATCCTGTTTAAATCTTTTAACATAGAGTTCAGCAAAGTTTAAGTCGAAACCTTTGACAATTTAAAAAAATTTAGTTACACTCTATATTAGGCCTGGCCAACCCAAATTGTCCCAAGGACCGTATTAACGATCTAAAATTTTCCAAGGGCGGCACATAAATACGAATAATTGCAAATTTTGTTCCAATTTTTTTTTCGATGTCTGACTACAACGAAATGCGTACTTTTTATTTTTGTAAGTCATTGATGTGGATGGAGAAAAACACAGAAAGTGTTCAATCAGTGTAAATCTGAAAAAAAAACCGATACTTCAACTAGATATGAAGAGAAAACATGTATTAAACTAACAACAAAATGTATTTGTATCGTAATGTAATGACTTAGAAACGTAAGTTATTAATTCGTAAATATATTTGTGTGCTAATAATTAATTTTTTTAAAAACCTAATACGTTTTATATGACCGCGGGTCGCACATAAGGGCGCCGAGGGCCTCATGGGGACTGCGGGCCGTGGGTTGGCCAGTCCTGCTGTATATGGCCATTGGACCGGTGTGCCTTACAATGTACGTATGTGTTTTAAAGCATGTCTTTATGATACATATGTCGTTGCTGCAGTGTTATTAGAAGCAAACAACAAGCATCCAAAATTCCTAATTCGTCATATATGACCACGGGCCGCACATAAGGATGCCGCGGGCCGTGGGTTTGCCAGTCCTGCTCTATATGTTGATTGTAGCAGTGTGCCTTACAATCTACATATTTTAAAGCATGTCTTCATAATATACATGTCGTTGCCGCGGCGTTATTATAAGCAAACAAAAAGCATCCGAAATTCCTAATTCGTCATACTCGTATATGACCACGGGCCGCACATAAGGATGCCGCGGACCACATGTGGACTGCGGGACGTGGGTTTGCCAGTCCTGCTCTATATGGTAATTGTAGCAGTGTGCCTTACAATCTACATATTTTAAAGCATGTCTTCATAATACACATGTCGTTGCCGCGGCGTTATTAGAAGCAAACAAAAAGCATTCAAAATTCCTAATTCGTCATATATGACCACGGGCCGCACATAGAGACGCCGCGGGCTGCATGTGGATAGCGGGCCGTGGGTTTGCCAGTCCTGCTCTATATGTTCATTGTAGCAGTGTGCCTTACAATCTACATATTTTAAAGCATGTCTTCATAATATACATGTCGTTGCCGCGGCGTTATTATAAGCAAACAAAAAGCATCCGAAATTCCTAATTCGTCATACTCGTATATGACCACGGGCCGCACATAAGGATGCCGCGGGCCGCATGTGGTCTGCGGGACGTGGGTTTGCCAGTCCTGCTCTATATGGTCATTGTAGCAGTGTGCCTTACAATCTACATATTTTAAAGCATGTCTTCATAATACACATGTCGTTGCCGCGGCGTTATTAGAAGCAAACAAAAAGCATTCAAAATTCCTAATTCGTCATATATGACCACGGGCCGCACATAGAGACGCCGCGGGCTGCATGTGGATAGTGGGCCGTGGGTTTGCCAGTCCTGCTCTATATGGTCATTGTAGCAGTGTGCTTTACAATCTATATATTTAAAGCATGTCTTCATAATACACATGTCGTTGCCGCGGCGTTATTAGAAGCTAACAAAAAGCATCCAAAATTCCTTATTCGTCATATATGACCACGGGCCGCACATAAAGACGCCGCGGGCCGCATGTGAATAGCGGACCGTGGGTTTGCCAGTCCTGCTCTATATGGTCATTGTAGCAGTGTGCCTTGCAATCTACATATTTTAAAGCATGTCTTCATAATACACATGTCGTTGTCGTGGCATTCGAAACAAACAAAAAGCGTCAAAAATACGAGTATCATAATTCAATGAACAAATTCTCCACTCATTTCCATTCTCCACCCTTGTCGCAATAATTAATTATGCGGCAACACATTGTTGAGTCATCGCGTTTCAACCGCATAAGGATTATTTAGCGTTTTCACTCGCAAACTTATTAATTAATTTGAATTGAATTATAGTATTATTTCGTACAGTACTGCCTGGAAAGGTAATTGTTGCGGTTATCTATTTTAACAAACTATTAAGATGTTAAAAAAGCCTTAAGTGAAAAAATAAAATCAATTTTTAAAATTAAGTTTTAACGAAAATCGAATCCACAACCTCTGGGCTAAAAAAAAGACATCTTGCCAACCAAGCCACGGAGATTATCGTAAATTTGAGATTAAAGGGGCGAAAAAAAATTAGAAATGTAGGTCGTCGTTTGCTGCGTATTACATGGGCCACGCGTATAGACCTTTTTTGTTTGTTGGTGTAAAATAGTTTGGGTGCGTGTGTGAATAAAACGAAATAAGTACAAATGTGAGTGAAAGGCGTGATAGAGGAAGACCAAGGAAAGTTAGATGAAGACATGTGTCCTTTATTTCTATCCTAGCAGAGAAACGGTGTGATTGTATGTGTGTACGTGTATGTATGTAAGGTATTATTTTAAACATTTTGAATAAAACCCCAAGCAAGTGTTTGGGAAGAACTGATATAGGGTGAAATAAGAAAATGTTATTTAATGGGATACAAGAAGACCTTTTAGTGATGAAAGTCCGTAAAGACTTGAGTCGCAACAGGGGATTTCCGAAAAAAAAAAACTCAAGTTTCATAATGAAAAAGAACTCAGAAGGGATAAAGGTCTTTACCAATTGATACTTTCGAAACTTAAACGTCTTTGGAACCATTTTATTGAAGTATTTAGTGTAAGCAATTACAATAACTTAGCAAGGTACGTTATTATCACGTGTATTATTATACGAGTATATAACTCGATCAGCAAATGATGCATTAAAAGTTTATCGTATACTAGAGCTTCTGAAGAGTACAGTTCTGATAGCTTTTTAATAACTCATAATTGTTTGATACCGTTTTTATTAAACTCTCATATCTAAGAAAGAACAAGTCTCTTAATATTTTTGAAGTGAACTTCTATAGGCGCGGTAGGGCAAATGGCCTGAACGTCACGAAAAGTGAAACGGTGTATTATATTATTATTAAATTACTATTAAATATTTTATTTATTAATAAATTATTATTAATTATTTTAATATTTATAATTATTTATTATAAATAATAATTAATATTATTAAGTGTATTATATTATTATTAAAATTATTATTTAAATTATTAATATTAATTATTAAATATAAAAAAATAATATTTTTCGTTATATATTATTTTTATATTATAATAATATATTTAATAATTATTTATTTTATTAAATTATTTTCTTTTATTTTATTTGATATTTATTTTAATATTTATTTAATACTCTTATATAATTTATATTCAATGTATAATTAAAATAATATATTTATGTTATTATAATATTAATAATTATTTTATTATTATATTATAATTAATTATAATATAATTAATTAATAATACAATAATATTATTTATAATATAAAAAATTGGATAATAATAAATAAATAATTATTTAAAAATAATTAATAAAAATATTAATATATTAAATATTAAAAGAATATCAATTTAATATTATTAAGTGTGTAGCGATGGTCGTTATCAATGTAGCATGTGTCCTATTAGGACGTGCTGATGATTTTGATATCGACATCGCTATATTCGTTTTAGTCGATTCTGCGTTCCTTCTCGTTCAGGGTCATCAATATAGCGGATTGCTTATCTTTATACGTCGTGATGATCTTGATTTGTATTCAAATAAATATAGACTCAGGAATGCGGATAAAAAGCGAAAGTGGACAGCGGGCCAATAAATAACAAGTCTTGACAGTTGAATGAATGACAATAATAATATATTTATTTCTCGGCGCGCGGCTAATTTATACAAATGAGTGACCCAGTTCGCGATACATATTCTGCCTTGCTCTAGCGCATGGGTCGGCAACCTTTTGTTGTAAAAGGGCCAAATATTTTTCATGGGGATCAGTGCGGGCCGCACTTGCAGTAGGTATACATACAATATTTATGTACAAATATTTTAGTTTTAAAAATAAAACGCTAAGTGTATATTTTAACGACATTTATTGTATTTAATAAAATCAATGAGATTTTTGTGATTGCATTTGACTTGCAAGTTTTTTAATATCAGCTTGCATTTTTGAAGTAGAGACGCGTAGTATTGCGTCTAAATGTGAATTCGATAACCGAGAACAGTGTTTATTTTTTCGATAATTCAGAATTGAAAAAGTTTGTTCACAAATATATGTACTACCAAACATAGTAATTATTTGCTGAGCAAACCTTTTTAAATCCTTGTAGTTTTCAGAAGGCAAACTCCCATAGAAATCCACCAAATTAGTTTTTTCCTTAAAAGCCATTTTAAGTGTGTTATTACTTTGCAAATCTATCACGTTGATTTGCAAATCGCTTGGTACATTACCGATATCTACTGCAAAGGGGTTTTCGAAAATCTCCATCTTACGTGAGATCTTTTTGAAATCAGCAAACCGGTTTTCAAACTCAGTTTGTAGTTGCATTAATGCACTTTTCATTTTAGTATTTTGCCAAACAAAATTTATTCCAGCTTCTTCTACTGCTTTCTTGCAATTTGGAAAATGATCGAGTTTCCTTTCATCGATATGCTCGATAAATAATGTTAGTTTCATTTCAAATGATTTAACATCTGAATACATATTGCATATCAATTTATTTTTCCCCTGTAAACGTGTATTGAGTATATTCAGTTCGGCAGTCAAATCAGTTAAAAACCCAAGATCTACAACCCACTGGTGGTTGGAAAGTTCATGTATTGCCTTTCCTTTCATCTCCATAAAGTTACAAATTTCTTTCCTCAAATAAAAAAATCGTTGAAGTACTGCTCCTCGGCTTAGCCATCTTACTTCACAGTAATACATCACGTCACCATATTCAGCTTCTACATCTTCCAAAAACTTTTGGAACTGGCGGTGAGTAAGCCCATTTTTTCTTATAAAATTAATAGCAGATACAACGGTATCCATTATTTCTTTCCACGATAAAACTTTGCAACACAATGCTTCTTGATGGACAATACAGTGAAATGTAAATGGAACTTCCGATCCAAACTCTAGCAGTTTGCTGTTGACTCTTCCGACAACACCTTTATTATGACCGCTCATATTTTTTCCGCCGTCCGTGGTGATGCTAGTTAATTTATCCCAGCTCAAGCCACACGAAATCAGAGCTTGGTCCAAGTGGTGAAATAAATCCTCTCCCTTTGTAGTTCCTTCGAGACTGCACATTTTTAATAACTCCTCATAAACAGAAAAGTTTTCGTCAATTCCTCGTACAAATATAAGGAATTGTGCCGTATCCGACACGTCCGTACTTTCGTCCATCGCAAGAGAGAAGTAAGTAAAATACTGCGCTTTATCCTTAAGTTGTTCACGCAAGTTAGCACCCAAGTCTTCAGTGCGTCTGGTGCAAGTTCTAGCAGAGAGACTAACGTTTTCAAACATTTTTTTCTGTTCCGGGCATACTTCCTCCGCGATAGCTAAGACACAATCTTTTACAAGTTCACTGTCAGTAAATGGGCGACAATGCTTTGCAATTATCTCTGCTACTTTGTAGCTGGCACGAACAGCTGATTCGCTTTTGTCTGTTACAACTTTAAAGGTATTCTGCTGATTTTTGAGTGACGATTTCAAGTTAATGATTTTGTTTTTTCGAGATTCCCCTTCAAGACACTGAAATTTAGTTTTGTGCTCAATATCATAATGTCGCTTCAGGTTATATTCCTTTACTACGGAAATACTCTTTTGACAGATAATACATAGTGGTTTTTCTTTAAATTCGATAAAAAAATATAAATTTGTCCATGCTTCATTAAAAATCCGTCTTTCATCAACGATCTTCCTTTTTTTAGAAGCCATCTTGGGTGTATAAATCTGTAACAATACAGAAACATAAAAATATGTATTTATTTTTACGGAAAGAGTCATAGTTTTGTCCTATATAAAATCCTTAAATAAATACTCCCCCAGTGAGCAATATTTTTATTCGAAAAACAAAATCGTAAAATTTATGTCAAGTATACCTAAAGTACACCTTTATTGACGAGTAAACAAATACTATCGTTGTGAAAATTTTAAAAGCAATAATTATTAGCCTGAAAAACTCCATACGCATTGAAAATATCTGCCGAGAAAGAATAAATAACGGCGACGGGACTCGAACCCGCAGCCTTCTGATTGCCGGTCAGATGCTCTCGCCATTGAGCAACGTCGGCTTATTCCCATTCCGCCAAATAACTAAATATGTAACATACAAGTATTTATTCATTCAACAGTCATTGCTTTTTTTTTTCAACAATTATTTCTTATTAATTTTTTCACCTGAACCTACCAATTTTATTTTTTTGTAGAAAAGGCAATTGTAACTTCGAGTCCCGTTGGCGGTATTTATTTTTTCTCGGAAGCTATTTTTAATGTAAATGGAGTTTTTCAGGCTTATACAAATATTACATTCATAGTGCACCTCGTCTTAAAAAGTTTATCATTGTAATTTTTTTTTAAACTGTCGTAAACTCATGGATACTTTAATATTGCATTGTTATATTCATTACTTGTAATCTTAGGAATAATATTATTATCATGCAGTAGGTAGGTACTTACCAAAAACACTAAGAGAATTCACAAAACAGATTTTATAAAAAAATAAAACTTGCAGCGAATGTAAACGCCGCGTGGGTGGGTAGTTAGCGCAGCGCGAGCGAACGAGTAGTGTTACTGGCGGTCGACAGCGGAATGATGCGAGGTGCGTGTGGCGTTCTTGCCTTCCTTCTCTTTCCCCCCGCTCCCCCTTCGCTCCAACTTCACTATCTCTTCGCTCCCTTTCTCGCTTCCTTTCACTCGATTGTGTATAATATCGTCCGTCATGTGCGTTGCGGCGAGAATCTCGCGGGCCGCACCAAGATGTCTCGCGGGCCGCATGCGGCCCGCGGGCCGCAGGTTGCCGACCCATGCTCTAGCGCATGAACTGGTGGGTAGATTATTTATTTGTATTTGGAGATGGCTATACAAGTCGCAGATACTATAAAATAGTAAACATTGTTGTTGTTCATAGCGTGTGACAATCTATGAATACTTCATCGGTCATTGACCCTGTATGTTTACTTTAACAATAATTAATTTAATTTAATTGTGTTTAACAATTCACTTATTTATTTTGACAATTATTTATTTATTTAGGTAGGTATCCTACAAGTGTATTTTTATCATTATTTAAATTAGTATTTATTGTTAAAAAAAATTATTATTTCTTATTAAAAATAAAAAAATAATATTTTCTTATTTAATTAAGAGAGATTTTCTTGAATTAAATTCCCCATAACCATTTCTTTATCCTAAAAAAATCGTTGACAAATGGAAAAAAAAAGCAATGCATAAAATCAACTTTTCCTAGGAGCTAAGAAGTTTCACTTCTACCGCGCGAGAGTCTCACTCATCTGTTTTTTTATTTGTAGCTTCATTATTTGAAATATAAGCTCACTGATGTATAATCAAATATTGGAGTATAAGTTAATGGTTTTAAAACTCTTTTATAATTACTTTTTAAATTAAATGCACTGTGAATTAATCGAAGATATTTAAAAGACCACTTAATAAATACATACATGAAGGATACATATTTTATTACTATTCCGTTATGTGCAGTACAGCCTGGTGGACTTACTGCCATGTTGCAATATATTCCAATCAATCAGAATGATGTTAACAAGACTTAAAATAATTTACACTTAAAAAGATTTAAAATTTTAATGAAGTATAAAAAAATAGTAAATACACATAAAGCATCTAAGTACTATTGTACGACACTGGTATTATTGTACGCCACGTTGTCTAAGTATTATTGTACGCCACTAGTACAAAGAACTGTATCATAGGTGGATGGCTGTTGCGCAATGCTCGTAGAATTCGGCTCACGTTCAGAGGCGTAGATCGGTGAAAAGGTAGCGGGGTGAAGAGATTCCTCTTAAGCAGGTAGTAGATGGTCGCAAGTAAAACACAGTAGGCAGAGTGAACTGAGAAGGTGATTGATTTATTAGACTTTTTCGCATCTTATGTACGATCAATCGCTCATCGCAAGCGCCGGTTTTTACGCCTCTACCTGCCGTCACAATTCGCGAAATGTCACAATTTCGGAATTTGTGCGCCTGCAGAGGCCGGCCGGCTTGCGATATAGTCTCGCGGTGACCGTGCATAAGGTACATTTCCGTTGTAGTCGCGACACCGCACGGACCCCAATAAACCCCCATTTTACATACAAAAATCGCTAAAAATACCAAATAAATACACATACACATATTATACATCAAGACAAACCATGAATTTACATATCCAACCAATTAAGAAAACCAATCAATTATAGTATACAATTATTGTCTATTAAAAATATATTTTTGTAGTGTTCCAGACATAAATATTAAATGTTAATAAATCAGGTTTAAATTTGTTTCATATTACACTTTAAACTTTTGTAAATAAACAAAGTAACAAATACTTTTATATTTACTCACCTCACACGTCAATATATTGCCCATATAAAATTAATGAAATGGGTGCCAATGGTAATCGAGTCCCAAACGTCCGGGTTTGTATACCGGCGTTTAGACAACTAATTCACGGACATCGACATACGTCAATAAAAGTAAGGAAAAAACTGGATGTCAATAAAAATTACTTACTAAGCCATTGGTACCGTCAAGATTATGAAGGGTAGAAAAACTTATCAGAGTTTTTTTTTTTTTTTTAATCCACTTTGCACGGATTTCTCCTGTTACACAAAGAGGGTGTGCTTCTAGCGTTAGCTTATTCGTTAGGAATAATATCAGCCAAGATTCTTCTCATACTGCTAGACGGTACCGAGAATATATCAACCGTGTCATTCAGTTGGTTTAATATCTCTATACCACGTGTGACTGAGTGTTTAGCCATGATATTCGTCCTGTAAGTTGGTATGTAGAACAGAGGGTGATTCCTTGCACGGATATATTTATTGGGTACATATAAACTTAGTGCTTCTAGAATCGCGGGACAATTAAAGGAACCTTGGCAAACCTTTATTAGGAATATCGCAATGGATTCAAGTTTCAAGGCTTCTACTATATAGTTACAAACCGTGAGAAGTTCGACATGGTGAGCATATTTTGGGTAATCGCCCTTTGTTCTGTACCATAGATATCTGAGGATTTTTTTTGTATTTGTTCTATATTGTTTTTATATTTGAGCTGGTGAGGAGCCCAAACCGTAGATGCATATTCTAATTTGGTTCTAATTAGATAATTATATAAGTTTCGGAGGATATCGGTGCTGTTAAATTCTCTTGATATTCTCATTATAAAACCGAGTAGTTTGTAACAGTCCGATATCAAACGTGAGACGTGGTTAACGAACGTGAGTCCGACATCAAAGGTTACGCCCAAATCCTTAAATTCAGAAACTCTGTTTAGTGCCACTCCCTGTATAGTATACTGATGGTGGATTGGTGAAAACGATCGACTATAAGATTGAGCCATGGAGCTGAGGAAAAACCTTCGATATCATAAAACGAATATTTTTATTGTAATTTATTTTTATCACACACTGTTTATTCCACTTTTTTGTAACGGTATAACCCTACCGGTTTCAAGGTGCACACCTCATCTTCAGAGGAGCACAAACAAGACTAAATGCTGTTCGATCTGGTACCTATATACACGCTTCAACGGTTGGGGGCTGAGGGGTGAGGGAGGCATGGGACGATTTCGGCCAAGAGTGGAGAGATTTTTGGGATATAACTGTTCAACAGATGTTCGGATCGATGTACCGACTTAGAAATTTCTAGGACCTCTAATCTGTCCAATTTGTTTCCGTTACTACTGATATGTTAGTTAGAATTTAGCATCATCGACGAATATTTTTAGTATACGAGTATACTCGTATATTAATTTATTCTCATAGTATGATTTAACATGTCCAAATAGTTATGCCTACATTCGACATAGACCGTATTAAATAGCGGAGATACAATGTTATCTTCAGCTCGATCGAGTATTCTTGTTAAAAATCGCTGAACTAGGCACTTAATTTACAAACCTTCATTGATTGTATTTAGTTTGGCGAAAGCCAAACCTTCAGATGGAGATAAAGGAATGGTACTCACAGGTGTTGATGACGGGAGTCGGAGGTATCGGCTGATCTTTCAGAACTCTTGGAGCGTCACAGCGGTTGGTGATTTATTCGTCTGGTTCTTCTGGTGGTGAAGCGTATTGGTTGTTACTGGTCCTCCTGAGGTGTCGCCCGGGCGATGGTTCGTGCACAAGTGGACGAGGTGACGGAATCTGTCCGTCGCGTTAAAATCGTTATACTGCGACAATACTTTAATTTAGGATAGGTGAGAACAATATTAAACGAATTTGCGGGAATGATACCACATCGCGCGACTGAGCCGTCCGCGACGACAGGGCGGCCCAACATGACGGGAGTCGGCAGCGACAACAGGGGCGGCCCAACATCGGGACGATATTTCCCATCACGTTTCGGCGTGAACAGTATTATACTTTCGTTGTATATAGTATATTCTGGCGGGTTTATTACCATTTGTCAATATTTTCCAACTAACCACATCGATATTAACCCTTTTCCCAAACGTTTTCCCAAACCTCTAGTACCTTCAATACAATTTTTATACATTACATTTATGAAACATTTTTAAAAAATTCTTTCTACATGATCAAACCATTTCAATGCTGTTATCTTCATCTTAACCTTTCCTTCCCTGTGTTGGGTATCTTCTACACGTTGCTTCTAATAACCATCAATATCTCTATAAATATTATAAATACAATGTTAAGATTTTAGGTATTCCTCCATAATATATTTACGCATTGATTTAAAAAATAATATTTATAATAATCAGAATTTATCGACTACATCGTAAGTATTTTGTGAATATCGGAGACAAATTCACATTTAAACGCTGTGAGTGCCTCGACCTTGGGTCTTGACGATAGGTGAAGAGTATGCGGGAAGCGCGACACTATATTCGCATCTCACTCTTGCATACTCCACTGAATAGCGAGGAGCTCAATTGTCTCAACCTCGCAAGTGTAAGCCACGCCCGAGTTAGCCACCAACCCTGCCGCGCCGCAGTAGCTGTTGGGCTGGCAACGAGACTAGATCTACACCCGTTTCGTGAGCGTTGCCAGATGGTTTTTTAATGTTTTCAGCAAATAAATCTCAATTATTATAATTTTTAACTTCAATTATAATTAATTAAGGGGATTATCTATGAATGTTCTTATTTTTCCGATTTAAAATCGCTAATTTTTGATCGCTTACTCACTACCCAACACCGGAGCGCGCGTTTCAATTTTATCACCGTAAGGGAAGGGTTAAGTTCTGCGTCTTCTTTAAATTCATTTTATTTTCTATTATCATCATTCTTAATTGTCATATAACACATCGATCAATAAGTCCCGGGGCTAACCAACAGATGGTGCCTCTAATAACAAATACATATCATTCTCAGTTAGTACTGACTTTTAGAAGTTACGTGTCAAACTTTCATGACATTCCGACATTGTGTCATTGAGTTACAGTGGTTTTAGTGACGCTACTTTTACTATTTTCAAAACAATGGAAAAAACCGAGTTTCGTGTGTTGTTGATAAAGCATTGCTTTTTAATGGGAAAAAATACCGTTCAAACTCAGCGATGGCTTGAAAAATTTTATCCGGGCTCTGCTCCGTCGAAAACAACCATTTGTCGGTGGTATTGTTATGCCTTGTTGACTGATTGGCAAAGATGGAATTTTGCGTCGGTCGTGAGCGTTACACGGAGATTCTTGTAGGAAATGTTGAAGAACAATTACGTCAGGTTTAATTATCTTCTTTGAATAGTTCAGGATGTCTCCAAGAAAACACTTGATAAAAGTATAATCTTTATTTTGAAATATATGTTAGTCGGGTAACTATCAAATAATGAATGACGGTTGTTAGTAGTTCAGCGCGCTATTTAAAGGGCTTCTTATCATAAAGAGCTCCATCCTGTTTACGCATAATTTGCAATGTGCGATTAAAACATCTGCTTACACAGATCGGATTACTTTGATAGTACGTGATGGAATGCATTAAGATAAAGTAGCCACAGGAAACAAGGTGTCTGCTTACACAGATTGGATTACAGAATCCGGTGTTGATAAGATAAAGCAGCCACGGGTTATAACACCCCCATGCTAAGATTGAATCTACAACCCTTAAGGTTTAGATGAAAACATTGTCATCAATCCTTCGATTCTATTTACCATCATTTCATTTACATTTATTTCTATAGTTTGGCTTTATATAATTCAAATTATCATCTGTTATACTAGTGTACATGGTTTTGTTTCAGCTTAATTTAGTACATTTCCCTTCTTATGTGATACATAATATTTTAATTTAACACTTTATTTATTCAATTTGTATAAAATAGTTACATAATGTAAAGGCTAGAATGCATTAAAATTATAATATTATTATATATTTATTTTTTATATAAATCAATGGGTTGCTATTGCATTTGGAATTGTGATATAATTCATATAATAAAAATAATTTTATATTCTATTATCGGCACTTCATGGAATTTTGTAAATATTTATATATATATATATATATATATATCCCTCCAGACAGGGTGAAACGTGAGCTATCCCTCTAACATGGGGCATTCTCTAAAATATGAGCAATCCTTTCAATAGGCTTTCTCTAAAACGTGAGCTATCCTTTCAATTAGGCATTCTCTAAAAACATGAGCTATCCTTTCAATTAGGCATTCTCTAAAAAAACATGAGCTATCCTTTCAATTAGGCATTCTCTAAAAACATGAGCTATCCCTTCAATTAGGCATTCTCTAAAAACATGAGCTATCCCTTCAATTAGGCATTCTCTAAAAACATGAGCTATCCCTTCAATTAGGCATTCTCTAAAAACATGAGCTATCCCTTCAATTAGGCATTCTCTAAAAACATGAGCTATCCCTTCAATTAGGCATTCTCTAAAAACACATTTGTTAATATATTTTTTTTTTATAAAAACATATTCATTATCAATTCAATACATTATCAATTCAATAGTTGTATAAAAACATTTGTTAAAAATTCAATTAAAATTGTATAAAAACATATTACAAAACATTTACGTGACACATTTTATTAATTTAATTTAAGTATAAGTATTTTCTCTTAGGTTAGTGTGTCTACGATTTGAAATTAATCTCTCCATTGGTTTCGGAGTATCTTCGCTTTCATTAGATTCGGTATGAATATTAGTTAAAGATATCGCGGGGTAATCTTCACGTTCTCTAGTATTTCTATTAGTATAACACTGGTTAAATATTTGGACACAACAATTCTCTTTTGGATTAATTATTCGATTGAATTTTCTATAAAATTTGCATATTAATATTATTATTGTTATTATAATTGTTATAATAATCGTTGTCGTATAATAGTTAGAATATTTTATGATATGAGGTTTATTTTTTAGAGTTTTTAATTCGTTGTCGAATTGGTTTAACTTATGCGTTGCCATTCTCAATTCGTCAAGGTTTGTATTTGTGATTGTTAATGGTGTTAAGTGAGGTAAACTCGAATTATATTTTAATTTAGTACAGCAGTCATCATCTGCAATATTCACTGTATATTGTGGTATTGTTATATTTACCACTGTGTCGTCTTTAGCAACAAATTGAAGTAGTTTCGTATAAGCTTTACATCCTTTAGGTAAGGTAAGTATACCAGTCGAGATAATATCTATCTCGTTCAAGTCGTTTCCGTTATTACAATCTATAGTTAATCTGGTTTTATTTGTTTGCACATATATCCAATTGTTACCTTGTATTTTATGCCAAATATCAATTTTTCCAAGTAATGTTTTGCTATTGCAATTTGATGGAATTTTCGTTAAACTGTTGGTTAAAAATCTGGTTTCACATATTGGATTATCTGTTGTTGAAAGCATGATATCATTTCTACATATCATCTTAGTTTTACTTAAAAATTGACAGTCGTCGAGAGAATTTCTTCTAAAATATAAAAGTTTCGAATTCGTGATGCCAATATAATTGAAGTCATTTTGAATTAAAGAATATATATTCGGTTCTTTTGTATTGTGTGGTATAGGCAAAGGAATTGTTTTATACATATTGTATTCTACTGGTTCGGTTAAAGGAATTGATATTATATATATTATTTTATTATTGATATAATAAGAGGTTATTTTACTAATGTCTATTAGAATGTGAATATTTTCTAATGATATTGTTATGGGGAATTCTTTTTCATTGTCAATGTATCTTACTTTTGAAGATATTTCTTTATAGAATTGAACCGGTGAAATGAGGCTTGGATGAATTAAATTACTTTTACTAAACATGATTGAGTTGATTATATCGTCAATATTAATGTTTAAATTAAATACAACGTCTCGCAGTAAGTCTAGTTGAGATAATAGACTGATGTTTATTTCTAGTTTTACAGATTCTTTGTCAAGATCGTGTAATGTATTTTGGATCTTTTCTAGATTTCTGTTCATAATCATTTCGTTTATATTGAATTTATGGATTGTATCGTTGAAATTCGTTATTGTTGATTTCACAACTTGTACTTGTTCGGATAATAAGGATAATATGTGTTTGTCGTCTTCTGTTACTTGATCAATTGCATCATCGTAATATTTTGCGTCATCGGCGTCTAATGTTCCAAATATTGTTTTGAATACGCTCCCAATACCATCAAACCATCCTCGTTTGATTCTTCTATTTTCAATAAGGTGACTGAATGAGTCTAACTTCTGTCTTATCAACGTTAAATCGTTCCTGATTAAGACTAACGACGTTCTACATTGGTTTGTTTCTTGATGTTCTAAGATATTAATGCATAAATTATTAGTTTTTTCATAAATTTCCAATAAGGTTCCGTATTGGTATAATAATTGTGATGTTCCTTGGAATGTGACAATTTTCCAGTAACTGTTATATATCTTGGCAACTCCTATCTTGTCGTAGCATAGTCCGATACCTTTATCTATAGGTTTTACATATTCGGGTTGAGTACATGAGGCCAGTTGCATGATGCAGAGTAGCCTGTAATTAAACATTTTATATAGATATTTTATTTTTAATATTATTATTATTATGCAATTGTTATTTATCATAATATGGTTTTAATTCATTTATGTGATATTTTACAAGTTTTTTATTTACTTTTAATGTTACATTAACTGGTGAATTTAGTTTAATTATTTCATATGGTCCTTTAAATGTAGGAGAAAGTGCTTTTCTTAATCGGTGGTGAATTTTTAATAATACCAAGTCTCCAATTTTATAATTATGAAGAGTTGTATTTTTGTCGTAATGTTCCTTTGATTTTTGTTTAGATTTTTCAATGTTTTCTTTAGCAATTTTATGCGTTTGGTTAAATTTATATCGTAATTGATTTACATAATCGTCATAAGTAATAGTTGTGGTATCTCCTTTGATTAGGTTTTGTGGTAACACGGGTTTTTTACCAAAAACTAATTCATATGGTGTGTATTTAGTTGTAGTGTGAATATTTGAATTATAACTTATAATTGCTATAGGTACAAACTTGTCCCAATCTGATTGACTTTCATTAACGTAATGCTTTAGATAATCTTTTAAGGTTGCATGACTTCTTTCCAGTGCTCCATTAGTCATTGGATGATAAGGAGTACATAGTCTATGATTTGCGTTTAACAATTTCGTGACTTTGGAAAATGTCAAAGACATAAAATTTTGTCCTTGGTCAGTTAGTATAGATTTAGGAATTCCAAAACATGATACAAAAATAACGAAGTTAATTGAAATTTCTTCAGCGCTTGCTGTTTTCATAGCGTATGCTTGACTAAATTTTGTTAAATCATCTTGTAAGGTTAAGATAAATCTGTTTTGATTACCAGTCTCGGGTAATGGTCCTACAATATCAAGTGCACATCTTTCAAATGGTTCGGTTGAAGTTGTACTAATTTCCATAGGTGCTATATTATTTTTCCTATACGTTTTATTCTTTTGACAGAGTTCGCAATTTTTTATATATTCCGCTACAGCTTGTTTTATTCCTTTCCAATAATATTGGTTTTTGATACGGTTATACATTTTATTGAAACCTAAATGTCCTGCAATCGGTAAATCGTGATTTTCGAAGAGTATTCTGGGAATTTCAGATTCTTTTGCATTTTCTGTGACATTTTTATAAATATTTATAATAATTTTAGTTTTATTAAATATATACATTAACATTTGTTTTAATTTATCGTATTTTAGATTTGCGAAAGGATCATTAAAATTTGATATAGAGAAAATTTTAATTTTATTTTTTATAAGTTTTTCCTTTAATTTATTTAAAGTAACGAATATATCCTGATGAGTCGGTTTGTCGTAATGATTGATTTTAATAAACATATGATAGAATGTTTTCGATTTATTTTTCGTAGTTTCAGTCTCGAATAATTCGTGTTCTCCGATTTTAAATATTTCCGCATTATTTGATATTGCTAAAATATCAATACAATATGGAATCGAATCGTCTAAATCAATGGCAGTCGGATAAACAATATGATTATCTAGTGACTTTAGTAAATTTCCATTAATCTTTGAAATGTAGCTGGTGCGTTTTTTAATCCGAAAGGCATACGTACATATTCGTAATGACCACTAGGGACAGAAAATGCTGTTTTTTCACGTCCACTTTCATTCATTTTAATTTGATGAAATCCGGATGTTAAATCTAAAGTAGTAAAATATTTACTTTTACCGAGTTGATCAAGTATATCGGTTATGTTTGGAAGAGGATATGCATCTCCAATTGTAATATCATTCAATTTCCGATAGTCAATGACAATTCTCCATTTCCTTTTTCCACTAGCATCTATCTAACTTTTTTGGGACTACCCAAATAGGTGAAGAATATGGACTTACAGATGGTCTAATTATTCCTTGTTTTAACATGTTATCGATCTGATTATTTACTTCATTTTTATGGATTTCTGGGTATCTATAAGTTTTAGCGTGAATTGGATTATTATCTGTGACATTTATTTTGTGTTCAATCGTATTTGTTATAGTTAATTTATCAAATTCTAAATGAAAAACATCACTGTATTCTTTGAAAATATTAATTATTGATTTTCTTTCTTCTTCATTCATGTGATCATAGCGAAGTAATTTCTTTATTTGATCAATACGCGTAGTACCGTTTTCATGATTGGTATTTGATTTAATAGTGAATATATCGAAAGGTATTAACTTAATTTGAAATGCATGAATTTTAATGATTTTATCAGTAGTGTTCATGATTGATATTAATGCTTTTCCTTCTTCATCAATGTTGGTTAGCGCGTTAGAGACCTTTACACCTTTAGTAATTTCAAAATCTAATATTATTCCTTCAGTTACTTCTGGATTACAACTTTTGATTTTAAGAAATGTTTCCGATCTTGGTTTAAGTTTATAAAGAATCGATTTAGTATTTAAAGGAATACTGATATCATCAGATAGAGTTAATTCATTTTTACTGTAATCAATTTTAGATTTATTATTTATGAGAAAATCATTACCAATTATACCGTCATACTCAAGATTTATATCCGTAGCGACGTAAAATTTAAAATTTATATTATTTAAATTAAACTTTATATTTATTGATCCTTCTGTTACGCAATCTACATCCGATTTTTTTATTCCTTGTATATTTATTTTATCGTTTTTATTAATTTTGTCTAATGAATTTTCATTAAGACTTTCTTTTTTAATAAGAGAAATGCTGGCTCCAGTGTCAATTAAAAAATCAAAATTAGTTAATTTGTTATCGTTATCATAGTAAGGTATTGTTATATAGGGTAATGTTCCGAATCTAGTTGAATCTAATTTTATATTATAAATGTTAAAATGATTCAACAAAGGTAAAATATTCTTTTTTTCATTTTGCATCGTAATATTTTCCATTATTCCATCGTTGAGATGCACAACGTGGAATTGATTGAGTTTAAATGTTGGATTTTTTCATTTTGGTTCTTATTCTTCAAAAAGTTTTGTCTTTTATGAGGATATTTAAAAAAACAATTATCAATTATGTGTCCTTTCTTTTTGCAAAAACTACAAAGCGGTACAGACTTGTTGGTTGAAAAAGTATTATTTTTGTAGTTAGAGTTACTAGGTTGTACATTGAAAACTTTTTTATTGTTTCTAAAACAATTACTAGTCATGTGTCCAGTTTTACCACATGTGTGACATTTCTTAGTAGGGTATATTACTTTATTGGAACTTTGTAGGTATTTAGTGATTTTTTCTTCGTTAATGGCAATTTGACAAGCTTCTTGAAAAGTAGGAGGTGCTCTGGTCCTTAACAAATCGGACAATCTAGAGTTAACTCCTATTATAAATGATTGTAAAGCCAAATCGTCGGCACCTGCATACCTTCCTTCTAATTCCGTTCTGATTATGGTTGATAAATTAATAGAGGTTTTTAAATTTTTTAAATGTGTATCCATTCTCAGGATATAACTATTAATGCTTTCTGAAGTTCCTTGTTTACAATTCAGTAAATCTAATGAGAGATGTTGTTGAGTTTTACTTTCGCCAAAATTTTGTTTTAAGAAAGATTTCAATTGTTCCCAATTGTCAAATAGTTTATTACTACAAGCCATTTGAGCTTTATCAACAAGTTTAGACTGTATGAATTCTAGAATCGGGTATTTTTGAATTTCACTAGCAAGTTTTAATGCTCTTTCGCAGTTTATCAGAAATGGTGTTAATTTGTCTCTATCTCCATCATAAGGAGTAATAAAATCTTTAAGGTCGGAGAATGAGAATTTCATTGTCTCCATATTGCTACTGCTTGCTTGATTCATTTTATGAAGAATAAGAATATCCAACAACAAAAAAAAATATAAAAATACAAAAAAAATATAAAAATATGAAAAATAAGAATTTAAATTGATGAATGTTGGTCAATATTACAAGACAGATTACGAGACTCACATAAATTTTGCGATGGTTGACATTCCTGGTTGAAATCGGCTGGAGTTGTACGGCGAGTTGATCAGTCTCGACGCCTTGGGGTACAGCTGTTACAGTGACGGTGAATCCTTTGGTCCAGATAGGCAGCTCTCCTGGGAAGACGGTGAAGGCCAGATCCGCAACACAGCAAGAGGATCCGAAGAACAAATGCCCAAAAGGAGGTTCCACACGGCGATGAAGAAAGTGTTTGCAGAGAAGATATTATTCGTAATAATCTTCTTTGCTTCTCTTCTATCGTGTCCTGTGATTTCAGATGAAGTTTTTCTCTTGATGAATCCCTTTTCTTCTGACACCAATTTGTGTTATATCCCACTTCTGACACCAATTTGTGTTATGCCTTGTTGACTGATTGGCAAAGATGGAATTTTGCGTCGGTCGTGAGCGTTACACGGAGATTCTTGTAGGAAATGTTGAAGAACAATTACGTCAGGTTTAATTATCTTCTTTGAATAGTTCAGGATGTCTCCAAGAAAACACTTGATAAAAGTATAATCTTTATTTTGAAATATATGTTAGTCGGGTAACTATCAAATAATGAATGACGGTTGTTAGTAGTTCAGCGCGCTATTTAAAGGGCTTCTTATCATAAAGAGCTCCATCCTGTTTACGCATAATTTGCAATGTGCGATTAAAACATCTGCTTACACAGATCGGATTACTTTGATAGTACGTGATGGAATGCATTAAGATAAAGTAGCCACAGGAAACAAGGTGTCTGCTTACACAGATTGGATTACAGAATCCGGTGTTGATAAGATAAAGCAGCCACGGGTTATAACAGTATGCTGATTTAAAACGCGGTCGTACATACATAAATTATGCTGAACGCTCTGGTCGTCCAAATGAGGAATAAAGAAGAATTTTGGCAAACAAGTGTTGTTTTAGTAGTTAGTCCCTGGCTTTATTGATCGATATGTTATTGTTTTTACACACATTCTTTGCATTGCACTTCATTCTATTGTATTCATCTTAATTTCATATTTTTTCCCCTATAATTTTTACGTCAACTGATTTCATCGTTGGGCAAATAAATCATCCGCAGTAACTTAAATAAGAAGTATTTCAAATATTTGAAGTATTTCAAATATTAGAAGTATTTCAAATATTAGAAGTATTTCAAATATTAGAAGTATTTCAAATATTAGAAGTACGAGTATTTCAAATATAGGAGACAATATTGTGATAGTTAACTATCTTATGCAATATTGAATAGAAAAATTGTATACTATCTAGCTTTCCCCGTAAAAAAATTCGAGACGTTAATTAATTTATTAAGCTGAGGGTAAGAAAAAAAAAAAAATCCTTCATATACGTATACTGTTGATTATTCGTTAGTAGTTGTACTAGTAAATGTGTGTTCTTAACCCTTCTTGTCACGTGATGTATATATAACTAGTACACATTGCTTCTAAAAACTTTAATATCTCTATAAATATAATAAATACTGGCTTCAGATTTTAGGTACCATATTCCTCCGTAATACATTTACGCATTGAATGAAAAAATAATATTAATAATAATCAGCACTTATCGGCCACATCAGAGATATTTTGTGAAAATCGGGAATAAATTCACCAATACAATCAAATGTGTGCCAGTGTGTGACGTAGGTAAATTCATTCTAAAAAACCGTTATGGGTGAGGAAATGACGCTATTCACGTCTCACTCTCACTCTACTTCGGTATATGGGAACTCAAAAAATAGTATCTCAGTTCGCTCGCTTCTCTCACTTCAGAAGCTTTCGGGCATCCATTTAAGGTGGTCGCTTCACCCGTTTTGTGAAAGTGGGCCGATGTTTTTTTCATGTTTTCAATAATTCAATTTGCAATTATTGAAAACATGAAAAAAAGCAAGCCGGCTTTCGTTCGAGGTGGTCGCTCCGTCCGTTTTGTGAACGTCATCCAATGTTTTTTTTTTTCATGTTACAGCTATGACATTTTAATTAGTATCACTTTTGACTTCAAATTTAATTAATTTAAGCGATTCGCTATGAATATTCTTATTTTTTCGATTTTAAATCGCTCATTTTTACATATGTATTGATGTGTATTGAATACACATCACCGGAACGGGCGGGTTTTTTTTAGCACAGGAAGGGAAAGGTTAAAGAGGCCTTGAATAAACATCAGGCTAGATGGCATACTTCTGATTCTGACGGAATTAATCCCGCAATCTCTGGGTAGGGAGATATGCGCCTTACCAACTTTATCACGGAAATTGTTATTGTACGTATTAGAAATACTACGCCAGATGGAAAAGCAACCATACTAGAGTGTGCGAAAATTGTAATTGAATAATTTCTTAAAGTGGGCTGGGATCATTTATTTTTAGACATATTTTGAGAATCGATCCTTAATCCTTCGAATGAGACACAAACATGTTTACAACTAAGCCACAGAGGTCGCCAATGTGTCTTTATATTCAAAACATTTCTTTGAAACCTGACTCTGAATAAATATTCTCCTTTAAGCGTTATTCGATACAACCTTCATGAAAAACAAAAATAAATCAGCGGTAAAAAATAAAACAGGCGAAAAATCTCTCATTATAATACGAGTATATCCTTTGTATCGAGAGACCAAACACTTTTGATAAAACATGATACTTGTTAGTCCTTAAATTGTCGAATAGGTCTTCGATAAAGGAGATATGTTAGAAACATTATCAACAAAATAAAATTCTTCTTAAATATTGAACTTTTATGACGATCTTTTATGCTTCTTCTTCTTATTATTTTAGGCCTGTTGGCCTGTTATGGTCCTGCATCATTGTTTCCCTCTTGTGACGTCGACTGCCAGCTGTCTTTCCATCTTTTGGGAGGTCGTCCTGGAGGCCTGCTCGCTTGGGAGATACTGTCCTTTGCCATTCTTAAGGCTCTTGGTTCCGCCATTCTGGATACGTGTTCGTTCCAGAACCTTCTTCTCTGTCGTCCACATCTGACAATATCTTCAACTTCGCAGATCCTTCGGATTTCTATGTTTCGTACTCTATCACGAAGGGTTTTGTCAACGATACTCCTGAGTACCTTCATTTCTCTGGTTCGAAGGAGATTTTTGGTTCTGACAGTGTCGACTTTAGACTCTATGTTGTGTGTCATTATCACCTTGCTTTGGATGTTCATACACTGGTTTTTCCAGATAGTGTTTTGGGAGGTCGTCCTGGAGGTCTGCTCGCTTGGGGGATACTGTCCCTTGCTATTCTTACGGCTCATGGTTCCGCCATTCTGTATACGTGTTCGTTCCAGAACCTTATTCTCTGTCGTCCCCATCTGACAATATCTTCAACTTCGCACGTCCTTCGCATTTCTGTGTTTCGTACTCTATCACGAAGGGTGTTGCCAGCGATACTCCTGAGTACCTTCATTTCGCTGGTTCGAAGGAGATTTTTGGTTCTGGCAGTGTCGGCTCTGGACTCTGCTGTATGTCATTATGAGGCGGACACAGGTCTTGTATATCCTCACCTTGCTTTGGATGTTCATATACTTGTTTATCCAGATACTGTTTGTATCTTTGATGCGTACTTGATAAAACATTTGCCAAATTAAAGATACAGTTATGAATACAAGAGTTATTAAAGATACAGTTATGAATACCAGAGTTATTAAAGATACAGTTATGAATACCAGAGTTATTAAAGATACAGTTATGAATACCAGAGTTATTTTCAAACCAAGACTGGTTGATTAGAAAAAAATACTTTAAAGCAATAAATCCGCCAAATATATTTGTATGAAAATGTGAAAGATTAGAGAAATTAAGCAATTCTACTATTGACATAGTATTTTCTCAGATGATAGAAGAGCTACAAAGGATCTTGAAAAACATGCAGGAATAGAAAACAAAGTCAATAGGGTACTAAAACCTGCTATCATAAGATAATAAAAGAGTATTTTAGAACCAACTTTGATGTATGGTAATGAAACGAGGACACAAATACCGAGTTGAGTCGAATAAATGTTTTACAAACGAGTGCATTGAGAAGAATACATGGAGTAACAACGTATGTAAAGTAACAGGGATGAATCTTAATGTAAGGATGATGTATTGAGTAAGATGAATAGATAAATAATATATTCGAGAGATAAATATTGTATAAGATGAGCTGTGCAGGAGATTGGAGTTTAAGAGACAAAATATGGAATTAAATAATTAGGGATGAATGTGAATTTAAAGATGATGTGTTGAATAAGATGAAGAGCACTCAGAGTCATCTCATATCTCCGAAAGATAAAGATAAGATGAGCTGTGCATGAGATTGGAGTTTAGGAGACAAAATATGGAATTAAATAATTAGGGATGAATGTCAATTTAAAGATTATGTGTTGAGTAAAATAAAAAAACACTCAGAGTCTTATCATATCTCCGAAAGATAAAGATAAGATGAGCTGGGCACGAGATTGGAGTTTAGGAGAGAAAATATGGAATTAAATAATTAGGGATGAGTGCGAATTTAAAGATGATGTGTTGAATAAGATGAAGAGCACTCAGAGTCATCTCATATCTCCGAAAGATAAAGATAAGATGAGATGTGCATGAGATTGGAGTTTAGGAGACAAAATATGGAATTAAATAATTAGGGATGAATGTGAATTTCAAGATGATGTGTTGAGTAAAATAAAGAACACTCAGTCATCTCATATCTCCGAAAGATAAAGATAAGATGAGCTGGGCACGAGATTGGAGATTAGGAGAGAAAATATGGAATTAAATAATTAGGGATGAGTGCGAATTTAAAGATGATGTGTTGAATAAGATGAAGAGCACTCAGAGTCATCTCATATCTCCGAAAGATAAAGATAAGATGAGATGTGCATGAGATTGGAGTTTAGGAGACAAAATATGGAATTAAATAATTAGGGATGAATGTGAATTTCAAGATGATGTGTTGAGTAAAATAAAGAACACTCAGTCATCTCATATCTCCGAAAGATAAAGATAAGATGAGCTGGGCACGAGATTGGAGATTAGGAGAGAAAATATGGAATTAAATAATTAGGGATGAGTGTGAATTTAAAGATGATGTGTTGAATAAGATAAAGAGCACTCAGAGTCATCTCATATCTCCGAAAGATAAAGATAAGATGAGCTGTGCACGAGATTGGAGCTTAGGAGTCAAAATATAGATAAATTATTAGGGATGAGTGTGAATTTAAAGATGATGTGTTGAATAAGATGAAGAGCACTCAGAGTCATCTCATATCTCCGAAAGATAAAGATAAGATGAGCTGGGCACGAGATTAGAGCTTAGGAGAGAAAATATGGAATTAAATAATTAGGGATGAATGTGAATTTAAAGATGATGTGTTGAGTAAAATAAAGAGCACTCAGAGTCATATCATATCTCCGAAAGATAAAGAGATAAAGACAAGATGAGGTGTGCCCGAGATCGGAGTTTGGAGCAAACGCTACGATTATGATGAGTACAAGCTTTAAAACAAGTCCAGAATATCTGAATATTTAAAGATAAGAAAACTCATATGACGGGCACGTTCACCGCATGCCACAACCTGACCACTGAAAACGCGCCATGAACACCAAGCCGGAAAAAAACAATTACGAGTTGCCAGGTCAATTGTTTTATCCAACCACATTATTTTTGTTTCATTTTGATGTCGCGTTTGGCCATAGCTTAAAATGTGACGTATTATTTCACAGGTGTTATTTTATATGAACACACCTTGACGCCGACAATCGGTTAACTATTTGTCAAGTGCTTCTAATCTCAAACAATAATCAAAAATAAATTATTTATATTATGAGCATTCTGAATACAGGTACTCGTAGTTAATGTATTTGTAATGCTCACAATATTGTAAGTGCATTGTCTGTATGTTAGCAAACAGTCCATAATAATATTTTTAAAAATTATTTTATGCATTGCTTTTTTTCCATTTGTTAACGATCTTTTTTTTAAGATTAATAAATGGTTATGTGGAATTAAATTCAAGAAAATCTCTCTTAATTAAATAAAATATGTTATTTTTTTATTTTAATAATAAATAATAATAATTTTAATAATAAATAATAATTCTAATAATATAACACACTTAATAATATAAATAGTTTTTTTTTAATTTTAAATATATTAATATTTTTATGTTATTATTAATTAATTATTTTTAAAGGAATTATTTATTTATTATTATACATTATATAATATTTTTATATTGTATTATTAATTAATTATATTTTAGCGGAATGCTTCTTGTCTGAAGAGATGATGATAGTATTGTAGTTGTTGGTAAATAAATAAAATACGTCAATTAGCAATGCGGAAAGAGAGAGTGAATGAATGTTTTATTTATCGGTAAGTGGGTATTTATACATTTCAGAATGGGCGCGGGAGTGCGCCCGCGATATATTTTTATCTCGCTCCTGTGCGTGCAGAAATGGTTAATTGAAGTATTGCAGACATCGCAAATAGTATTGTGGGTAAACAATTTGTTTGCGGAAACGGCGAGACAGCGTGATGCGTTCTCTTTCTACTGTGGAATGCATCGTAAATAGTATTGTTGGTAAACGATTTGTTTACGGGACTAGCGCGATGTCCGGCCGCGTCAATGTTTTGGTATGTGACCTTTGGACATATCCAAAGGTCGTTTCGTCGATCGTTGACCGTATGTGTTGACAATATTCAGCGACGACCGTGGTTCCCACAATATTATAATTATTTTGATATAATTATTAATATTATAATAACATATACATATATATTATTATAATTATATATTAAATAAATAATAAAATAAATAACATAAAATAAAATAATTTAATATAAAATATAATTAATAAATGTTAAATATATTAATATAAAAATTATATATCAAAAAAAAATATTTTTTTATTTTTAATAATAAATAATAATAATTTTATGAAGAAATAATAATATAGTAAACTTAAAAATATTAATTTTTATTAATAATAAATAATTATTAATACATATTAAAATAATTAATAATAATTTATTAATAAATAAAATATTTATAATAATAAATAATAATAAAATAATAACATAATTCACCGTTTCACTTTTCGTGACGTTCAAGCCAATTAGCCCTACCACGCCTATAGAAGTTTCACTTCAAAAACGGGTTAAAAATACGTGGTACGACCTATAAACCGTTCTATGACTTTATAACGCTTCTCTTAACCTATTTGGTAATACACCTGTCGTACAACCTGAGAGTTTCTGAGTCGATTCCCCTTGGTATCCATTTTTTTTCAAGGATTCCAGCATGGTTTCACTTAAGTTTCATTTATCGCGTGATGGTTTGCATGATTGTATATTGATGAAGCAATAAATATTCTTTTTCACATCGCTTTATTTATTTTTGCACCGATTAATAATATTTGTGTTTTCTTTTTTTGTTTCAGGTAAGTTGTCTTGTCTTACTCATCTTTAATGGAGAAAACATTTTTCGTAAGCAATAATTTGATTTATATAAATATTATTTTAATTACCAGAAAGATCGTTAAATTAATAAGGACTTAGTAATAAATAATAAAAATTTCATTAAGAAATATTAATATAATACACTTAAAAATATTAATTATTATTGATAATAAATAATTATTAATACATATTAAAATAATTAATAATTAATAAAATATTTATAATAATAAATAATAATAAAATAATAATATAATTCACCGTTTCACTTTTCGTGACGTTCAGGCCAATTTGCCCTACCGCGCCTATAGAAGTTTCACTAAAAAAATCGATTGCCTTTAACAAGTCTTCGAAGTGCACAGATTTTTTTGGTATTGTGGCGGTCGCCCACTCGGATACTGTGGGTGTTCATACATACGGTCAATGACCGATGAGATGACCTTCGCACTCCTCGACAATCTAAATAGGCAAGTCCGAAGTTCACCCGCCGGCCATTCAACCCATAGCCGACCGCATTCCACTTTAGCAGAATGGTTCTTATTGGAAGAGATGATGAGGTTGATTTGTTGATAAATAATAAAACACGTTAGATCGCAATGCGGAAAGAGAGTCTGTACAATTGTATTAGTAACGTAGGTATTTATATCTTTTTAGAATGCGCGCGAGAATGCGCTCGCGATATGCCTACGTCTCGTTTCTGTGAATGCAAAACGATTAATTGTTGTATGTAGGTATCATTCAAATACGGAACTGGCGAGACAGCCGTGGTGCGTTCTCGCTCTAGTATGGAATGCGGTCCGTTCGGCTATGGGTTGAATGGCCGGCGGGTGAACTTCGGACTTGCCTATTTAGATTGTCGAGGAGTGCGAAGGTCATCTCATCGGTCATTGACCGTATGTATGAACACCCACAGTATCCGAGTGGGCGACCACCACAGTATGTTCGACTGTTTTCTTGAATGTAAAAATACCCTTAAACTGGTCAGTCGAATAAAGTCGTTTATTGGAAGTCCTAGCATCCAGGAATGCTCAGGATAAAGATTAGTGGAAAGGAATTCTCAAGATGACGAAGTCCTGACTGTATTGTATTGTGTTAAACTTTCCTTATATACCGTGCAGCCTGGCGAGTATATTACAATGTAACGATTATTTCCCACCAACCAGTAATGTTAGATAAACCTACAGTGAAAACAAGACTATAACATTATTTTTATTTGGAATCTGCATCATCGGGATCTGACGGCAGACGTCTTTCCAACTAGACCACGGAGGCTGGTAAAAAAACAAAAACCTTAAAAAAAAACGCAATTAAAATATTTAACTATTCAAAACGAACGTTTCGGGTGAAAACCACTAAAAAGGGTCCAATAAGTAGAAAAGGTCGTCTGAGGATTTAAATAAAGTTAATATAATAGAACTTTTACATTGCTAGTAGAAAACCTCACTTTACCCTTATTGAAGAATTGTTGGATAGGCTGGAGAGACTCTTTAATATTATATTTCGGTTTACATTTAGCCTTACACCTAACGTGTAAGTTGATATGTTAAGGAAGATGTAGAACAATTTGATATTGAATGGACATGTAGAAAGAATGAATGAATAAAGATTAACAAAACTAACTAAAATAGTACAAATGTGAGTGGAGGGCGTGATAGGGGAAAACCATGGAAGCAGTTTATGATAGAAATGTAGAAAGTTAGAGAAATCGTAGGAGTTGTGTGAGAAGGTGCACGAGTATAGCCGTGTAGTAACATACAGAACTTCCTTGTGGAAGATTAGCGGTTCGAACCCCGCGTTATGCTACTCCCCTTGAATTACAAAGGCATTTTTTCGTGTAGTATTCGGGGCTATAAAGATACATATGACTTCGGTCTATATTAAAACAAATACAAAAAGCATGCCTTTGTGCTCCGATTGTCTCACATCAGGTGTGCCATCGGATCTAGTACAGCGGTATGACAGGTGAGTTTGCTGGTGTGCAACGACTCACTCGTTTTAATATGAGAGAAAAAAAAATATGAAACGTAAAAATCCACAGCACAACTTTGCTTTCCAATTGCATTGACGGAATGGTGAGAGAATCTTCGACTTCAAGGCCCAACAATGAGGACGAAAAAGTATTATATTTGGTGTTAACATAAGTTGTGTCCGGTTTTTTTTTTTTCAATTTAAAACTGAGCACCAAAAATAAAACAAAATGGTAAAGGTTATACGTCATTCGAAAGAAAATTTTCTGCTCTATCAGATATTGTGTTTACTTTTACGTTACATATATTATTTTATTTGATTATAAGCCTTCAAAATAGAATGTCAAGTAGACGAAAATGAGCATTTTCGACACCTCCTTCTGTTCGCGTTCAATCGAGGGAATAAAGCTGCCAAAGCTACTCGTGATATTTGCGAAGTGTACGGTGAAGATGCTATGAATTTAAGGACAGCTCATCGATGGTTTTTGTGTTTCAAAGACGGTAATTTCGACCTGAAAGACATGGAGCGTTCCGGACGACCAGTGGACTTCGATGAGGACAGCTTAAACCATATTATTCATGAAGATCCCCTTCAAACCACCGTCGAATTGGCTGAGCAGATGAATGTTAGTATGTTATATTAATTCTAAAAATCTGTATGGGTGAGGAAGCAACGCTATTCACATCTCACTCTCACTCTGCTTCGCCCGTTATGTGAACGTCGGCCGATGATTTTTTTCATGTTTTCAGCAATTAAATTTCAATTAATATCACTTTTGACTTCAAATTTAATTAATTTAAGCGATTGGCTATGAATATTCTTATTTTTCCGATTTTAAATCGCTCATTTTTACATGTGTATTGAATACACAGCACCGGAACGGACGGATTTTTTTAGCACTTGAAGGGAAAGGTTAAAGCTTCGATTGATTAAGGCTTCAAAAAATAAATAATCGATCTATAAGTGGAAAAGTTCTTCGAAAAAAAGGAGAAATGCAATATTAATTGGATCGCCACAGATATGACGTTTCGTAAATCGAATTAGTAAAATAAAGGACAACCGAAAACACAGAATCAATGAGCAAGGAAAACGAAAGTACACGTGAACCTATTTTTTTTTAACCTGACGAGTTTATTGCGATGTGGCAATCTCTTCCAATCAACCAGAAATATGTTTTTTATAGGCCCTAAGTGTTAACCAGACTGGAATCCTTTTTTTTTTTTTAAATTGAGTTCAAGCGGGGATCGAACCCGCAAACTCCGGATCGGCAGAAAGTGTATTACCACCAGGCCACGGAGGTTTTTTTTATACATTCTACGATTTTGAATCGATATAATATTCAATTATACTTAAAAAATATTGTTGAAATTGAAAAGACTTCATATTTTAATACTGAATAATCCAACAATAGCGCTATAATAGCGCTCAATGGATATTCCTGGTACGTTAGGTGGGAGCGCCAAAGCGTATACGTGTCATGAATGTATCATTTGGCTTTGTAAGTTTGAAGAGGAAAACGTGCGAAATCCGATACAAGCGAAGCACACAAGTGATACAATTTATCTGGTTGTGATTTAGCTTGACTTGGCTCTAATTGGACGTTTTCTCGCTTGTAACAATTACAATTAAATTTATCTGGGTGTGATTTAGCTTGACTTGGCTCTAATTGAACGTTTTCTCGCTTGTAACAATTACAATTAAATTTATCTGGTTGTAATTTAACTTGACTTGGCTGTAATTGAACGTTTTCTCGCTTGTAACAATTACAATTAAATTTATCTGGTTGTAATTTAGCTTGACTTGGCTGTAATTGAACGTTTTCTCGCTTGTAACAATTACAATTAAATTTATCTGGTTGTAATTTATCTTGACTTGGCTGTAATTGAACGTTTTCTCGCTTGTAACAATTACAAATAAAACAATATCTGGTTGTAATTTAGCTTGACTTGGCTGTAATTGAACGTTTTCTCGCTTGTAACAATAACAATTAAATTTATCTGGTTGTGATTTAGCTTGACTTGGCTCTAATTGGACGTTTTCTCGCTTGTAACAATTACAATTAAATTTATCTGGTTGTGATTAAGCTTGACTTGGCTCTAATTGAACGTTTTCTCGCTTGTAACAATTACAAATAAAACAATATCTGGTTGTAATTTAGCTTGACTTGGCTGTAATTGAACGTTTTCTCGCTTGTAACAATTACAATTAAATTTATCTGGTTGTGATTTAGCTTGACTTGACTCTAATTGAACGTTTTCTCGCTTGTAATAATTACAATTAAATTTATCTGGTTGTAATTTAGCTTGACTTGGCTGTAATTGAATGTTTTCTCGCTTGTAACAATTACAATTAAATTTATCTGGTTGTAATTTAGCTTGACTTGGCTGTAATTGAACGTTTTCTCGCTTGTAACAATTACAATTAAATTTATCTGGTTGTAATTTATCTTGACTTGGCTGTAATTGAACGTTTTCTCGCTTGTAACAATTACAATTAAATTTATCTGGTTGTAATTTATCTTGACTTGGCTGTAATTGAACGTTTTCTCGCTTGTAACGATTACAAATAAAACAATATCTGGTTGTAATTTAGCTTGACTTGGCTGTAATTGAACGTTTTCTCGCTTGTAACAATTACAATTAAATTTATCTGGTTGTGATTTAGCTTGACTTGGCTCTAATTGGACGTTTTCTCGCTTGTAACAATTACAATTAAATTTATCTGGTTGTGATTTAGCTTGACTTGGCTCTAATTGAACGTTTTCTCGCTTGTAACAATTACAATTAAATTTATCTGGTTGTAATTTAGCTTGACTTGGCTGTAATTGAACGTTTTCTCGCTTGTAACAATTACAATTAAATTTATCTGGTTGTAATTTATCTTGACTTGGCTGTAATTGAACGTTTTCTCGCTTGTAACGATTAAAAAATAAAACAATATCTGGTTGTAATTTAGCTTGACTTGGCTGTAATTGAACGTTTTCTCGCTTGTAACAATTACAATTAAATTTATCTGGTTGTGATTTAGCTTGACTTGGCTCTAATTGGACGTTTTCTTGCTTGTAACAATTACAATTAAATTTATCTGGTTGTGATTTAGCTTGACTTGGCTCTAATTGGACGTTTTCTCGCTTGTAACAATTACAATTAAATTTATCTGGGTGTGATTTAGCTTGACTTGGCTCTAATTGAACGTTTTCTCGCTTGTAACAATTACAATTAAATTTATCTGGTTGTAATTTAACTTGACTTGGCTGTAATTGAACGTTTTCTCGCTTGTAACAATTACAATTAAATTTATCTGGTTGTAATTTTGCTTGACTTGGCTGTAATTGAACGTTTTCTCTCTTGTAACAATTACAATTAAATTTATCTGGTTGTAATTTATCTTGACTTGGCTGTAATTGAACGTTTTCTCGCTTGTAACAATTACAAATAAAACAATATCTGGTTGTAATTTAGCTTGACTTGGCTGTAATTGAACGTTTTCTCGCTTGTAACAATAACAATTAAATTTATCTGGTTGTGATTAAGCTTGACTTGGCTCTAATTGAACGTTTTCTCGCTTGTAACAATTACAAATAAAACAATATCTGGTTGTAATTTAGCTTGACTTGGCTGTAATTGAACGTTTTTTCGCTTGTAACAATTACAATTAAATTTATCTGGTTGTGATTTAGCTTGACTTGACTCTAATTGAACGTTTTCTCGCTTGTAATAATTACAATTAAATTTATCTGGTTGTAATTTAGCTTGACTTGGCTGTAATTGAATGTTTTCTCGCTTGTAACAATTACAATTAAATTTATCTGGTTGTAATTTAGCTTGACTTGGCTGTAATTGAACGTTTTCTCGCTTGTAACAATTACAATTAAATTTATCTGGTTGTAATTTATCTTGACTTGGCTGTAATTGAACGTTTTCTCGCTTGTAACAATTACAATTAAATTTATCTGGTTGTAATTTATCTTGACTTGGCTGTAATTGAACGTTTTCTCGCTTGTAACGATTACAAATAAAACAATATCTGGTTGTAATTTAGCTTGACTTGGCTGTAATTGAACGTTTTCTCGCTTGTAACAATTACAATTAAATTTATCTGGTTGTGATTTAGCTTGACTTGGCTCTAATTGGACGTTTTCTCGCTTGTAACAATTACAATTAAATTTATCTGGTTGTGATTTAGCTTGACTTGGCTCTAATTGAACGTTTTCTCGCTTGTAACAATTACAATTAAATTTATCTGGTTGTAATTTAGCTTGACTTGGCTGTAATTGAACGTTTTCTCGCTTGTAACAATTACAAATAAAACAATATCTGGTTGTAATTTAGCTTGACTTGGCTGTAATTGAACGTTTTCTCGCTTGTAACAATTACAATTAAATTTATCTGGTTGTAATTTATCTTGACTTGGCTGTAATTGAACGTTTTCTCGCTTGTAACGATTACAAATAAAACAATATCTGGTTGTAATTTAGCTTGACTTGGCTGTAATTGAACGTTTTCTCGCTTGTAACAATTACAATTAAATTTATCTGGTTGTGATTTAGCTTGACTTGGCTCTAATTGGACGTTTTCTTGCTTGTAACAATTACAATTAAATTTATCTGGTTGTGATTTAGCTTGACTTGGCTCTAATTGGACGTTTTCTCGCTTGTAACAATTACAATTAAATTTATCTGGGTGTGATTTAGCTTGACTTGGCTCTAATTGAACGTTTTCTCGCTTGTAACAATTACAATTAAATTTATCTGGTTGTAATTTAACTTGACTTGGCTGTAATTGAACGTTTTCTCGCTTGTAACAATTACAATTAAATTTATCTGGTTGTAATTTAGCTTGACTTGGCTGTAATTGAACGTTTTCTCGCTTGTAACAATTACAAATAAAACAATATCTGGTTGTAATTTATCTTGACTTGGCTGTAATTGAACGTTTTCTCGCTTGTAACAATTACAATTAAATTTATCTGGTTGTAATTTATCTTGACTTGGCTGTAATTGAACGTTTTCTCGCTTGTAACGATTACAAATAAAACAATATCTGGTTGTAATTTAGCTTGACTTGGCTGTAATTGAACGTTTTCTCGCTTGTAACAATTACAATTAAATTTATCTGGTTGTGATTAAGCTTGACTTGGCTCTAATTGAACGTTTTCTCGCTTGTAACAATTACAAATAAAACAATATCTGGTTGTAATTTAGCTTGACTTGGCTGTAATTGAACGTTTTCTCGCTTGTAACAATTACAATTAAATTTATCTGGTTGTGATTTAGCTTGACTTGACTCTAATTGAACGTTTTCTCGCTTGTAATAATTACAATTAAATTTATCTGGTTGTAATTTAGCTTGACTTGGCTGTAATTGAATGTTTTCTCGCTTGTAACAATTACAATTAAATTTATCTGGTTGTAATTTAGCTTGACTTGGCTGTAATTGAACGTTTTCTCGCTTGTAACAATTACAATTAAATTTATCTGGTTGTAATTTATCTTGACTTGGCTGTAATTGAACGTTTTCTCGCTTGTAACAATTACAATTAAATTTATCTGGTTGTAATTTATCTTGACTTGGCTGTAATTGAACGTTTTCTCGCTTGTAACGATTACAAATAAAACAATATCTGGTTGTAATTTAGCTTGACTTGGCTGTAATTGAACGTTTTCTCGCTTGTAACAATTACAATTAAATTTATCTGGTTGTGATTTAGCTTGACTTGGCTCTAATTGGACGTTTTCTCGCTTGTAACAATTACAATTAAATTTATCTGGTTGTGATTTAGCTTGACTTGGCTCTAATTGAACGTTTTCTCGCTTGTAACAATTACAATTAAATTTATCTGGTTGTAATTTAGCTTGACTTGGCTGTAATTGAACGTTTTCTCGCTTGTAACAATTACAAATAAAACAATATCTGGTTGTAATTTAGCTTGACTTGGCTGTAATTGAACGTTTTCTCGCTTGTAACAATTACAATTAAATTTATCTGGTTGTAATTTATCTTGACTTGGCTGTAATTGAACGTTTTCTCGCTTGTAACGATTACAAATAAAACAATATCTGGTTGTAATTTAGCTTGACTTGGCTGTAATTGAACGTTTTCTCGCTTGTAACAATTACAATTAAATTTATCTGGTTGTGATTTAGCTTGACTTGGCTCTAATTGGACGTTTTCTTGCTTGTAACAATTACAATTAAATTTATCTGGTTGTGATTTAGCTTGACTTGGCTCTAATTGGACGTTTTCTCGCTTGTAACAATTACAATTAAATTTATCTGGTTGTAATTTAGCTTGACTTGGCTGTAATTGAACGTTTTCTCGCTTGTAACGATTACAAATAAAACAATATCTGGTTGTAATTTAGCTTGACTTGGCTGTAATTGAACGTTTTCTCGCTTGTAACAATTACAATTAAATTTATCTGGTTGTGATTTAGCTTGACTTGGCTCTAATTGGACGTTTTCTCGCTTGTAACAATTACAATTAAATTTATCTGGTTGTGATTTAGCTTGACTTGGCTCTAATTGAACGTTTTCTCGCTTGTAACAATTACAATTAAATTTATCTGGTTGTGATTTAGCTTGACTTGGCTCTAATTGGACGTTTTCTCGCTTGTAACAATTACAATTAAATTTATCTGGTTGTAATTTAGCTTGACTTGGCTGTAATTGAACGTTTTCTCGCTTGTAACAATTACAATTAAATTTATCTGGTTGTAATTTATCTTGACTTGGCTCTAATTGAACGTTTTCTCGCTTGTAACGATTACAAATAAAACAATATCTGGTTGTAATTTAGCTTGACTTGGCTGTAATTGAACGTTTTCTCGCTTGTAACAATTACAATTAAATTTATCTGGTTGTGATTTAGCTTGACTTGGCTCTAATTGAACGTTTTCTCGCTTGTTACAATTACAATTAAATTTATCTGGTTGTAATTGAGCTTGACTTGTCTCTAATTGAACGTTTTCTCGCTTGTAACAATTACAAATAAAACAATAATTGACGAACTTACAGTATCGTTATGATTTATGATAAGCTATTAAATTGTTTAACTTTATTTTAGAATATTTTAAGATACTGGGTCTCGTATTCGAGGACTCTCTCGCCATTTCAATGTGAATTCATTTGAAAAGCGAAGCTGTGTGGGCTGAAAATCGTCCTCTATTGATAGGATTGTTTTTAGCCTGAACAATGATGTGAAATGAGCGCATACATTTTAATAGATTCTCTGTTAAATGTGTTATGTTTTACAGTGTCTTATTATCAATACACATACACTGTGTTGCTATCAATACATCTATATTTATATATTTATTTCTTCCACGAACCCTCCAATTCATTAACTCTAATTTGCGACGTTATTCGGGAACAAACTAACAATGGAGGGGAAAAGATGCATTGAAAATCTAATTAATGAACAATGCTGAATGCGTTGAGGGTACTGAAGATCAAGTATTTTATATTTCTAACTATCGTGGTCACAATACATATTGTAGGGAACCATCCACTCTATTTTCACATTCACAGCCATTTTCGAAGCTCGTTTGAAAGAGCGCCTTTGTTGTTGATACCTTTATTAGATTTTGCTATTTGATTTCAAATGGAAACGTGATTTTGAATAGAAATATGTATTTCAAGAATATTCAAATACGATAGCTATGGAATGTGCTATAAGGTTTTATAACATATAAATGTCAAACAGCTTAACTAACCGTTATTTCATGGGGAAATATTTTCTGAAAAGCGCTTTTATTTTGAGCTTATAAAAATAACTCATAAGTATATTAATACGATCTAACAATGGGGTAGAGGACAGATTTCTACGTCTTCTCTATTAATTTTTTCTACATAAAGCATCCATCTCTCACTCTTCACTCGACAACCTACGTGGCCTGTTTGATAAGACGCCTATTCTTTAATTTGAAGGTTGCTGGTTCAATCCCGGTTGGAACCTAAATTGATTTTTTTTGTCTGGTTTTCACTTAAGGTCTTCATAAAATCATTCTGGTCTGTTGGAAAAGGTTGCCACATAGCAATAAGCCTATCAAATTATACTGTTAACAACGTAACTGTAATATAATAAAATACAATAATTCCTTCTTCTTCTTCGATGGCTCTACAACTCATATCGGGCCTTGGCCTCCATCAATCCTCGCCTCCAACTCCTCCTGTCTCCCGCCGCTGCCTTCCAATCTGTCACTTGTAGTTGTTGGGCCGCGTCCTTTTTCACCTCATCCTTCCATCGCAGCTTAGGTCTACCGACCTTTATTCTTCCGCCCGGATGTCCCTCAAGGATCCTCTTAGGTAGCCGTGATGACGGCATTCTCTGCACATGCCGAGCCCATCTCAGCATGCTCAGTCTAGCATGTACAGTGAGCCTGGGAGCTTTATAGATGTTATACAGCTATCATTGTATCTTATTCTTCAGGTTTCGCCATCGTTCACAGACTCCAGAATTTTACGTAACGCTCTCCTCTCAAATGTGTCCAGCATCTTTGCGCATCTTGCTGTCACCATCCACGATTCGCACCCGTATGTCACTACTGTCCTAATTATGGTCTTGTATGGGTGATTTATGTTTTTCTGTGGACACTTCTTGGTTTAAGCACTGGGAGAAGCGAGAGAAGAATGTTTTGTTTCCTGTCGCAATCCTCCGTTTGATCTCTATGTGGTCATCATGTTCCTTAGTTATGGTGGATCCCAGATATGTAGGTAAAGTCATCAACTACCTCAGTTATATCTATCTTTAAACTGAGTGCTGTGTTGAGGGTTATTGCGCGTGCTTCTACATTGTTTCATTATTTTCGTTTTGCCTTCATTTACAATAATTCCTTAGTCTATCGAATATACGAAATGCAAGACACAAAGTGTACATTTTTATAGCATAAATAAATATATAACAGATTAAAAACTGTGTATGAATATTTTACATTATTCTACCCTTATTTTTAGTGACAAACGTAAAATAAATCTACCTCTTCTTTTGAAGCCTTAAAAAATAATCCGGATTATAAGGCGAAATTTATATTTTTGTCCTGAATTTTGAAGACTCATCTTTTTCAGCAACTTTTCGAAACGTATTAAAAAATCTATACTGTACATCATAAACTTGACTTCTTTGTTAGCTTTTTTACTTCATGTTCATTGTAAAGGGTCTTTCAAATTGAGCGATTTTTTTCATTCTTGAATAAAACACAGATGGCGTCGCGAACTTGCCTGAGTCTTGTGACATTTGAAAAGTGTAATGTATGACATTTATAAAAATGGAGTCGTGTACAATACAACAATGCGTTCAAATTGTTACATTAGTTTATGTATTGTAATCTCCGGAAACGGTGATGTTAATTGACCACCAAGATCATGTGATCTGACACCTTTGGACTATTTTATCTGGAGTTACGTGAAAAACCAGGTCTATAAGAATGATTTTCAATCAATTTCTGAGCTGAAGGACGAAATTATTTGCGTTATTGGTGAGTTAGAACCGCAATTATGTCAAAATGTCATCGAAAGTTTTAACAAAAGAGTGGACATTTGTGGAGCTGCAAGAGGTGGACATTTGGTGGATATTGTTTTTTGTGTTTAAATGCCATACATTATACTTCAATGACCAATAAAAAGTTTTTTGAAATCAAAGCAAATTGTGCGTTTTATTGAAGAATTAAAAAAAAATTAATTAAAAAAAAAACCGCTCAATTTGAAAGACCCTTTATTATATAAACATACATACCATCAAGCCGTTATCCCTTGGAGGTTTACAAAAAAAAACGTAACACTTTTTGTACCCCATCATTTTTTCGCTCGCTCAAAATGTCTTCTCAAATTACTTCGATTTGTCTGACTCCTGATAGCTATTTAGTTTATAATTTATTTTCAATTCATTAATATTTAAAAAAATGACAATAGTTCTCAGTAAATAATATAAAAAAATGTCTTCAAAATTAAATAAAAACAAATATTTTTCCTTATTGCTTGTGAAATAAAATATGGTTGATTTCAGTTGGCTTATGCTGCGTGTAATGTTCAACAAACCATTTCAGTTGGCTTATGCTGCGTGTAATGTTCAACAAACCGTTAAGCCAAGGTTATTTCTTTATTTTACACATTACAAGAAATATACATCATTTGTGATAAAAACAACAGGTAATTTAATTCAGACACACAATTTGAATTGATCTGAGTTTGTTGCCTTTCATTTGTCGTGTCCCCAGTAAACTAGGATTTTGCCTGTATCTCACTGAGGACATTACTCGATGTATTTTCAGACAAAATACAACAAAATTCGTAACCTAATTCGTAAGTTCCGATCCGGGGTTACGGGAACCGATCCGTAACCCCGGATCGGAATGGGTTGGTAACTTATAAAAAGGACTCCAAGTTGTTTTTTTTTAAAAGACCTCTTTAGTATATTTATGGTTGATTGGAAACGATTTCCATATGTCAGTCAATTCCCTGCATGTATTTAGAATAACCTGCAGACTCACATCTTACATAGCCTGCAGACTTAAATCTTACATAGCCTGCAGACTGACATCTTACATAGCCTGCAGACTTACAGCTTACATAGCCTGCAGATTTATATCTTACATAGCCTGCAGACTTACATCTTACATAGCCTGCAGACTTACATCTTTGAGGTGTACATTAATAATTTATTATTTTTAATACGTTATGGTATGTGATGACAATACTTCCGTACATAGAAAGTTATCATCCTAACTACCATTTATCTAGCGTATAAGAAAATCGTTTCTAAATGAACTCTTGACCTAGTCAGGAATCCTACTTAATGTAATACCAAACTCCGGGTACATTATAAATGTATTTGATCAAATTGATCTCGGAGGACATACGAGTATTTTTAATTATTTACTAGTTGCAACCCGTGATATATTAACGGAAGTATTGTAAAACAAATTCTACATTTATGAAAATATGTATTCATAAATGTAGAATTTGTTTATATATATATATATATATATATATATATATATATATATATATATATATATATATATATATATATATATATATATATATATATATATATATATATATATATATATATATATATATATATATATATATATATATATATATATATATATATATATATATATATATATATATATATATATATATATATATATATATATATATATATATATATATATATATATATATATATATATATATATATATATATATATATATATATATATATATATATATATATATATATATATATATATATATATATATATATATATATATATATATATATATATATATATATATATATATATATATATATATATATATATATATATATATATATATATATATATATATATATATATATATATATATATATATATATATATATATATATATATATATATATATATATATATATATATATATATATATATATATATATATATATGCATATCATTTATACATCGTCCCATTTTACACCGGTTCAAAATTGTTAGCTAGGTATTTAAAATTTGTTCAGTATCACGTACCCACCGAGATTCAATTTTCGAATTACTTTTGGAGAGAATCCAAGTATTCTCTCTCACTCTCTTGTATTCAAAATTCAATTCTCGTATTTTTTCTTTGACGACAACCATCGTACGAGTTTTGGCCTATTTATATTATGATTGTATACATTTCGTACGTTGATTTTAATTGTTTTATTTATATTTTATTTTAAATCAAAGTTAAAATGACATTTTTCAATTATAATATTAAAAAAACAACAAATAAAACTTAACATTAATATGTAAGCAGTGTTAAACACTAAAAAAACTAGTATAAGACGAACAACACAATAAAGCAAACCTGTACAATTCATCCTGACAATATCGACTTCGTCACGTTACTCCTGTTAGTAGTCCAAGTTATATGAAAATCTGTATAATATGTTAGTAGTCAAAGTCATATGAAAATCTCTATGATCTTTTAGTAGTCAAAGTCATATGAAAATCTGTATGATCTGTTAGTAGTCAGTCATATTAAAATCTGTACGATCTGTTAGCAGTCAAAGTCATATGAAAATCTGTATGATATGTTAGTAGTCAAAGTCATATGAAAATTTGTTTAATCTGTTAGCAGTCAAAGTCACATGAAAATCTGTATGATCTATTAGTAGTCAAAGTCATATGAAAATTTGTTTAATCTGTTAGTAGTCAAAGTCATATGAAAATCTGTTAGCAGTCAAAGTCACGTGAAAATCTGTATGATCTGTTAGCAGTCAAAGTCATATGAAAATTTGTTTAATCTGTTAGTAGTCAAAGTCATATGAAAATCTGTTAGCAGTCAAAGTCATATGAAAATCTGTTAGTAGTCAAAGTCATGTGAAAATTTGTTTAATCTGTTAGTAGTCAAAGTCATACGAAAATCTGTATAATGTGTTAGTAGTCAAAGTCATGAAAATCTGTTTAATCTGTTAGTAGTCAAAGTCATATGAAAATTTATATAATCTGTAAGTATTCAAAGTCATATAAAAATATGTATGTGGCCCATATTGACTGCCCAATTTCTACTTGCAACCACTTTACTATGGAACAAAACATTTTGCCGAGTGGGCCTAGAAAGAACGTGCAACATGACATTGCTGAGTAAGTTTCGGAATATTGTACTACGAGTTGACTATCTTAGATAATGTCGTACAGTTAAACATTTTTCATATGTTTGATAAGGTTGTATGACTCACCACTTAGATATACCATAATCAATAAAATAACACATTTTATTTCCATTAGTACTCGTACGAGTATATCGTGTTATTTTTTAATTATTTATTAAAATTGTATTCATTATTAAACTAAGATAATTTTGGTAGTGAAACTGACAAAATCTATATCCCATAAATTAAATTGACTATTAATTAGTTGATAATATCTAAACATTACCAACGAGATAGATCAATCAAGTAAAAACTTCAACTGTAATGTTTTGTAATTTATTTTTAACAAACACTGTTTATTCCACTTTTTTTGTGACGGTATAACCCTACCGGTTTCAAGGTGCACACCTCATCTTCAGGGGAGCGCAAACAAGACAAGTCAAGTCTTGTTTGCGCTCCCTTGAAGATGAGGTGTGCACCTTGAAACCGGTAGGGTTATACCGTCACAAAAAAGTGGAATAAACAGTGTTTGTTAAAAATAAATTACAATGTCTTTAAACCTCCACAACGTTAATGCCTTAACTATAAACAACATATCACCTGTAATGATTTGGTGGTAAAAAACGGTGAAGTTTGTAAGTTGTTAATATATTAACGACAAAAATGTTTCCCAAAGAATTTCTGATCTATAAAAGAATATCTAAATATTATCAGATTGGTCAAATAAACACAACCATTATGATATTAACGCAATTGTGTCAAGCGATCAATGGTGTCAACTACTGAAGAGAAATCGTTTACAGATTTATTACGGTCAGTGAAAATCACTATACCAGAGAAAATGTAGCATGGTCCTGTGATAGTTCACAAATTTGCCAAAATACAACCTTGTAACGACGTTCAGTAATTTTAATTATTTTATCAACTTTCATATAAGCCTCGATTCTAATAAATATCAAGTTATTTAGGTAAATACATTACATAAAACTAACAATTATGACAAATTAATACATCTTGTTAAAAATGAGAAAAAATGTGTCAGTTTGTTAAAATCAAATAATATTTGGTTACGTTTGTCAAAAGTCACTACGTTAGTCTACATTGGCTAGGGATGGGGTATACGATAATTGGATTTTCGATTTTTTTATACCTAAAATTAAATATTCGTAATTAGTATTAATTCATAATGGATCTTGGCATATTTTAAGATATATACAAATCATACAATACATTAGAAAGTCAGTATAATAAAAATTTGGATTTAAAACGTCAGTTTAGAGAAAAACATTTCAAACGTCACAGGAACCATCCTACATTTTCTCTAGTATACTTTCCGATACTGTTTTATGTATCGTCTATTCAGAAATATGTATAAAAATAATACAAATATAACATAAATAACAAATTAAATGTAACCACAATACTTCTTTTACGACTCCATCGTTTGAGAAGATATTTTTACCCGAGGGAAACTTGGCGTTTTTAATGTCATTATGTTGATTTTATTAAGGGCTGTTTAGCGAAATAAAAATTGAATGATTATTCAAAAACACTTTTTTGTAAAATTTAAATAACTTTTTTTATTTTTATTCGTAATATATTCTTCGTCTGGTTATAAAATTGTTTGATATGGATTTAAGAATAAAGGATGTGACCTAGTTGTTTAATTCTTTAGTTTCTCATAGAAGGTTTCGGTCACGATTCCCGATGGTACTAATATAAAGAAACGATATATAATATATCATCATCATCATTGTCAACCAGGGTCGATCCACTACTGGATGAAGGTCTTCCCATGTTGACTCCAAATAGTTCAGTTTCATCTTCATGAATAATATGGTTTAAGCGGTCCTCATCGAAGTGTACTGGTCGTCCGGAACGCTCCATGTCTTTAAGGTTAAAATTACCGTCTTTGAAACGCAAAAACCATCGATGAGCTGTCCTTTAATTCATAGCATCTTCACCGTACACTTTGCAAATATCGCGAGCAGCTTTGGCAGCTTTATTCCCTCGATTGAACACAAACAGAAAGAGGGGTCGAAAATGCTCTATTTCGTCTACTTGACATTTCATTTTGAAGGCTTGTAATCAAATAAAATAATATATGTAACATAAAAGCAAACACAATATCTTGTAGAGCAGAAAATTTTCTTTCGAATGACGTATAAACTTTAAAATTTTGTTTTACTTTTGGTGCTCATTTTTAAATTGGAAAAAAACGGACACAAGTTATGTTAACACCCAATACAAAAATTGTTCCTTAATCCTTCAGGTTGGAAGACACGCGTCTTACCACCGACTAGGTCCCAGATATCGTCATTGATGTTAGGTGTAATGAAGAACTGCGAGTGTTGTTTCTTGTTTAATAGTTCTAAACCAGATTTTTCAAATAATGGTATTAAATATATTGGTGTCTTACAGGCACACTTTTAAGCCATTATCAGCAAATGAAATTTGTTGATGGTCACCATGCGAATTAAAGAACTGTTTAATTTAATACATAGTAAGTTACGACCTATAAACTGTTCCACGACTTTATAGCCCTCCTCTTGACCTATTTGGTAATACAGCTGTCGTACAACTTGGGAGTTTCTGATTCGAATCGCCTTGGTATACATTATTTTTCTAAAAGGATTGCAGCATGGCTACACTTACGGATTATTTAATGGGCTTATGGTAAGTTGGAAGAGAGATTTTCCCTTGACAATAAGCCGAAAGTCTCTTTTTTCCTTTATTCATTCGTTTGGGAACTATTATTTAAGACATTTCTAAATTAACGATGTAGATATATTGAAGTGTGTGGCCGAGAGAAAATATTTGATTCTGCCCTTCGAGTTTAGAACCACTGAGTAAGTCAAAAATTCGCAGTTCGTCAATGAATACGCTAGAAATACTACCACGTGTAAAAGTAACAAAATGAATTAATTTATTTAAAAAAAAAATTCGAGTAACATCTAGAACACTGATGGCGAACCTTTTTAACCCTTCCCTTACGGTGTTAAAATTGAAACGCGTGCTCCGGTGTTGGGTAGTGGGTACGCGATCAAAAATTAGCGATTTTAAATCGGAAAAATAAGAACATTCATAGATAATCCCCTTAATTAATTATAATTGAAGTTAAAAATTATAATAATTAAGATTTATTTGCTGAAAACATTAAAAAACTATCTGGCAACGCTCATGGAACGGGCGTACGTGTAACCTATTTGCAAGCCTAGAAGCTACTGTGGCGCGGAACGTCAGTCGCATACCCCGGCGCTTACGCTTATGCTTGCGACGTTGAGACAATTCAGCTCCTCGCAATTCAGTGGAGTATGCAAGAGTGAGATGCGAATATAGTGTCGCGCTTCCCGCATACTATTCACCTATCGTCAAGACACAAGGTCGAGCCACTCGCAGCGTTTAAATGCGAATTTGTTTCCGATATCTTCACAAAATACCCACGATGTAGTCGATAAATTCTGATTAATATTAATATTATTTTTTAAATCAATGCGTAAATATGTTATGGAGGAATACCTAAAATCTTAACCTTATATTTATTATATTTATAGAAATATTGATGGTTATTAGAAGCAACGTGTAGAAGATGCGCAACACAGGGAAGGAAAGGCTAAGAAGGGGGTCAAATTTTGTTCATTATTTATTTAATACTAGCCCGTGGGTCACTTAGTCAGTGGCGTCACTTGAAAGGGGGGGGGAGGGTATGGTAAAATGGTTACCAGTAATTTGAAAACGCCGAAAATGTGTTAACAGACAAACACTTGGTAATGTTTGGTAATGTTTCTCCATCCATTTGCATTAGCCCGGGACACTAGCCCGGGTCACTAAGTCAGTGGCGTCACTTGGAAAGGGGTGAGGGGGGGGGAAGGTGTTGTAAAAAGGATACCAATATTTTGGAAGCACCGAAATTTTGTTAACAGAAAGCTTGACAGTTGATTCTTTTTTCTGGTACTCACTTTTAAAATCATTAAATAAAGGAGATAAACTTAACATTACGTAAAATAAACAAAGGAATACTACGATCAAATCGATGCTTCATGACACTCACCCGATCAAATGCATATAGCACTAGTAATGTTTATTTACGTAAGAGAGACTTAGTAATGTTTATTTACGTAAGAGAGACTCATCGCAGGACTCGATCCGCGCGACAGGTCGTTAATGCTGGAAATATTGAGAAACCAAAAAAATTCGGCGCTCTGTTTATTCAACAATATCTCATAAACTAATATATTATTTGACAAGGTTTTCAGAGATGTCGCTAGAATAAAGATTATTTTAAATTTTAGTTCAATTTTTATTCCGGTTTTGTGTCATTTTTTTTAAGTATTTGTGATTTGAAACTTGGATTGTCGTCAGATCACAGGCGTTTGTGCTCCCCGCGAGGAAAGAGTTAATTTACAAAACGTGTGTGTTCATTTCAATGTTTGAATATAAAATATTATTTTTATATTTTTTACTTTTTCACTTCATTAAAAAAATAAAGTGACAAGTTTTCGCAAACGCACTGTTACTCACACTATTGTAAAATGACTCTTCTGGCTAAACGATCTATAATACTACTACAAGTTAAGAGTCAATAACACTCGTATGGATTTACCAAATGTGAATATTGTTGCCAGTTGAACATTTTTACAAGACTGGGTTTATTTTATTTAGAGATCCATTTGAACCAAAAAGGTTCGAATTAAAACCAAACTTCTAACCAGCTAACGGGCGTTAGGTGAGAAAACATTTATAACTGGGGAACAGTTATTTTTTTTTTAACCTTTTTAATATTAGCCATTTAAACACGTATGTGGGTATATTTTTTTAAGATTAATGTGTTGAGTAAGACGAAAAAGACCGCTCTGGAATGGTTCAGGCATGTGTAACGAATGAATTAAAAAAAAGACTAACAAAACAAATATGTCATATGATACAAATTTGTGTAAAAGACATGAAAGACAAAGACCAAGAAAATTATAGTAGAATCAAGTGAATTAACATTTTGAAAAAAAAACGTATAGTTAGAGAAATTTTAGGAGTTAGTATGAGAAGGTATATAGATAAAGCTATCTGACTACCCCGTCAGGCAAATAGCATGATGGTATATTAGTCTCTTCTTCTTCATCTTATTTTAGGCATGTTGGCCTGTTATGGTCCTGCATCATTGTTTGCCTCTTGTGACGTCGACTGCCAGCTGCCTTTCCATCTTTTGGGAGGTCGTCCTGGAGGTCTGCTCGCTCGGGGGATACTGTCACTGGCCATTCTTACGACTCTCGGTTCCGCCATTCTGGATACGTGTTCATTCCAGAACTTTCTTCTCTGTCGTCCACATCTGACAATATCTTCAACTTCGCACGTCCTTCGGATGTCTGTGTTACGTACACTATCACGAAGGGTTTTACCAGCGATACTCCTGAGTACCTTCATTTCGCTGGTTTGAAGGAGATTTTTGGTTCTGACAGTTTCGGCTCTAGACTCTATGCTGTATGTCATTATGAGGCGGACACAGGTCTTGTATATCCCTCACCTTGCTTTGGATGTTCATACGCTTGTTTTTCAGATAGTGTTCTTTAAACATCCTGAAATAGCTGCGGCATTTTGTGATTGTTCAAGCACTTCACCATATATTATTGCAAATTATGGTGAAGTCATTATTGGGTCATTATTGCAAATTATGCTAGCACTATTTAGTATTTAAATTTTGTTACTTGTTCAATCGGTGTGTCGTCGATCGCCACACTGCATCCAATTTGCTCTCTGGCTAGAGTCGTTGCATTTAGTCTTGCTGATGGAGATAGACATGTTGTATTTTTTTGGAAGCAGTGTGGAATCGATGTAGCATTTGTTGCAGGTCTTCCTCTGATTCGCCTATGATGGTGGCATCGTCAGCATAGCATATGATGTTTAGCATATTGTCGGTCATCTTGTATCCCAGAATTAGTATGAATGTATATATTGGTGAAGCAGGT